>VZSE01006395.1:429324-1022744 GCA_013398275.1 Promerops cafer
TTTTTTTTTTTTTTTTTTTTTTTGTTAAATGATTATAAACTAACAGGAATATTTATTGAAGGCTGAAGATGCTGCTACAAGACTTAATATTCTCAATAGATCTGCTCTAAGACCTGTTCAAGCCCAAGCCAGAACTCCTATTTTACAGACACCACCTTCACACACTGAACTTACACCTAGGAGATGCAGTTCTGTTCCCCACTCAGCTAGTAGGCAGGAAGAGTACATGAAAGTAGGTACTTAAGAAATGCTTCATTTTCAGTTTTTAGAATGCTTTCATTTACAAGACTAAATATCTCTTTTCTCTCTCCTCTTGCTACAGGTTGCTAAAACTCTGTTTACTGATGAAGCTCTAAAACCCTGTCCAAGATGTCAATATCCTGCTAAATATCAATTGGTAAAGAAACGAGGACTATGTAGCAGAGAAGCATGTGCATTTGAGTTCTGTATTTTATGTCTGCATGCATTCCATGGGTCAAAAGAATGTAGTAGTTTATCTGCAAAACGGAAGAATAAGAAGGATGCTCCACCAGGAAGTGCCCAAAGCAAAAGAAATTTAAAAAGGCTCTAAGTTTGTAAAGCATGTAACTCCTTGCATTTAATTCCTTTTCCCCTTCCCCTAAATTCCCAATCTTGTTCCTATTCTTCCTAAAGGTATGCATTTTGAAAGTATTATGCCATTTGTTCTTGCTGACTTACCAAGATAACCTCTCATGTATATATCTTAATTAACATAGTATAATTTTTGTTTTTTAAAAGATGAACATTTAAAAATATTTTATGTTTTGTTTTACCTGTTGCATAGTAGGTAGGAAATTACTAACATCTTAATTTTTAAATAAAGTGTCTTAAATGTAGTCTTTAATATTTAGCTTATATGACCTCATAGATGTTTAAAAATGTTATTGTCTTAAAGACAAATTAAAGAAAATTATTTCTAAAAAAAGACTTTGAAATCAGATTTATTTATTCACTTTAAATTACAGTAACTATTTAAAAAATGTCTCAAAGTGGGACACTGTACATTTGCAAAAAATACTTCTGTTAATATGGATGGTGGTATGTCAAAACCAACATATTCGTTGTCTGAATTTTTTATTGCAATAATTAATTTGTTGTTCTCTTAGCCTCTCTAAAGGAAGTCAATAGAATAGTGATTTATAAATTGAACTGATGCTGTGTAGATACTCTGTTTTACTGAGTTTTACAAAGTTTTTGTCTTGAAAACTTTGGGTGATACCATATATACTCACGTATCTGAAAATGCTGTGGCATCACCTTTGCTGTTGTGAATTTACTTTTATGCTTAATCTGACTTGACTTCGGCTCCCAGGTACTAGGTCACCTTCACTTCACCTTCCCACTTCTACTTGAGCTAAAGGATTATTGACAGCTGGAAATCATTCTATCTCTGTATTTAATAAAGGAAATTAAGGTATTTTGCTCTGGAACTAAATATGCTGATCCCTCCTAGAAAACTAACTTAATCTATCTCTTGCATCTCAAACAATTTTTGTGTGGTTTTGGTTTGTATCCTAGCAATTTCAAACAGCTTGAAATACAGGTGACAGAAATGGATGCAGTACTTCTATGAAGATAAAATATCAATTGACTTCTACAATTGATATTGTCCTACTTGTCCTTTCAAAACATTTGTTTGTCACAAGCGTCTTGCAGAACACTTATTGTCAGCTGGTGTTTATTCTCCACTCTCCCTCTGATGTTGTCTTTTGTGTTGTATTTTTGAAGGTTATTTTACTGTGTATATTTGTAGGTAAGCCTTAACACTGAGCTATTTTTAAAAGTCAGATAAAAAAACAAAACAAAAGAAGAGTTTTAAAGTAAACCATAAGCTTCATATTTGCCTCTTTTAATGTTTATTCACACAGCCCTTTATTTTTAGTGTCTAAAAATGGCAAACCTCTTAAGTTTTTTCTTATTGTTTCTTTCTTTCTTTCTTTTTACACAATCTGTGGATGTTTAAGCCAAATGGACCCGGATAATAATTTCAGGATGTTCTAGAAACATCACTTCTTATTTCTCACCTCTAACTGTTGTGATCTGTAATTTGGTTAGTACTTTTACCATTCTTGATTTTTGGCATAGTAGTTTCACATAGCATTTGGAAGGAGGAGAGATAACATGGTCAATAAAATAGTAAGGCAATTTTAACCCTATTACCCAAAGGTTATAATTAAAGAAGTAAACTCAATGTATCTGCCAGAAGATAATGTTTATTGCATTAATATAAG
Source organism: Promerops cafer (assembly GCA_013398275.1). Taxonomy (NCBI): domain Eukaryota; kingdom Metazoa; phylum Chordata; class Aves; order Passeriformes; family Nectariniidae; genus Promerops; species Promerops cafer. The sequence continues at coordinate 431,577 of VZSE01006395.1, forward strand.
TATCAACACTTTGATTCCATAATTATATTTGTGTTTGCTGGGCCTTTGCCTTGTTCTTAGGTTAGACTGGTAGCAACTTGAAGACTGCTCAGTCTATTCTAGGGGAACAATTGAGGCAAAAGATTTGGGGGCAAGGTAGGGAATATAGAGGTAGGTGCACATAGGTTTGGTTTAGGAAGAACAGTATTCATTACAGAGGAGGAGACTGCATGTGGGACAATGATTAAATGACTTGATTTGTTTAATATTTGTATTTCTCTAATTGTTTAGAGCTTTAGGTGTTCAAGGTCTACTAAAGTTAATTAGGTTCAAAGAATCATTGGGTTTGTTCTTTATTCCTTAGGTATACAGTAAGTAACTTTGCTTTTTTTATATATGCTTAATACTTTCTGTTAAAAGTTAAAATGAACAGCTTTCTAGATGGGAAGTTATATTACACAAGAATCTGAATATATGTAATTTATCTTTATAAAAATTTGGATTAGTTTTGTTTCTTGCTGTTGAATTACCAAATGAAGTAGGGGATGGCAGTAAATGCAATGCAGAATAAGTACTGCATGTCATAACACTTCAGACTGCTATTGTCATCACTGCATTGTTACCTTTACTAAAAACCAATATCTCTAAAATGTGTCAGTTTTTTTAAAAAAGCTTTAAATGGATTCTCAAAATTTATGGGAAAATTATGATTTCCCAGTGAGAGTATCTAGCTCACCTTCTGCTGTGGACTATTGCAGCACAGTCCAGAAATACATGGGGTTCAATAGTTCTGAAAGTATTAGTGAAATAGGTACCTTTGAGTGGAAAACCATATAGGAACTCAGGTAAGAATCAGTTATTAAGTATTTTGATAATTTGAGAAAATTTCGTAAAGAATTGTGTTAGATTTTCCAAAGAGTATAGAGGATAGAGAGAGTAAATTGGTTCTGGTACAGGCATTGTTTGTTTTTAAAGGTGGTAGCTTTGATGTCTACAGTAGCCCTTCAACAAGGAGAAGCTTGAAAGGGAAAAAAAACTTAAGTCCTATTTCACAATTTTAAATATTTTTCTCTTCTTTTGGCACATTTAAAGGTTTCTTGTGTTTTTTCCCCTTCTAAATCCATCTCACAAAAATGTCTTCTTGAATCACGTCTCTTGCTCAGTTGGATCCATCACAAATGCAATCTGGTGATTACAAACGTAATCTATGCTCTGCTGTCTGAGTGAAATGTGTTCTCTGTGGTCGTCACTGCTGTATCAGAGGTGGAGGAAGTGAGAAGCCAGACTTCTCATCTGTGGGTAAATGTATTCTCTATGACAGTGATGATATTTAAAAAACTTCTTTTAAAATAATAATAGCTTTATTCCTTGACACAAGGGAGAAATAAAGTAGTGATATATTATTCTTTACCTACACATTAATAGAACACAAGGTATATGATAGATATCTAGTAATCTATAATAATTTGGGTGAAAGGGATCAAAACACTTTAATTATATGATTGCTTTATTGACAGAAATTAAGTATTTGGGGTAGGAGTGGCAGTAAAGAGTCTCTATTCATAGGCTGTTTTTCTCTGTACTGTATCTCTCAATTAGTCTCCATCACATATCACAAAGCTATATGAGTCTGGATTTTGATAAAATAGCAAAGGAGACACCACGTTCTTCATAAAAAACCAAACACCCAACACAAAATCAAACAACCCATCCTAGCACACAAACACCACCCCTAAACCCTGAAAATGACCCCCCCCCCACCACTGCTCTTCCAACAAAACAAAAAAACAGGAAGCAGCTTACAAGTAATGGGGAATTTAGAAATTCGCATTTCTTTTTCTACTGGGCTGAATTAATTCTTGGAGATCTGAGGTCAGGTGCTAGCACAGATAAGAAGGATGCAAAAGTACTCCTGGAATAGAAATGACAATGATCAAGAGTATTCTAAAATGTCCTGTCCACAGTTATTCTCCAGCTCAAGATTTCTTCTTACAACTGACAATCCACAATCCAATTGTTGGAAAGGGAGGAGTGAATTGTCTTTCCCTCTGGAACATGGGGATAATGTTCAAGATAATATTTGGATTAGTATTGGGCTGCTGAAAATTTTATTTTTGCAATCCTCATTTCCCTTCAGACAGACATGGTCTTTATAGTGGGAGGAGTGACATTACCTACAAATGCCCAGGGAATGAATTTAGTTTTCTGACCATGATGGTTTGAGCCAGAGCTGTGGGTTTAAATTCTAAAATAGAATTATTGGAAGTAACCTTTTGCTACTGACAGCTGTTGCTGCAAGAATTTTACTTCATAAAGCTTTTTTTTTTTTTTTTGGAGCAGCAACCATAAACCTCAAGTGGTTTGTGAGAAGGAAATTGGAATTACTTAAGTCTCTGATCATTCTTTCCTTGATGATAAGTATGGAAGCTTAGGCAAAAAATGGTTATAAATCTTTGAAATTGTTTATAGGCTAGGGAATATTAGTATGTTTTATCACTAACTAGCCAAAAATGCTAAAAAAAATTTGGTTATTAAATTAAGTAGTTCAACACCATATGTCAGATCATTTTCCTATTCCATATATTGGTTACTCTTTGAAACACCATAGGCAATTGAGGCCATGATGATTAATTTTAATACAAGAAGTAATTTATTTGTTATCATAGGCACATGAAGAAATCCAGCAGTGTCAGATTAGAAAGGGACTCCTGGAGTCTAGTGCCAAGCTCTTATGTCAACTCATCAAGTTCTGTCTTAAAACTGGTTAGAATACTGTCCCATTACCATGCTGGTGACCTACTCCAGATAGCTCTAGTAGTCACTTAACCTGTTGCCTTTTTTTTTTAGCATTGCTATTAAAATAGCTATTCTTTGTATCTGGTCCTTCCCTTAGACTTTTCTTCCCCAATATTATGATTGTTCTTTCACTGACAAAAATCCTCTGAATTTAGTCTCATCTCTTAAGACAATCCAACAACAGATGTTGTGTCTAACAACTCTTCACTGTTTGCACTGGAATCTATTTGATTCGATTCAACCAGTATTCCAAGTGATACCTCCCCAAGAACTAGAATAATATTATGGCTTTCTTTTCTCTGCAAGAAACACTTTTTTGACCAACACATACTAAGCATTTCTTGTATAGGTCTTCTGCACAGTCACAGTTCGGTCACTTGGTGTAGTACTTCCACATTCTTCTTGTAAATTTTGAGAAGATCCAAATTTTTTTCCATTAATTTCTACTGAACCTTAAGTGTGTAATCTCATATTTTGTTCTTCTAAGCTTCAGGCCTTTTTCTTTCTCTGCTTGAGTCTTGTGATGATTTAGTATTTGATGTGATTATATTTTCACAGGTGCAAATTTTGTCTGTACTGAATCTTACGGGATTTTTTGATGCAAAATATCTAGCAGGTTCTGTTATCACCTGTCAGATGCCACAGCAGAACCTGACTGCTTTTTGGGAATGATATGTTTATTTTTAGTTAAAAAAAACAAAGCTTGTTTTCACTTTCTTACTTTCTGAGCTCTGATTAGTTGAAATGCCCATTAAAAAAAGACTTAACATATTTTTTTCTCTTTGACAAGCTCCTGGAGAGTATTAGAACTTACCCAAACTTGTCAGAAGCCTAAATGCTAGTAAGACCTTATTGAGCTGGGTGCTAATGGATGAGTAGTAACAAAACCAACTCTTCAGCTGAAAATATTGATGGCATGACATTTTTAATGAACATACAAGCACTGTCAAACACTCAAAGTTTCATATAAAAGTAGACTTCTGACTTGAAGACTGGAGTTCAAGTGTTAAAAGCCCCTCTAGTTCCGCCCCCCCCCCCCATGCTTTAACACTCATTCTGAAAGCAATTCTGCAACAGTGCTTGTGTCTTAATTCTGTAGGCACATTTAATCTCTCTGTAGGCAAATGGGATGTGGAAGCCATGCATGTATTTCAGCTGCTGCTTTTCACTCTGGACACATAATGAAAAACCTATTTCCATAAACTACTTAAACTTAGCTACTGTCTTATGACTAGAACCAGCTGAAGTGTTAGAAGGATAGTAACTGGGAAGAGGGACAGCTAGTTGGGAAGCAGTAGCACCCTAGATAAACATAGTAATGCTTGGTAAAAGTTGTTGGAGCTGCAAGATTATTGCTGAGTTACTCAGCAGTTGTGCACTAGTCTTCCACTTCAGCAAAAATGCTAATTATCATCCTAAAGTGCTGCTGGTGCCTAAATGGAGGACTCCTCTCTCATGTTCACTGAGCAGACACTGAAGTTCCTAAAGCCCTGAACTGGGTGTAATACATTATTAGGGGCCTGAAGAACACATCTTCTACAAGTGCTTTGTTCTGTCAGGACTCAGTACCACAGTACCTGGCCTATATTTAGACCAGTGGGTTACAAAATGAAATTTTCCTCTGGTTTGAATATATCACAATTTCCTGGTGCACATTTTGGTAGATTAGATGCTCTGAAGATGGTGGCCATAGCAACATTTTTGGCTTTTAAAAATGAATTCTGCTTGCGTTGCAAACATTCCTCTTTTGAAAAGATTTGTACAAAAGCAGCACTCCCATGAATATTGCAGTTTTAGTCATTTTCCTTTATCCTTTTGCCCTTGTGTACTCTGTTGTGATGTACAAAACTTACTACTGGGATGCAGTTACCTTTCAGCATTTCTGCTGGAAGTGTTTCTGTTAGGAAAATGTTCAAGACTCTGTATCCCAAATAGGCATAATATGAGAAAGTACAATGGGTCCTGTTTTCTGCTCCAAACAGAAATGCTCACTGGGACACTGTTAACTTCCTGTTCTGGACTTTTTCCTTGGCTTAAATAATTCTCATAAAGTAGTCCAGGGGGAATGTCATATAATACAGAATGGATATCAATAAAACAAACTAATTCTTGAAATGCTTTGCTCAGTTAACTTACTTAAATGTGAAATGATCTTAATGTTGAACTGCTTTCCTCCCTGAAAATAGCCCTTAATTTCAAATGCTGATAATAAAATATCACAAGGGGGCACCAAAGGTTTTTCTTACAGAACAGAACTCTAGTTTTCCTTCCCTCTTTAACCTACACACATTAACTCAACATTACAAATGCAAAATATTTTGAATGGCTTAAAGCAGTGGTGGCCATAATTCCTGTCCCCGGGAGCTGCATACCAAAACCTACAAGAGGAGTGGGCATCCTGGGAAGCAGTTCCCATGGTATTACTTCTCCGGGGCCTCCTTTACAAGGTGAAGCTGTGCTGGGCCCACAGCCAGGTCCTACGGCAACCAAGCAAGATTGTGGAATCATAGACTGGCCTGAGCAGTGCCTCCAGGCTCAGCTCCTCTCGCAGCCACAGACTTGGATTATCCAGCAGTCTCCATGCCAGTCTAGAGTACAAAACATAACCCTTTCACGCAAGTGTTGCAGCTGAAACATTTGAGAATTTGTAGTTTCATGACCTGCAAGCTCTGAACTTTATTCCCCAAGTATAGAAAATATATTTGATAATAAAATCCAATATGGTTTTATGAAGTATGAATACTTACAAGTGCCTCCTCTATCATGATTTTTAAATGACCACAAGAAAAACATTATATACATTTTATTCATACTTAATGGATGTTCTGAAGGCTTTAGTAAACAAGAAAGGGAAAATTAACTTTTTTAACTCAAATTGGAAAAGTCTAAGTATTCCCACATAACATATTTGAAATTATGTCAGAATGATGGCATTTTAACTTTTTTTTTTAGTCTGTTTAATGAAGACTGGGTGAGAATTTGGTAACTTAAAGCGTTCTTTATTTTTCAACTAGGTACTCCTGGAGTCTAGGAGAGCAATAGGTAGTTAGGAAAGTAAAATACCTACAAAATAAGATGGCTGTAATTTTTGGATGCTTTTCTGAAGCATTATTGAAATCTTAAGGAGCACCTTTTAGTTATGGATTCTCATACAATTCTCAGCACCTGTTAAGTAGACACTGCTGTGTTCTTGAAGTGGAGGAACATGAAACATTTTTCTTCTTTTCCTTCTGATTCTTTTTTTCTGCTTGATCAGTCTCCCAGGCTATTTCATCACAGAACTCTACAGCAGCCACAGCAATGTAACAAAAATATGGGAACTGGTGGTCAGCAAGATGTTTTGTCTCAAACAGCACTGCTGCTATCCAGATTTGATGCATCAGTAATATTTCACTTGGATAACTCAGCTGGGGAATCCTGGGTTTGGGGACTGCTGTTCACACCTGCTTGACAGCAAGAAAGGGAAGACATGCATGCATTTAGTGTTTCTTGTTGGTATTTGACACCTACTGCCAGGAGATGATCTGCTGAAGGACGTTTGACATTATTGGCATATGCTACTGCTATCTGCTGGAGCTTCTTCATTATGCCTCTTGCATTGGACCTTTGGTGGGCTGGAACACCTGTTAAGCCATGATCAAGAAAGTGACCTGTCATAAACCAAGCTGTGAGAAACCCCAGAAAAAAAAGTCATGAAATCTACTTGCACAACCAGAAGTAGGAAGTGGTAGTACATTTGAAAAGCTTAAATTAGTGCAGCCAAAATGTATTACAAACCATGACTCCAGTTTATCCACGTGGAAAATAGATAATAGACAATTACAATGCAATCTTTTGTACATAGTGCCAAAACTTTGGCTACACCCCCTGACAGTGAAATCTCTGTGAGAAATAACTGTCACTGTTTCTTCTGATCTGTATCTATGTTTCAGCTGAAAGATGCTACATTAACTGTAGTAGGGCTGCTAGCAAAAAATTCTCTCTGTCTTGCTGTAGACTTATGAACCATGCCAATGTTTTTATCTTGTACGTGGTTTGGTAGCTGTGGCTCTAGTAATTCTTTTCTCATTTTCATTCTGTCTTTGCAGAATTACTTTATTTCTAATACTTTATTTCTAATAATAATTTCTAACTAATTTCTCTATTTTTATTCCTAATATTTTATTTCATAGTCTTGCTAAATAGTTTTTTCAATTAAGTGTTAATGATCCTTTCGTAAATTAGGAAAGGTAGTGTGAAATTCTTTTAAAGCTCTAGGAGTTATGCCTTGAGACACTAATAGAAATTTATGAAGAACTCAGATGACTGCAGGTGTGTATGCAGGAGGCATACACACTACTTGGCATGTAGGAGGTAGTAAGAGTACAAATGTATATCACAAATTGCTAAGCAGTCCTTCCAAATTCTGCTTCATCTTCCAGGTATGTCTCTGTATTCCCCTAATGTTTTTCAAGACCCATATTAAGCAAATGGAAATCAAACTTTACTTAAAGCCTTTAAATTTGATAAGAAACCTGTACATTGTCCTGATAGAATAGGATTGTTATAGAAATCCTTGGGCCATTGGCAACATGGACAAGTCAAGAGGTATTCTCCAGTGACTGTTTGAATAAAGACTTCTGTAGAGGTAAAGTTCTTTGGACTTCCTTCTGAAAGTCTCCTCCAGATAAAGGTTTCTAATGTTGATAGCCCAAAGCTAAGTCCCATTTCTTCCTTTACTGTTTCTGGAATCAAAGAATTGTTTAGGTTGAAAAAGCCCACTAAGATCATGGAGTCCAGCTGTTAACCTGGCACTGCAAAGTCCACCACTAAACCATGTCCCTAGGTACCACCTCCACAAGTCTCTTAAATACCTTCAGGGATAGTGACTCAACTACTTCTCTGTGTAGCCCATTCCAGTGCTTGACAATCCTTTTGGTGAAGAATTTTTTCCTGATAGCCAGTCTAAAACTCCTGTGGCACAACTTAAGGCCATTTCTTCTTGTCCTATTACCTGATACTTGGCAGAAGAGACTGACCCCCAGCTCACCACATTCAGCCTTCTTTCAGGTAGTTGTAGAGAGTGATAAGGTTTCCCCTGAGCTTCCTTTGCTCCAAGCTAAACAACTCCAGCACCCTCAGCTGCTCCTCACAGGATTTATGCTCTAAACCATTCCCCAGCTCCACTGCCCTTCTCTGGACACTCTCCAGCACTTCAATGTCCTTGTAGTGAGGGGCCCAGAACTGGACACAGCACTTGAGGTGTGGCCTCACCAGTGCCGAGGACAGAGGGACAACCACTGCCCTGGTCCTGCTGTCCACTCTGTTCCTAATATAGGCCAGGATGCTATTGACCTCTCCTATTTTATTTTTATGCACTTGCTTTTTGCTTTTAACCTAGACTATCTTCAGGAATATTAGTTCTCTCCTTTTCAAATTCTTTTGACTGCTCATACTTCCAGTAAGTTTCCTCAGGTGTTTGCACTAATTTTTTCTGACAGCCACAGAATTGCATTAAAGTGTGCCTGTAAACTGGGACTATCAGATTCAACACAGAGGCCGTACCATCACCACAGGCAGCCTCTGTGTTTTTGCCAATAGGATAATTTAAGGCATTTAAGGGCCAGCTATCTGACACTGGACTTGTGCTCCTCTCTTGTGATCTGACTCCCACTTTGGCACTTCTGCAGTCAATATTTAAATAGGTTTCCTAGCACCTGTTCTCAGTGTGTGTGATTGCAGCTACCAGATGCAAAACTAAAACCTCTGTGGTAATCATCTGAAAAAGAAACTGTAGTTATATTCAACCCAAGTCAGATTTCTGAAAAAATATTTAGGTATTAACGGTATCACAGCAAGAAATGTCCATTTATATCTGAGATGTGGTGTTTCTATGGAAAAACAATAGCTGTCCCTGAGAATCTCTCTAGAGCTGTATCTGCATTTTTGTTGTGAGTATTTGCTACCTTTGAATGCATAATTAATTATGTGAAAATTCATGACTTCACTATGACCACTGCCAGGAATCAAGCACAGGTTAGCACCTACAAACACAGGTGTGCGTTTGGATTTAATAAAGCAATCCAGTTTTTGTTTGGTCTGTACCTGAGTCCCAAGGAAGCTTGTTCATCCAGCAAGCTGGCATAGCTTATACGTGTGGTTCCTTGTGGGCAAAGTTGTCTCAGCAGCTTTGCCTGGGTAATACTTTGAAATCCTTACCCTGACAGACAAATGGCTGAAAGCATAAATGCCAGAGATTTGTGGAGGACAGATTAAAGTCTTGAGTGAAAGTTCAGCTCTCTTCATAAATTAGCAGAGGACGGAAATGCTAGCAGGTATGAAGTGGACAAATCGATGTTTTCCTTCCATTTGTCTTCCAGTGCAGCCTCTTCCTGTGATGGCCTTCTGATAGTTACCATTTTCTAAAATTTCTAACAACTTTAAGCCTACTTTTAGTGGTTTTTCTTTCTCTTGTCTAATATTTTACGGGTATCTCCGTTTTTAGAACTTATTCCCCATCCTGTCTAGCCATTCATCTTTACTACAGGGTAAGATGCTTTTTGGGATAGATCACAGCTTTGACTATATGAAACATCCTGTAGGCCTGCAGGTCTGCTAAGCTAAATAATAAAAAAATAAAATAAGAGCATGGAAAGAAAAATGTGAAAAAGGAAGAAAATGAGCTTGATCTTTATATCTCAGCTGCACTAGCTGGTGAACTTTTAACTGGCAATAAAAAATCAGGACTGAAATGCACACAGACAAGGTATTTGACCTAAACGTGTGTTGTTAACTAAGATAATGAAAAAGTGATGATGACTGTTAATAGATTCTCCACGAGAGAGTACAATGTGTATTTTCTGATGATCTTAATCCTAAATGTAATCTTTAAAGCACACTGAAACAGCACAAAGACCTAAGAGTTTTATATCAAAATATACCTGATGGCAGAAGGATAGGGAAAGAAACTTTTTAAATTTTATTTTTCTTAATTGAGTCACTTCCAGGCTTCAGTTGTTTCTGAGCTGTCTTGTAGCTTCCACTTCTAATCTAAAAAAAAAGGATCATTCATCATGTTTCTGTTGTTTTTTCTTCAAAAATTGCAAGCAATTAGGGAAGTTTATGAGAAAGGTATACACTGCAGACTATGTTTATACCTACATCAGAAAGGAAGAGGGGCAGGGGGAAAATGAGTGGAATGAACATTAGCTTAAACATTTAAAATCATATTAAGTAGTTTGGTTATGAGACAATCCAGGCTCATAATACAATGGAGTGCAATTCTTCTACCTGTTGGAAAGGTTTAACTTTGCATTTTGTGGGCTGTTAAGCATACTTATCTTACATATGCATTAAGTATACCTATTTGAAATATTTCATAGTGACAATATGTCCTGATACACAGCAATAGGAAATCCAATGTTAACTTACTGTTTGTCATGTCTTATTGAATAGAATCTGCACACAGAGAATGTAAGAACAGTTAATACTTCATCAGAATACTTATATTTAAATTGTTCATTGCTAACTTGTCTGAATCTTTGTATTTTATTCTTCTGTTGAATATGCTCTTCAAATAGATAGATGGATAGATAAAATATTTGCTTGAAATGTGTATCTTGAAGAACACATTATTCAGCTTATCTTTTAGGTCTTAGGAAATAGGAAATACTATTGTCCCCTTAAGGGACACCCTCCACCCCCTGACCCAAACCACCCTTAAAAGCTAATCACACAGCTAATAATATTCCATTAACACACTTAGAAGAAATATTATTTAGCAACTAGACCAGTGATTGTATTTGGGCAGGCATCTCCCAGAGTGGGAATGCACATCTGGAGGGTGCAAAATATCATGTGTTTCTAGGAGATGAAGCCATTTTCCCTGCCTCTATGGTTACAGATTTGCTACTTGTTCATAATTAACACTCATCAGCTTCTGGACTTCAAGCTGCAGTCCCCAGGCATGTGCATTTGTTCTGTTTTTACTTAACCACGGAATCACCAAAATCATGTATGAGTTAAAATAAAACTTTTTTTTTCACAGTTGAGCATTAAAACTGGATATACTACTCTGCTCTCTGAAGGGGGACACAAATGCTAGTTTTCTGGGAATGGCAAGGTCTGTGCCTTTTGGGCACTTGCTGAGTTTGGCTGATGGATTAGGCTTCTCAAAGAAGCCCTCCATGTACCTTGCATCCATGACATCTTGTGCAACTGATCCCAGTGGGATTTTTGCTGAGCTACTAAAAGCAGTGCTGGTCTGGAAACAAGCAGCGGCAGAGAACCTTTGGGTGAACTTTCATGCCAAAAAATCCTGAAGGATTTATGCAATTCTAGGATAAGGTACTTGCTAGGTAGGATGGTTTTCAGATCCCAGTTGTGAAACACCTAAATCCCTCTGAAATCCTCATAGAGGACCCTGAATTCCTTCTTTGCACACAGCTCTCGCTGACCCCACCAGAAACCCGATGTTTTCTTACACGCTGGAGCCAAGGCAGAAACTAACATTCTGGGAGTGTTTAGTTTCATTTCTGGCTACAAGTACCCTCAGATTTCTGCTTCTCAGGCATCTCCTTTGGGACTGTCCTCCCTGAGGGAGCGCGGTGCTGGGCCGGGCGCTGCCCCGGCCGTGTTTGCAGCGCCATGGCAACGGCGCGGCGGCCACAGGCCCCGGCCGGGCCCGGCGGCCCCGGCGCTGCTNCATGTGCTGCCCCGCTGCTCCCCGGCATCTCACCTGTGCAGGCGCTGCCCCCGCTGCTCCCCGGCGTTTAACCTCTGCAAGCGCTGCCCCCACTGCTACCGCATCTCACCTCTGCAGGCGCTGCTCCCGCTGCTCCCGGCATCTCACCTGCAAGCGCTGCTCCCGCTGCTCCCCGGCATTTCACCTCTGCAAGCACTGCCCCCGCTGCTCCCCGGCATCTCACCTGTGCAGGCGCTGCCCCCGCTGCTCCCCGCATCTCACCTGTGCAGGCGCGGCTGGCGGCGGCGGCTGCGGGTGCCGGCGCCAGGATGCGCTCCAAGAGGCTCACCACCGGTACGTCGCGCTGTCCCCGCAGGGCTGGGCTGGCTCCGTGTCGCACGGGCCTCGGGCCCCACGGTGGCGGCCTCAGGTACAGAGACGGTGGCACAAAAGGGGCATTTTGAACTGACGGGTGTAAACTCTCCCGGCAGATCTCGTCACTCTGAAGAGAGAACTTTACTCCCTTCAAATGGCATCACTAAAGACAGGATATTTGCCTAGAATGAGTGAGAGTTGATCATTCGGGAACACAATTGTATCTTTTTAATTTTATCACATGATTTGTAATATTTGCTGTTCAAAGCTTTGAGAGTCTCATACAAATCTGTATTTTCATTAAACCACTGACCATCTAGTTATCAGTTTTGCAGAGGAAAGCTGACATGAAGTTAACTGATATGTATAAGAAGTAATGTATTTAAATAATACTAGATTTATATTTAAATAATTCTTGTGATAGTTAATCTTTTCATGTACAGGTCAACATTACAGCATATTCTTAGTTTATTTTATTTCTTCAGACTAAGTTATTTTATTTCAGAATACCCAGGATGGTTGTCATGCCTCACTACTTTTTGTTGTATTGTAGTTGAACCAGATTGACTGTATTGCTTGGATAACGTATGATATTTAATATCTTCTTTTCAGAACCTCCATGTGTAACAGAAGAAATGTTAGTAAGTATGCTTATAAGGCTTGGTCATTATTGTCATCATGCAGCTATGGAGCAAAAAAAGCAAAAAACTGTTTTGGAAACTATTGTCTGTTTTCTCATTTCTTTTTTGTAAGTATAGATTATTGAGCAATTTCTTAAAATTTTGTCAGACAAAATACTTAGTTTGAAAATATTCAGAAAAAAAATAACAGGAGACTGTGGAGAATAAAGATGGAAATGAAAGTGAATTAGGATGAAGGAAGGAAACAAACAACTGGAAGATTCAACATGACAGGTTTAACAATCTCCTTACTTTGCCTTTTTTGCCCTTTGCTCATAGCTCATTGTAGGATTTCCCTGATGTTTTTCTTCTTGTTTGAAAGGTGTATATGTTTGTCTGTTACCTCATAAGAAATTACATGTTTGCTGTTGCAGCTCAGGTAATGTTTGCCTATTCCCTGTTTTGGATGCCTTTGTAACTTAGGGCCTTCTGGGCTCTTCCCATGTATTTTAAAGTACAAATGTGTTGATATTGCTTTTGGGCATCTCTAGATACTGTTTTATTTATAGTGTTTATTACCATAAACAGAACCAACATAAGCACAAGTTTTGGACCAATTCTTAGCACATCTTAACCTCCAGTTGCAATTTTAAGGCAGCTTTTTCTAGTCATAATTTAGACTGTGCTGCAGGAGAAATGGCATGGAAAGAAATGAAACCAAATGCTTTCTGACATAAGAATCTAAGCTATAGTATTGTACATGCAACTCCCTAACCAATAATGTGCACATAAGAAAGTACAACTGATTTCAAATGAAAATAAGACTGTCTACAAAAAACTCTCCAAAAACCAGAGGAAAGTATATCATGTGTAGATGCAGTAAGTAATAAAGCACACATTAATAAGATCATAAGCATTTTATCTATAAATCAACCATTGTGTTTACATTTCCTTCTGTTTTATGGGACTACAGACAATTATATCCTTGGGAAATTAAAAACATTTTACCTGCATATTCCTAAAGAGCTTATACTTCAGCCAATAATAAGTTAATTGTTTTTAGTAAGTCCTTTGAAACAATAAAATTTTTTCATCATGTATTATCATATCTAGTCCTATCTTGAGATTCATCCTTGTCAGTGTCAAACCAAACATGAGGCTGACTATAGCTTTTTTCTAGTTAATTTCTTTTCCTAATTGTGTTAACACTTGCAGAATTTATATTTCTGGATTTGATTGCTTATTGACATTAGCAAGAGGATTCTCTGTTGATTTCAAAATGGGTTAGACACTTTGGTAAATTCCCCTATTTAATCAATGCCCAGACATCTCCAGGTCCATGGCACTGCAATTGCATTGGGTCATGGGCCTGTGATCCAATTAAGGCATGAAAGCCTTGCTTTCAGCACTGGCAGCATTTTCTAGGAATGAGCTTGGGCTACCTTGCCTGTGCTGTATTAGTCACCACAGCAACCACAAGTGCTAAGGAATAAATGCTGGCAGGCTAGGGCCAGACAAACACCATCAGGTCTAGTCCTGACTTGTCATGCATGTTATCTCAGATTTCTTCCTTATCTGAGCACAAGCTGTCTGTATTTAGGTTAGACCACTGGGGTTTGGATCAAGATACTGCCTGCCTGTGCACTGTGCATAACCTCTCTTTAATGCTATTCCTCGCTAGCGCAGTTCAATGCTATCAACTTAAGAAAGAGAAAAAAATTCTGTGTTGCAACACCCTTGCTACTATTGGCAAATACATTAAATTTAAGTGCATTCTCCTTGCCTTGCAAGGCTGAAATTATAGAATATTCAGGAAAATGAAACTCTTAAAAATTATTTAAGTGTCTTCATTATACTGAAGACACATGTCTGAAGACCAGTGGGATAATGTTCCAGTTTTACCCTCTGTTGAACTGAAATGGGGATGGTGGAGGTACTGAGTCAGTAAATGTAAGACTTGGAGCCATACTTTCGGGTTTGTCAACAGCAAAAAATTTGACTTCTAGTCTACAGTTTTTGAGTCATTTTAGCAGGATTTAAAATGCAGGTATCAAAAAGGATACAAAAACACCTGCAGATGCAGTCTTCACTTCTGATAAGGACAAGGGGAAGCCTCCCAGTTCTGTCAGATTCAAAGTATGGCACATACACTGCTTGCTTGCTGAGCCAAATTATAGGTTAGTGTACTCCCTTTTAGTCCCCAAACATCCCCAAGCAGCAGTGTGAGAGCAGAAGGGCGGCCCTGGTGAAATATTATACTCTTCTTCTTCCCAAGTGCAAGAGAGAAAGGGTACAATGTGGGGAATTTTTGACTGTTAGCTTATGCACATTTTTTCAAAAGTTAACATGCACACTTTCAGCATCTAGAAGCTGTTTGGTTTATGAAGGATTTATCTGTAAATTAATTGGCAAAGGATTTACCTTCATGTGTGCATTTTAAATTGCTAAGGGCCTTGGCAGTGTGCAATGGCGAGAGTATAACAGTGATGCAATCACTATATTCTCAAAAATGGGAAATAATATTTTGCAAAAGCTTCCATGTCATATCTCATGGAAAAAATACTGTTTGATGCAATAATGCACTCAAATATTAGTGCAGATTATTACAAGCTGTGCTTTGTGGTTTTATCTCTCTACAGGAAGAATGCTTAGCCACAGATGATATGCTTGTGGATTACTTTAATGAATTTTTGAGTCTTCCGGTAAGTACCTTACAGAAATCCCTTGAAAAATACAAGAAACACCCTACTAAGTGTAACTTAATCCATCTTGAAGAATTTTGTTTTGCCATATATCTGTATTTTAATGGTAGCAACTTTTACTGCTCAGTGTTATTATCAGTAAGAATAGCCCAGTATCTGTACTTCTGGGGACAGATGTTCTCTTGCTAATTTACAGAATCACAGAATGGGTCATGTTGGAAGGGAGCACAGTGGGTCATCTGGTCCAACCTCCCTGCTCAAGCAGGGTCATCCTAGAGCATGTGGCACAGATTTGCATCCAGATGGTTCTTGAATATCTCCAGTGAGGGGGACTCCACCACCTCTCTGGACAGCCTGTTCCAGTGCTCAGTCACTCACACAAATAAAGAAGTTCTTCCTCATGTTCAGGTGGAACTTCCTGTGCATCAGTTTCCTCTTGTTGCCTCTTGTCCTATTGCTTGGCACCACTGAGCAGAGCCTGGCTCCATCCTCCCTTCAGATACTGATAGACAGTAATAAGGGCCCCTCTTATTTGTCTCTTCTTGAGGCTGAATGTGCCCAGCTCCCTCAGCCTTTCGTCATAAGAGAGTTGCTCCAGTCCCTTAATCATTTTCTTCTTTGCTGGACCACTCAAGTAGCTCCATGTCTCCTGTGTACTGAAGAACCCTCAACCTGCTGGCAGTCCTCTTCCTAATGTATACCAGGCCTTCTTGGCCACAGGGACACACTGCTGGCTCATGGACAGCTTGTTGTCCACCAAGATCCCTAGGTTATTTATGTATTTAAACTTACATAATTAATAATTTATGTATTTAAATCACAGTGCAATAAATTAATATGAATAGGAATTAAAAAAGACACATAAAAACTTATTTAAAAGGTGTCCATTTCTATTACAGTGTCACAACATGATGAAATAACAAATGTTTGTCCTTTTACAGTTTTCTGGCAATGTATTCAGTGATTAATTAACATTTAAGCTCAAGAAACAACTACTTCTCTTTATGGCTTGGAAGGTTTCAAAGTTGGCACTTCCCTCCTCTTCCTCTCTCATTTGCAGCTAGAAGGATGCAGCCTTACACTGTATTCTGTGTGCTGATCCAGTTACAGTTAGACCATCATATCCAGTACCTTGTGTTTAACCAGTTCTCCTATATTTTGTTCCTTTTCCCTATCAACTAGCCTGCCACCCCACACTCTATTGAGAGTCGCATGTACAGTCCTGCTCCCTCATGCAGCTGTGGCAACCTCATCCAACTTCATCTCAGTTGTCTTGGCCCTGACACCTTACACTCAAAGTCCCTTGCCAGGTGGCACAGGCCTTTCCACAGTGTCACTCGTGGCTCCCACCCAATGTGCCACAGAGTTGCCCCACAGCCTGTTCCCTTCCTAAGGCACTGCAGTCCAACAGGCTACATGCAAGAACCTACATCCATTCTACAGCTTGCTTGGTAGGAACCACTGCCAGCATTAAGAGAGACCAGAATATTTTTTGATGCTCCTTGGACCTCAAGGGAGCTACAAAGTGGCTTGGTGGAGCCACTAATGAAATAAGTTCAGTTGTGATTCATAACTAAGTGTTTTGGCTTACTTAATTGAATCAGACATAGCTGTCTCTCTAAGCCACATCACAGATTTGTGTAAATATACACAGCATGGAAATTACACTACTAAGGATGGTAGAATGGGCTCCTCATTCCAATTTTTAATCCTAAAATAGAATCTGGAAGTATTAACTCTATTGTCAGAGTGTGAGTGAGCACAGAATTGATACTGACTTTTTTAAGGAGCTCAGTCTTTATGTGCTTTCAGCACACTGCCAGATTCTGAAGAGAATAGAAAGCTAGAGACACAGATGGAACAAAATGTGTGGTAAGAGGGCTGATTTTTTTGCCTTTCCCCAACACCTCCACTCCCCCAATTCCTGCCCCACAGCTGCCTTAGGATATCTGCCTAAATCCAAGCCTAACTACTTAGGTTTTAAACCCAGGCCTTTTTCCATGCGTCAGATTGTTCTTAGCATAGGAATACCATCCTCCATGCCTTTGCTGCTTATTTGGAAACAATGCTTCAAATTTTCCCTGAACTGCAGAGGATGGAGGGGGTAAGAAGTTCAGCCGTTTTAGTCTCTGGATCTCCTTGAACATGCACAAATTTCAGGACATCTGTTAGAGGCCAAATTTCTCCTTGGCCTCAGAGGGCTCCTCAGCCCACAGTCCTGGCGCAGCTCAGCAGCTCTGAACTGCAGCAATTGTCCAGGCACTCCTGAGGGCTCTGGAAGCCCACAGAAAAGAGTTCACAGTCACTCCTGAGTAAACACTGGTTTATGCTGGTAATCTTGGTAGGTTTCTAAGATGACACATGGTCTCCCTTCTACATATTTACATATCTTCCTGAAAACAGATGCTCTATTAGCTATTTTTAACTGTAATGTTCTCATAATTGGTTTTATTTTCTCTTTGATCTTTTCCTAAGGATTTATCCTCTTCAGGATTAAGTTCTATTAATGCCTTGAGTTCTGTGGTTTGAATACCTTACATTCCCGATTTCCCTCTCCTTCTCAGAAGGCACCTACTAAAACAGGGCATTGAAATTTCCATTGCTTTATTCTTGTTGTGCTTATACAGTGTTGCCTGGGAACAGTATTACCCAGGTGTGCTAGTAGTTAGGCAACAAGTTAAACTGAAAATATTGTGAGACTTGATACAAGAAATGAGGGGGAGCATATGCTTATTTTAAGGGACTGCTTCTGCATTGATTTATAATGCATCATTAGCAGATGGAAAATTGTATCACTGGGGACTTACTATACCTGCAGCAGGTTTTTCATGTGTTTTTTTTTTCCTTTGATTTACAGTGTATCCCTTAAGTGATCCTCTTGTTATAATGACATTCAATGTAATCGGATATAAATATCTAGGTACTCCAAAGAGCTATATACTGTAATAAAGTGTAATTTACAAAAAGCATTTCTGAAATACATAATACAAAAAACCTCAGGAGGGCACTTTTTGCCAGTAGTACAGTGATTTCACAGTAGCAGAAACCAATTACATGACATACAAATGAGTTACACCTTCCTTAGTAACTAATGTAAAATGAAAGATTTAAGAGAAACATTGGCCTGGACACATTTCCATTTCTAGGAGTTCAGGCTAGAATTTGAATGTCTGATCCGTGTATTAAAAACATCCAAGGATATGTTTAGTCAGGAATGAAAATTCAGAAGTCAGAAATTGCCATCCAGCTCAGTGTTGAAGGCAAGCACAGTAATGTCAACTTGCTTCTCCTGCACTCTACAAGCTGCTTGGTAGTTGTTCCATCTCAAGTCCATGCTGGGTCTTACCTGTCATTTTCCAGTTACCGGTGATCCTGAGGAAGGCACACTCCTCTTTGCAACCTCAAGGAGTTGCACTAGAGACAAAAGTGCTACCTTGTGCCTCTATTGATGCACATTCAGGAGATGACAATTTGGTGGCGAGTCCCTGGTTGTTGGTTTCCCTTGTAGTAGAAATCTTCTAAGTGGCCATAATTTTATCAACTTTAGATTTGAAGAATATTTCTTTTAAACATTGTTCTCACTGTAAAAGCTCTCCTCCAGGTAGTCTGGGGTCCAGCATTTGATGCAGGTGATGATTCTGAAAACAATTAAAGCCCAAGTAACAAAGCTCGGGGCCAGTCGGTCTTTCTGAAGACAGAATGGCCCTGAAAACCTAGTGCTGTCATAAATGAAATCTTGCTTGATCTCAGTAGCAGATTACAGAAAGGGCAGAAAGCAAAAAAGCAATCCACTCTGCTGCACAGTTCAGGCTCCTCACTGCTTTGAAGATGACTGAATAATCCCATGCATCAAATCATTGATTCAAGGCATCAGTGCATGCTCATTAGTTTCCTCTTGTCTTTTCCAGGCGTGAGGAGGGAGGCTGCAGTTGCCAATATAACCTCCCTTAAAAAGGCTTTGACAGAAGTAAGGCCCTACATGCATGTTACATTGAGACTTACCCAAAACTTGCATCATGTCTTTGAAGGAAGCAAACAAAGCATTCCTGGCCATATTTCCTATTGATAGTGTGTTTACTCTAAATGTTCTTCTCTCTTAATTAGATTGTGATATATGATTATGACTTTTGTCTTACTCATCAACAGAAGGGAAATCCTGGACTCATTAAAGTCAATGGGAGATTTTGCATTGACCATGTGTAATGTGAATTTTTCCAGACACTTTATAGAGCTGCTCAAATTCTTTTCTGGTGCGGACTCTCACTGACATTTATTTATGATATACATATACTCTTCTTAAGGAGGTTTTGGCAATGCTTCTGGATGAGGTCTCTATTCACTCCCACCCTTAACCTAAGAAGCAGCCAAGCTGTGGTCATTCTGTTTCTCTTGGGATCAAACTACATTATTTAGGTCTGGGATGTGAGCGTATTTACACATTTGTTAATTGTATCTGAAGTTGAGTGTATCTGAAAACTGTTAAGACAGAGGACAGTGAGATTTATATGTCTGATATCCTGGCAACATGGTGATGGATGCTGTTTTGGTTTCTGTTATGGGAGGACTGAGAAAAATTTGTCTTCCCTTCAGTTAAGTGCATAGCTTCAGGTTTCAGAATTATGTATTCTGTTTATTTTTCAGCTGAAAACCATATTCAATGTGCATTTGACAGCTAAGAAATGTCTTTGCTGTCAAAAAAGTACATGCAATTGTTTATTTATTTAATAGTATTGCTGTACCACAGTCTGAAAACAGCTTTTTGTTATTTGCTCAGAGATTTTTTCCTTAAGCTGAGATTATTACACTGAGTTACATCGGTCATACTGGCTTTGGGAAGAGAATTTCCTACGAGTGAAACATTCTGCGAAGTCTGTAGACTTCTTATTTGTTGGTATTCTCAAGTCCTTGATCTTATTTATTGTGCTACATTGACAATGTATGAACCCCAAGCTTCAAGGCTCCTGCCAAACTTGATTTATTTTTTCTTAACATCTTGAGGTATAATTTCTCTGGAGATTTCCCTTTCTATCTTCAAAGCATCAAAAATTGGCTCAAACTAAAGAGAATGATACACTTAGTCTTTGGTTAGTGTATTTTACTTGTCTGTAAAAAGCCAAAAGCACTTGCCAAATGTGGGGTAAGAAATAAATTTCTTAGTATATTAGATTGGCATGGATAATTTTTTCCCTTTCCTTTATAGTGTGCACTATCATCCACTCCTTAACATAGATGTCTTCACCGGCTAGATTCCTCATTATTGTGGTGATGGAATATTGGTGGTGCCATAAACCTCTCTCATTATTGTCCTGAGAAGTGGTACAGGATTTTACAGTACTTGAATTCCACTGGAAAGGTTTTAAGTTTGGTAAAGGGTAGTGAACAGTTTTTTGGTGCTTTTTTTTTTTTTTTTTTTTTTTTGAGGCTTGTAATGTGTGAGAATGGTTAGATTGAGTGTTTTGCCCCAAAGTTCTTCAGATACTGAAAGGAAAATGGATTGACTGATCCTCTCTCCTGTGTGGTAACTGGGAAAATGTTCCCTCCAAGAAATCAGGTTCTGGAGGTGGTTTTTTGTGTGTTCCCATTTGATTTTTCTCATAACATTATCACTTTTATTTTTGTGGTGGTGATGGGTTAAGAAGATTAGGAATTATCTCTTCTTTTATTATGCTTATAAAAACATTCTGATTTATCATTCTAGATTTTTTGTGTAAACAAGCTTCTCCAGAAAGATTTGAACTGTTCTAAAATGCTTTTGTATGATAGTTTGAGAGATAGAGAGATGCTCTGTTGGGAATTTGGGATTTGTACAGAATCATAGATTACTGTCTGTAAGGGACTTTGAGGAGGTCTGTAGTGTTGCTTCCTTCTCAAAGCAAGGTCAGTGCTGTAGTACTGACTCCAGGTTGCTTGGCACTTTCTGCACTTGGTTTTGAAAACCTCCAACAGCTGATTCCTCTCTGGACAGCCTGTTCCAGTGCTAATCATCCCAAAATCACCCTTCTTCCTCTAAGCCAGTTGAGACCTCTGTTGTTTCAGTGTATGACAAGTGGTTTCTTGTCCTCCCACCATACAGCTCCGTAAAAAGCCTGGCTTTATCTGTTCAGCAATCTCCTTGTAAACATGCTAAAGCTGCTGCTAGTCCTCCTAGAGCTGCTCCCTCAGGGTGAGTGCTTCAGCCTCTGATCATCTTGGTGGTCTTCTGATGGACTTGACCAAATATGTGAATATCCTTCTTGTACAGGGGACCAAAACTGGATGCAGTATTCCAGATGCATCCTTACTAGTGTCAAGTCTGCTGGCTACTCTCTTGACTGATAGAAAAAGTATGCATGTCTTTTGATGTCCCTGGGGATGAGTAACTACATCCAAACCCCAAAAGTCTGGACTAGAGCCCCCTTTTTCAGTCAAGTATGTAATGCATGAAGTCTAAATCTTCCTATCCCATCAGTGTATGTTCTTTTGCTCAGTTAGTATATTTGTCTTATAAATGATTGGTAGTCAGACTCCCAAAACAGCAATACACTTTACATTTTAAAAATTGTCACTAGCATTCATTTCACTACATTGAAGTTGCCATTGTTTTCTGTTCAGCTAAATAGAATATGTATCGAAAAACTCTAGATCTAGAGCAAGTTACAAATTATTAAATGAGTAGATATATGTGCTAAACTCATACTATATTTGCTTAGTTTTCAATTTGAAAAACATGAAGCTAAAACAATCTCATCATGTCTAGTCACAAAGCCCTTTATTATGAAATTTGCATTTTGTTTGCTTTTTTTCCACAAGTGAGAGCATTTCAAATCCTAAGAGACTGAAGTACTTTGTTTCTTAGTGTACTTTCTCCTGTTTCTTTATTTAAAACATGAAGGAATATATAAGGAAGAAAACATTTAAAGGCTATTAAGGTTGCAGTTAGTGACTTAAAAGCTGGTAGCAGCACAAATTAGGTTTGAAAGTAAATGAAATGTGCACATAGCAAACTGGGAGGAGGTCTGAATGTAGGGAAATCCCCTACACATAAAAAGTTTGTTAAATGCTGTTCAGTACATCTGGAAAAAAAACCCACTAAAACCTGCAGAGTGCCCTGGAGAAAATTAATGCCAAAAGAGGCAGAAGGTGTCAGAGAACAAAAACCAATCCATGATTTCAGCTGAAGTTAGGTAACTGACCAGACTCATGCAATTCAGTGCAGGGCCCTGAGCAGTGATGGTCTGATGTCATAGGCACTAATCGTACACTTAAAGCTCTCACATGCTCTGCACTTTGCCAGGCTGAGCCTCCACAGTGAGACATTATGGGATAAGTAGGGAATGTTGAAAAAACATGTTGCAGCCACATGGGTCAATTCTGGTTTCAATTCAATGTCTATGAGACATTGATCAACAAGGGGGCTTCAAACAGAAGCAACAAAATAGATGACACCAACATCATTACTTCAGGCTTATGCAGGTGTGAAGAAGAATCAAATTGTTCTGTAATATATTTTTATGTTATATGTAGCATGTATTTAACATATTTAGAATGTATATGAGTTATGTCTATGTGTGCATATATGTGATATATGAAAGAGTTCAAGGAAATGAAAAATACAGTATTTGAACAAATAAAATATTCTTATTAAATGCAGGGGAATGACAACTGTACAAACACCAGGTGGGATCCTGTCTGGAACAAAGCCAAAATGAGTTTTGGCACTGGGTTTAGGCATGGTCATAGCTTCCTGAGCACTTAAATACAACATGCCTTGTTGTCCAGCTGAGTGCAGAGATGCTTATATGCTCTATATAATATAGAGTATATTATGCACATAAGTTCTATATAATCTCTTATTCATCACTGTCATGGGTATCCTCTATGACTTCTGTAAAATCCATCCATATTTTTCCTCTTCATTTCAAGTAAGAGAATTTGAAATACGGTCTTTTAGGGAAATACCTGCTACCAGAGCTTAAAAGATGAAAGATGGCTCTGTTTTCGTGTATACACATGCAGTGGGGTTTTGTGAGTTGACAAAAGTCACAATTGCATGGCCAAAACTGAAGTTCAGTCTATCTCATCTATTATACAGTATTTGACTGAACTAGTGATATATAATAAAATTTACTAAAAGACATGGGTTTTGGTAGTTGTTTGACCTACACGTAACGGTGTGGTGAAAAACCTTTCCTACGTATGAAAATCTTCAGATTCATCCTCCTCAAATGCATCTCACATTTAAAAGGTCAGTTTTATTGCTAATATTTTCATGCCTTGATTGTTGATAGTAATGAATGGCAGAATAATACTGAAGATCTGATCCTGTAGGTGAGTATGATGCCTCAGGTTTTAGCTTTTTTATTTTTCAGATTCTGTACTGCTTTAGTGTGTATTTCTGAGCTTCATATTAGGGGATGGTAAGCTCTCTTTTCCCAGAGTAGCCAGACAAAACAATTCCTTCTCTAGCTGGGGACCAAGGACAAGTGATCCAGGTTTCAGGCACAAGAGCATAAACAATGGTGGACTGAAGAGAGTAAAACAAGAAGGATGGGACTTCATAACCTAGAGCTATAATTGGACTCCAATATGCTAATGGACCAGAACTTATAAAAGTGTGAGACCCCGTGACTGGTCGTCCGTTTTTGTGACCATTTTGGGATCATCTTGTGTGTAGTCCTGGCTGGGCTCTTGTACTGTCCAAGGTGTATCCACTGAGGCCTTTTAATAAATACCTCCTTCATTCTTTAACTCTGTCTAGCCTCTGTTCTAGGTCAGCCTTCTCAAGGCATCAAGTACTTCTCTGTAGGACAGTTACTAAAGTCACGGTTAATGATATATTCTAGACATCAATGTACTGAATCAATTATTTACATGTGAAAAAGAATGGTCTGTGATCTAGAATGAATTCAATTCTTGACAATTAAGCATTGCTGAGATAAAAAAGTAGGAATGCTTTGGAAAGCTATACAGCAAAAACAAGAATGCAGAAAAATTACTATTTCAGGCCCCAAGAGAAAGAAGCTTCATAATGCAATTTTTTATTCTGTAGGATGCCTCTATATGATTAAAAACAACTTGTTAAATGACAGTTGCCTTATTACAGTACCATAAACTTTCCTAACTTCTTTTGTAGACTTTTGCCCAGCCAGTGAAGTTTAACTCTGATGCTGGGGCTTTTGAAGTAGTTAATTATGCCCCACAGTGCCTGGAAAGCCAGCCGAAAAAAATTCTACATGATCAAAAACCTCCGAGCCCCATTTATGATGTTCTAAGCAAAGAAAAGAATGATGGGCAGCTCTCCAAAATGCTCAGTGCTTCTTCAACCTTCAGTATTGATCCAAATTACAACACTACGGTAAGCATCTTATAGAACCTCAGTTTATATTTAGATCTTAGTGTAGAGATACTGGCAATAGTTATTGTTGTGTTTGGCTTGGTAGCTTGGGAAAAATGTTAATTTATGTTAGGAAAACATAATGATGGGCCAAATTATGCCCTTTAATGCACATGTGTCTAGCAGACAAGTGAATGGAATTACAGATGCACATCCTGTAGCACAGAATTTTGAAGATTCTGTGGGGCAGGGTTCAGCTGTGTGGTCTGAATACTTTTTAATATTAAAAGAAAAAATATTATGACAACAGTTACTTTACTAGTGATCCCTGGAATGTGCAAATTGACTGAAACTAATGCAGCTCAGTCTTTCCTTATTAATTAATTTCCTTGTGTGGCTATGAGCTCATCTGTGGTCTGGCAACACATAAGTCTCTCTTCCATTAATTCCTAAAGGATTTACATGGCTAGCATCAATTGAAATGGCCAGAAAAAATAATCTTTGGCAAGAAGAAAGTGAAATTAATGGAAGAATGGGTTGGAATTTAGGAAAAAAACCCCTGGTTTCAGGCTTGCTTAGACAGTATCAGTTTTGGTATTCTTACCTGCCTACTTCCAGGGCCATCTTCAGCACCACATTAGGCAGGTTAAAATCAGGAGCTGAAGCATCTTATGCACCTGAGAGAATACAAGTCAGTATAATTGGAGGTGGGATTTTACCTTTAAACAATAGGTTTCAAGGACAAAAAAAGTATTTCACTGGGATGCTTGGTTTATTCCTTTCTTGCTTATTTTGCATGGATGTGACTGACGTGACTTCATTTTATTCAAGGCCAGTCTAAGGTCTTGCTCCATTTTTTGCAGTGCCTGCTCAAAATTAGGTCATAGCTGGAAAGCTGAGAGCAAAGCAGGGAGTTGTTACAGACCCCTGCTTTTCCCAGTAGAAGATTAATGATTTTCAGAAAAGAAAACAGTGTTGAGAGAGGTCAAAAGGCAATGATGTTTAACAAAATGATACTAATGTGATATTGCAATTATCTGCATTTAAACTGGACAAATTATACAAAAGTACAAGGCCCACAGACATCCCTACCACGTTAAATAATAATTTTCACAGATACTTTGCTTGACAGAACAAAAGCAGAACAGCTATTCTTGATTTCTTATTTGCTCTCAGTATTAAACTAAGGAAATGCTGTGTGTTTGTGCAAGTGTGGCTTACATTGCTCTCTGGGTTAACCTCCCATCATTACCACTGTGGATGGCCTTTCTTGAGCAATTCAAAGCCATTTCACTATTACTTTCTTCTTTCATGTGGTCTGGAGAAACAGGGCTTCAGTATTATTTAAGATTCTATTTCTTCCCCTGGGATATTTTCCATAGATGGGAAGCTTTATAGCCTTTTGAGGAGCAGTATGCCTCAGTATCCTTTTGGGGTGGAAGGGTGATATTTCTTTTTATTTTTGATTCCTCCTTTACTTGATGGGTAACATAGATGCCTCATCCAGTTCAGCTTGGCATCTCAAGTCTGAGCTGGAACAAAATGGCCTGTGAAACAGCTTGCCCCAAATAGCTACTGCAGCTACACAAGGTGAAAGAAGTCAGCTCCATTCATTGCACTACAGTGACTGCACCAGGAGAAGCCACCCCAGATCAACTCTATCAAGTAGTTCTGTTCAAATCAAGCAGGATTTGATCTTTCAGTTGTCAGGTGATGCTGTCTGCTTTGCTTTGGCTGCCTTCACACAAATTGAAGAGATTGACAGTTGTTTTGGGTGTTATATTGCTTACAAAAAGTCACCTTGAGTGGTCATCACTGGCAGGTTATTCATGAAAAGGAGTTATGACTGGAAAATCCTGGTGGGCCTTTCAGGCTATGGCCTGAATTTAAACACATCAGAAATACACGCGGTGGTATTTTTCTCTGTATTTTACTTCCCTCTCAGATTGTTACAAATTTACAAATAAGCAGAAGGTCTCTTCATGCCTGTTTGCACATTTGCAAGTCTTTGGTATGGAAGTAAGTATCTTCTCCTTGATAGTCAATACCAATGGTGTGAAATACACTGAGAAAAAAAAATCTGTGGACTTTTGTAGAATCGATCACAATTATATAAAGAAACTGGCTGGCATCCCACATACCTTACTTTAGAAAAACCCCAGTTCAGCAAAGCACTTAAGTATGTTTTTAACTTTAATCAAGGGAAGTTAAACACATGCTTAAACTTAAACACATGCTAAAAGCTTTGCTGGATTGGGTCCTAGCAAGGTCTAAGGCTGATTGGGTAAGGAAACTAACCAAGGTAACAAACTCCATCAGATTAAATGTAGCATCCTTCTCTGGGGATGGGGAAAGAATAGAATAGAATATTCCTTCTGATATGACATATAATTTTGTGTACCAGCCATGTACAGACGTGAGCATGTTATGAATCATTCAGATAAAAAACTGGGCTGTAAGTCAGTAAATGTATAAATATTAAATGCCAAAATAAAGAAACTATCTTCTGTATTTCAAAAAAACTTGTCAATTGCCAAGAAGAAGCATACACTGTGTGGTTGGGAATAATTAGTCTCCATCTCCACAAATTACATTGTATGAGCCACTGCCAACATAAGCTTTCCATATTTTGAAATATTTTCTTCTCTCTAAATGAAACCACCCACTTTCTGAGTAATTCAGATTTTTTTAATCCCCTACAGATACATATGAGGCAGAAATAACCCTTGCCCCGAATGGAACATTAGCTCATGGAAAGAAAATTCAAGCTGTGATCTACATAAACTGATTACCTGCTGTAACAAGTAGTATCCATCCTTGCCCAAACCTTCACCTGTTTTTGTGGACGAGTAGTTACTGCATTCTTCAAAATAATTAGTCTCACTTTCACTAAAAGGAAAAATGCACCTCAGATGAACAAAATAGATCATCCCCTAAGAGTAGAAAAAGTACACTATTAAAAAAGAAAATACTAGGAAGGGCTGCATGTAATTTCTAAGGGAAGCAACTGTGCATCGTTGTGGCCCATAGTCAGACATCTTACTCCTACCTCATTGGAACTTGCTGTCTCTGTGTAACTTGCTCCTCAACATTTCCCCTTCAACCCCCAAACCACTCCTTGAAGGCACTTCTCTTGCTGCTTCAACAAGGCACTGAAGCTTAGACTGCCTGAGCAGAAATTTCTTGTGGCCCCAGGTCATAACACACGTAGGTTTCCACTATGAGAATTACTGTGTACAATGCAGTTGTGCAGTGATCCAACATAAAAGCATGAGAGGTGATAACTAATTGGGTTTCTATTTGTTTGATTTTGGTTTTAATATCCACAGCTTTCTCATTCTGAAAGTATAACTTAATTTAAGGGTTCCTTACTCTTCAAATTCTTGAGGAAAAATAATAGCTATTATTTATAAAATGTGTTAAAGTCAGAAAGTAGCAGTTTCCTATTGTAGAAAATTTTTGTACATCTAATTTGCATTTGAAATTGTACAGTAAAAGAATGATTCATACATAAATTATTTCTGGAGAAAAAACACTCATGATTTGTTACAAAAGCTGAACTCTAATAGGTGAAATCAGGTTTAGATCTTTTTAGCTTTTAATAGGAAAGTAATTGTTCCAGCATAAAGGTGATGTTCACTCTGTATTTGTTTTCCTGAGACAATGCTTCTGTAGAAGGGGGATGTAGAGAATCAGTTACATGGCAAATTAGTCAAGAAAGTCAAGAATACTGCAAATCTTTGGCATTTCTTTTTTAACAGCAACTTGATCAAGAACAAGCAATTGAGTGGATTAAGAAAGAAAGGCTTCCAGCATTTCTAGAAAGTGACTGTTACTTTGAATACAGGTATTGCAATCTTTCATGCTGTCTTTCAGTTTTAAATTTGTATGTTTTCCTCTTTTGTTTAATTCATCTTGGTAGTACTCTTAAAGTGGTTTTGCCCCCCTCTTGTCTTGTTTTCTTTATTGTAACATTTTAGTGACCTGGATAAAGTAAAGTTAATGACTTTTTTCACTCATCATGCTGTAATTTTCCTTGACCATGAATTACATCCTATACTACACCATTACAGAGAGAGTAAGAATGGGATTTACTGATTTCTAAATTGCTGTTCCTCAGAGATATCATGGTAGCAATGCATCTTTTGCTAATCAGTATGTAAGCCATATAAGTAGAAGTTACAAGTCTATGAAATGAATTTGGAAAAACCCAGCAAGTTTTTTTAATTTCAATTATTAGTTTTGTGTCTTTGGGGCCTCTGTCAGAGTTTAGCAAAGTTCTCTGTGGGATGCCATGGCATAGCTGGATGATTTACTGTTACAAACATGCAGTATTTTTCCAGATGTCCATTCAGCAGATGTTCAGGAGATCTAGTATGCATTTTTGGAAGGACCTACCTCTGCATCCCTTAAGGCTGTGTCAAGATGCAGATGATTGTTTTAGGGGTCCAAAAGGAGAGGCAGCCTGGAAGAATGGTTCACAAAACTCATATTTGCTGATTGTAATGGCAGAGTGTAACTGGGGTATAGACTTCTACAGTTAAAAAAATAAAAATGTTTTTTATTTTCGATAACCTGGAGACTGCACTTAAGTTCAAGGGGGAAAAGTGTGCAAAGAACAGGCAAACTGTGAGAGTGCTGAATTATACCTTTGTTAACAGCCTGCTTTACATATATCTGGGCCTCATGAAACAATAACTTTGATCTTCTGCTATAAAAAACTGTTTGACCAAGCAGAGTTACCAAGAGAATTGCATAAAACCAACTTTAAGCATGTACCTAATTTCAGTTGACATCAGTATTTCAAGCTGCTTTCCCGAATCAGAATCAAGATAAGTTCAGATGCTAAAAGGGAAACTTGCATTTAGATGAAGGCACCCTAACCCTAGAAATAAATCCTGTTTGATCTCCAATAATGGGCACAAATAAAACTGAGCATTCACTTGGTTGTAGGCTCAAGTGTAGACTTCATCTTCCCTTCACATGTGACTTGGCTGGCTTTGTACTTCTTTCTAACTTAAGTCCTGCCCAGTTCTTGGGGCCAGAGCATCCTCACAGTTGTCACGTGTTTCTAAGATTGCCTTTCCTGAACACTGCGAGGCTCACACTAACACAAAGTAGCACTGAAGAACTGTTCAGTGCCACGAAATCCCCACAGAGCAGCCAGCTGAACATGAGAGTGCCAGCTGTCTTGATATCATCTGCAAGTTCCATCAGTGTAATCAGTGCTGGGGCACTCCTGCTGGAAGATTGCTTCTCTCAGGAACCCGAGGTGTAGCATCTGGTAGTGATACAGGGCTTCTGCAGTCTGGGAGAATAGTTCAGTTTTGGTGAACAAAATGTTCAAGGGATTCTTGGCAGGGCTTGGGACTGCAGAGATACATGCAAAATCATCCTGAAAGAAGTAATTTTTTACTGGTAAAGCTTGGTAATGCAAGCAGGGCATTATCTGTGTGCTGGTGGGCTGTGCAGTGGCAGTACTGGCATTTACAGATGTGACAGCAGGTGAAGGCTGAAATAATGCCTAGCTGGACTCAGTGATCTTTGTGGGGCCCTTCCAAATCAGGATATTCTATAATTCCATTCTATGCAATATTCTATGACAAAAGCAGATCATGAAGTTCTCTGTAGCAATTTTTTTTAGATGGATGATTTTTTTAAAATTGCCAATTCTGTGGGGAAATCAACTGTTTCTCTGATTAAAAGCTAAAATTAATTATTTAATAACTAAAAAATATTATTTTAATTAGTTATTGTCTCAACATTTAATTTCAGACTAGCTAAATTGATATCACAGGTAGAATGGAGCAAGACTGGCATTAATTTCATTATAGATACTGACTACTCTCCATGGATAAGGAAGCAAAGCCCAAGTTCTCCCCCTCCTGAGGAGGATGACTCTTCATTGACTTCATTGACTATGGAGAAGTTCTATGTATCACTTGGCGAGGTAAAATAAACATGTTTAGTGGGTGTAACTTCAAGATAGATTGAATGAATTGGGTAGAATTATTGCAACTGAGGTCACAACCTAATGGGACAACTGACTCTTGAATAATCTAGTCTAGTGCAAGGGGGTTGGAAACAGATGATCTTCAAGGTTCCTTTCAACCTAATCAATATTCTGATTATTTGATTCTCGAAGTAGCTTTTATATTCAAAGTTTTTTGTACTACAGAAGAAGGCTGATGAGTTGTAATACAACTTAAACAGAAGCTCAGCTCATGCAAGTATGCTCAGCTACTGTCATACAGCTCTCTGCATTGGGAACTATCCTTACAGAAATCTACACAAACAGACTGCACAAAATTCCTGTGGACAGTAAGCTGTAGCTCTCAGAAATACTACAATAAACAGAGAAATTTTAATTGTTCTATGAAACTTCTTTTCCTAGGCTACAGTTTCTCAGGTAAAGGATTGGTTTACCTTGGCAAAACAAGGTGATTCTGTGAAAACTACAGATTCAGTTACGCATCCTGTAGCTTCTAGTAAAATTCAAGATACTCAGCATTTGCCTGGGCAGCATAAAAGAGATGAATCATTACCTGAAAAAGGTCCCCTTCTGGGTAAGTAGCAAGGGCTCAACCCTGTGGTTTATAACACAGCTCAGACTAGCTGGAAAGAAAAGGCCTTTTAAGGAATTGTTGCTAGCTCCACTTGTTACCTTCTGAGTATCACATGGTATCTGAGGCTTCAGACAGGCATTTGTTTCTTTCCATAGCTACAACATTTAAGCAAAAGTTTGAGCTAATAACCAAGTATTTTGTGATAGTAGTAGTTTCTTTTCTTACACATTTCTTTCTCATAGAAATCTGTAAGTTTCAGTTGAGTTGCTCTGGGTTTTTTTAGTGGAGAAGTGTTCATATGTTTTGAAAGACTTTCTTGTCTGGATTCTTTGGGTATTTGATAGCATATGATGTGTTTCAGCCATCTTCTTAGGGTATTTGTGTTGGGCACTTAAAGGTCTTTTGGCTGCCAATTTTTATGAATCTTGTAATCATTCGGAATCCTGTCTATCTTCAAATTTATTTGAAATTGTTTGGCAAGTTCCAGGGGTTGTGGGAGAGAAAATACAGATGCATATATGGGCATATACCTCATTGCACAGCCTTCCTTCTGCTTTTTACACCGTAGCAAGAGGAAGAGAAGCCTCAGCTCATATGTTAGGAGCTTGCTCTGTCTCCATTCTCAGAGATGTATCTCCCTCCCTAGTTCCCTCAGGTCCTGAGAAATTATTCTCCATGTTTCATTTCACAGACCTGTGTCAAGAGGCTATAAGTTTTCTTTGTCAAGTGAAAACAAGTGAAATGGTTTAGATTTAAGGTATTTTAAATCACACTGATTTTTATGTTAATATCAACACATTTTGCCATATATAGTTAGGAAATTATGTAATGGCAGAGCAGGGGATCTCTGCCACATTCCTAATCCAAGTGTCTGTCTGTGACAGTGGCCAGCACTGGTTAGACGTGGCTTATTTTCAGAGGAAGTTGAAAGGAACATCTGACTAGTTAGACAAAGAAGCAGGTCACCTAAGGAATGCCACAAACAGTTTCCTTTCCCCTTCAGGGACGTCATCTGCAAGAGCCAATGTCACCAGTGAGAGATCCAGAGAGGCTGAGGTGGCCATTGCTCAAGCTCCTTCCCACACACAGTCAAGAGTTTATCTGGACCCAAAATGGCACAGTGCAGCAAAAGAAGAAAATGAACAGGGTAGCACAACTTTTCAGACAGCGGAAGAATTCATACCAGCATCCTCTCAAATTGCAATGAAGGAACCCATTTCAGAACCGACCCACCAGCCAGCTGCTGACATTGAAAGTAATGTGAAGTTCCACAAAACAGCCTGAAGTGTTTACACACAAGTTAGCGAATAATGAATTTGCTCATGGTACTGCAGTCACTCTTTAACCAAAGCTCTTCTCCACTTACAGCCTTAGACTCCAAGGAAGATGTAAGAAAACAAGGTCCTGAACAAGTCAGCTTAAGTCCAAGTTCTGAAAGTGTTGGGCCAGACAGCAGGGCTGCCTGGTGTATTAGTCACGAGACTTACGACACTGGCAACAGACATGAGTTTGAAAGATTCAAGAAGTTCATTAAAGGAACACTTGGGGAGAGGTACTGGTGGCTCTGGATGGATATTGAAAGACTAAAGGCTCTTAAGAACACTACAAGGCAACAAAGGTACTTCCCATTATTTAACAGTTACTCCCATTGCTTTAACCTGGATAGATCAATGCAGGTTTTGAGATTTCAGAGTAAACTGTAATGTCTGAATAAACAGACAAAATTAAATGTGTGTCCTGACAAGGTTTGGAATGACTCTGCTGAAGCTGATAAAACTCTTTTTGCAGAGTCATGTTTGCAAAGGTTACACAAAGTCAGAATCATCATATTATTAAGGCTGTGTTAGAAAGAGATTTGGAAAACAGATGGCAAAAGAAAGAAACTAAAGAATAAAAGAAATTAAATTCACAAGTGGGACATCAGTATGACAAACCGCTTTAATTAAAGATCCTACTGGATTCAGATAGTCTATTCTACGGCGCTATACATTTTGTCTTATACACAACCTGTCTCTAATTTGTGGAAAAAATATTTTGGCTTCTGCCACTTGCAATTAAAAACACGTTGGATGGCAGCAGTTTAAGCAGTAGGATGAACTGTAGTCAGTTCTGTACAGCATTTGATACATGCTTATGTGACTATTTTTGTTGACTGCAGGCAACTCAGTAAGATGAAAAAACTGTACCTGCTGAGCAGTGGAGACTATTTCCTCAGTTCAGAAGTGTTGCTCAGACTTGAACTACTGCGTGGAGACCAGTGGAATATAATGCATTTAAGACGGATTCAGCCTGAAGTAGTGAAACCACTACTTCTTTACTGGTATGAAAAAATGGATGTGAAATAAAATTTTATTGTTTAATAAATGTCCATTTTCTTTGATAAGCCTATTATTTCATGTCACTTATCCCACCACAATTATTAGAAGCAATGTCACTGTAAGTACTAGCACATGAATTTTTGTCCAAGCCTAAACTACCCTGCAATCTGCTGAGAAGCCTGGTAGATCTGCCTTAATAACCCCTTGTCATTTTTCTACCAGAGCATCTGATCTGCTTTGTGGACCTCTGCCTTGAGTAATGTTCAGTTAAAGTTTAGTCTGCAGGACAGGGGAACCCCTCCAGGCACAGGAGGTTAATTCTGTCCTAATCTGTTCCCCATACTACTTTCCCAAGTTCTGAGGATGCTCTGTGTATATGTTTTCATGGGATTTAACCCTGAGACTTTACTGTTCAATGCCTGTCATACAAAATGCCTTTTACATATTAACAGCTTAAGTGAGGATATAAAATCTAACATATTTCCAAAATATGGGCTAAATTTTTGAAGGTATTCTCTCCTCCCCAAAGGGGTTCAACAAATTCCAGGAATAAACAGATACCTGCAATTGCAGATCCTCACATGACTTGTGTTCTCTATCCTGGCCTACAATCTTTTCCTATGCTTTGCTGTAGGATGGATTGGTCATACCTTCCTGCAGACTGATAGAAAGGCAACTGTTTGTAATGGTGCAGAATTTGCAACCTAAGTTTACTTAAGTTTGGTTTCAGATTTGGAAGCATGCAGTATCTAGACATATCTTTGACACTAACTGATTTTTAATCCTAGATGCATATAGCACCATATTTTGGTACAGTAAACAACATCACTGGAAAAAAAAAAATTTGGAAAGTTCTACTTATTAGTTTATTTTTCCCCTAGGGGTCCCAGATTTTGTGTCACTCATTCAATGGCAATAGATGCTGCCTGTGCAAAACTGAAGTTCTGGCACACATGTCAAGAGAGACCAAGACTGGACATTGATCCTTTCCCACAAATAGTATCACTGTTACCATTGACCCAAAAGTCTGACATGCCAGCTTCCCTTCTTCAGGTAAGTAGGATCACAACACTGGAAAACAAAGCTTTTTCCCATCAAAAATAATGACAAAACTCCTTGAATTCAATGGAACAAGAACAAGGTACTTGGCTTTTTAGGAAAGATTTAGCAAGCTGGTATATTGAAGGTGGTCACATATAAAAATGCAATAAAATTTCATTATACTTCATGCAACAGGTTTCTATAAATTGAGTTGAATTATCTTCTCAGGTACACCGTGGCTATTTCCTAAATCCTTTGGATAGATATTTTAGCTGGAAGTTCTCAGAACTGCAAAATTAAGTCTCTAGCAATGCAGCTTCACCACTCAGCCTTGTCTTAATCCAGAGTAATTCTTACAACTTCACTGCAGTTAACCTGGATCTATTCCTCATGTCTGTAAAAAAGGCACAATTCTGCTCATTTTCTATCACTATAGCCCTTCAATCAGCTACACATGTGTTTTTGCTTTCTACAAGCTGTGAGCCACTCAACAGCCCTTATCACAGTTTGTAGCTTTCAGGTGGCCAGTTTTGTCTCTTTCCTTCCTTGAAAGCCTGAGTGTGAGAGGTAACTTCAATAAAAAACACAGGTTTTCAGCAATACAGTGTTAAGCCTCAGGATACATGGTACTTGGAGAATGTGGGCTGAAACTGTGGTTCCAATATCATGAACAGTGTAGGCTATGCCACAGCACACACCTCTGCTACTTTAGGCTGGATAGTTTGGGGCTACAATTACTTCCTTTGATTAGTGGAGATAATGGAGGAAAACAGTGGGACAGATTTCGTGTTTAGAAGAAACAGGGCTCAGAAGCCACGTTCCTGTTGATCATGGCAGAAATGGGAGCAAGAAGCACCTGTGTCTTACAGTGACCAGTTCACAAGGTGTGCTAACGAGCCAGGACTAGCTGTAGGTCAAGCAGACAGCAACCTGCAGGTTTTCCATCCCTGTTGAATTTGACAAAAATTAGGACCTGGTACCATGAACATCACAGGGTCACCAGATGGCCCATTTCTTGCTCTTTTTTTTCCCATGAGAAATTTGGACTTTCGAATCTTCTAGCTACACTATGCTTGTAAGAGCTTAGAAAGAGCAGCAGCTCTGGGTGAATTTCTGAGGGCACTCTGAAAGCAATTGGCATCTCCAAAAGGTCAGAGTGTGATTTTGTTTAAAATAATAAGTGGTGGTGTGGCTGAATGACCCCTTTCTCTCCCAGTCTGAGTGATTGTATCTCTCTTACAGTGAGCTGACTTAAGATAATCTTCCTGAAGTTTCACAAAACATGTTCATGTGCTCTTCACCTGACATCCTCTGTAGTTCTGTACAATATGCTTGTAGCATAATTCCACCTGTTAAAAATTCATTTTTTAAGCTGTAGTGGTTATTAAGGTATGCAGAAAAATCTTGAAAAATATTCAGAAATTTTTGCAACTTGCCATTTTACATATTGTGATTGACAAGGAAGAATACTCCTGAAAACCCTTGACTGTTTTTGACCAGTCAATGAGAACATGTTAAGAAAACACAAAGGTGGAAAAATAATCAGAATTTCCTTATTTTTCTGTAATGTCTTTTAAAAAAGTAGAACAAACCAACAACTTTATTAAAACCAGCTAAACCAAATTTTTCTTTGAAGAGATCATCAAGATTACCACCCACACTGACAGGAAGTCAGATTCTCCAAAGGGATGATATTTCTAGCAGTAGAATGTGGTAAGTACTAAAGTCCCTTGTGTATCTTTTTGCACAGCAATATACCTCAAATATTTATGAAAGTATTTTTGATTCTACTGTTTTCATTAATAGTTTAATACAATTACCTGCTTAGTGAAGCACAGTTGTGGTACAGATTGTTTGCATGGAGAATTCTCCCTGGCTGATTAGTTTCTCTCTTGTTTATGCCACAACACAAAAGGGTTTATTTCCCCAAATACAAGTGTTTTCTCTTATATAATAGTCAATATTCTATACATTCTTGTTCTTTTGACCTGTCTTAAATGCTAACCCTCAGGGTCATGCTATGCCAATGATTTCCACAGGGCAATATGAAAAAGGTATTCTTCTGCATTTTTTTCATTATAAATTTGAACTCCATGTACTTTTTCCTCTACTATTCACTGTATCATTACACTCATTTTCTGCCTCTTCTTATTTATTTATTCTATAAGCAGCCCTCAATTTTTCTTAAATATGTATTGAAAATTTTTTTGTTTGTGATCCAGGCCAATGTCAGTGAGCACAGACATGATTCATAGCTTAGCTCTGGATGAGACCAAA
Organism: Promerops cafer; assembly: GCA_013398275.1. NCBI lineage: Eukaryota > Metazoa > Chordata > Aves > Passeriformes > Nectariniidae > Promerops > Promerops cafer. The sequence goes on from VZSE01006395.1 coordinate 468,226, forward strand.
GACTCAAAATACCAGGGTCATAGAAAGTACACCTATGCTGAGCTGCTCCATGTAAGTACAGCTTGAAAATATTAGTTGTCTTGAATCATGGGGTAAAACACTTTATTCTGCAGTATGAAGTAGTCAATAATGGGGAGAAACTGGTATAATTTTATGAATGTCAATGCTTTATGAAGAGGTATCATTAGAATGTCAGCATTTTCTCTGTTCTATCTGTCAACTATTGGATAGGAAATCATGGCACACACCGAGGTTTGTTTTCACTAGAGAGTGTTGATCTTCTCCATAGTGACCATGTGTTCAGTAGGCTATGATGGAAAACTCTCTGGATAAATGCTTCCGTGGAATCATTGCCCAGGGAAGTAAATCAGGCTTACAGTGAAAACTGAATCTGCCTTAAAAAGTCATTAAAATAATAACATTCATAGAGGAAAATGGTTCATTTGTACAATCCCTCTTTATTGCTTGTGTACTTCATTCTTTTCTTTGTTGAATTGTTGCCTGCTAAGCAGGTCTTCAGTTGAGCAAACCTCAGGAGAGACAGGCTGCACAGATGAGCCTTTTCTCAATAACTGTTAAAATGCTGACAAATCAAACATATGAGATGTCAACATCGGGCAATCTAAAATATATCCAAAACCTTTCTTGTTTGTGGAATGATCTCCAAAGAGCCTGCTCTTTCATAGAGGTATTGATACCCATAGCCTTACAACTAAAAGAAAAAAATGTTAATAAATCTGGGCCCACTCACATGTGCGTGGGGTTTGCTGAGCACTTGAGCACATGCTTGTTTGTTTCTCACTTCAAAATCACACTTTATTTATTACTTCACTGCAATCATTTTACTTTGTTGTTTTGGACAGAAAAAAAGGTTAGTCTTTGCAATTAGGGGACATTTGCAGTTAGGAATGTATATTCAGCAGAAGTTCACACCATGAACAATTAGTTTTTATACATCATATACAGTTTCTATCTTACTGACAAAAGAAAATATTGACACTGGTTAGACTGGAACCTATGGTCAAGACCTCACAATTTGCCATCACAAATATGATGCCAAGGGGAATGCAGTGATTCATAGTTTAACTTCATACTGGGGAGGGAGAGCTTCCTACGCTGCTCCAAAAGTCTGGTTTCCTCCTGCCCTTCTCCATCTTTGTTACTGTTTGGAGAGAAGCTGATTGCCAGCCACCACATTCATCTGCTTCCACTTCTGCTTTCAGAGACAGCAAATCAGCCATAATTTCTCTCTTGTGATCATCAGAAGTTAATTTACTTACAGAAGCCTCTTCTGGCTTCCCTGTGAGCATTGACAAAATGGATGTATTCTTCCTCAAATGCTCTAGGAGCTAGCCATGGTAATGAGAATGGATTTCTGGCTCCCTAAATTGCTCATGATTTTGTTGCTCAGTGGTGTAACCCCAAAAGATGTATCTTTTGTTCCATGATAGTTAAATGTTTTGAATCTTGACCAAATAACCACCTCTTAATTCAAATAACTTCTTAACTTCAAATAACTTAAATAACTTAACCAAATAACTTCTCTTAATTCAAAACACAGTAGCCTGAGCTGGGACAACCCTTGACAGCTAACTGATGTCATTGAGTATCGCTGGAATTCCCCAGAGCTAAAGACTTAATGACAGAATTAAGGCCAGGTTTGTTTTTCTGTTTTAAGTATTGAGGAACCACCTAAGGTATGCTATGATCACTTAGCTGCTCTGCATGTCTTCAGTCATCAGATTCATTCCATTGGATGTGAATATTTAGTGGGAAAATGGTGTGGAGGGCAATGATCAATTGCATATGTAGTAGAAAATGGAGTCTACTTCCTTGGGATGAAGACACTAATTGAACACACTCCATGGCCCTCCATTGCAATGAAGTGACATTTGAAAATAATGAAAGCCTGTTATTCCTTCCTGTGTAACTATGTTTTATTTGTCTAGGGGAAAAGTGTTGCTGGCAGTGTTGTCTTCAGGGGATCAGGAATTGAAAGCATGCTGCAGTCTCTTTATTTGGAGAACAGAGCAGGCTACTACTTCACACAATTCTGTGAGAAGTCAGGGAATAAGGTATGAATATTTTCCTACTCTGTGATAATTTAGTCCACAATTGACTGAATGCCAAGTTATAGAGGGCAGCCAGACTGAAAAAAAAGAAATGGAGAAAGAAAGATTGATGACTGGATGAATTATTACTTGTGAGACTTCAATCCCTCAACAACAATAAACTGTTCATGTATATATGCAAACTAATGACAGGTCTTAACCAAGCTGTCAGATTCTTACTGTCTCAAACCTATTGGAATTCTTACTATACATCAGGGATAAAAACAAAGACCAATAATTTTTAAAAATTAACCTTTAACTTGGCAGAAAAAAATGAGGTCTTAACCCACAAAAACAATTTTTTAAAAAGATGGGAAATCTGCTGTGCTATTACTCACGATAATCTGATTTCTTCTTACTTTTTGGGTTAGTGATGTACAAAATCTACAATATTTTTAAAACGTTCTTATGCTTCCATGAATCTCCTTGGATTTCTGAGACACATAACACTATTTCTTCTATGTAGTCAGCTGATCTATCTTTCATTTCTGGGTGTAAATTGAGGATTGAATTGGAGCAAGTTATGAATATTGAGTTAGTGTTTAGTGGCTTTGCAGAAAAATTGAGTCTTTAGGGGACGTTTGAATGCAATCAAGATGGACATCTGTTTCACCACTAGCACAACTCAGAATCCAGCAGCAGTAGCTAGAAATGCCTCTGGCTTCTAGAAAACAAGATCCAGTGTTTCCAAAGCTGAGTACCTTCAGCTAAAAATATTAAATGTGTATAGATAGAAATCTAAATAAAATAAACTTATTTTTTCTTTGGAGATAGGCAACCTCCCACGTGTCTCTAGCCTTTCCAGGTGCCAGGCTCCTTTCAAAATTATTTGCTTAAAGTTTTCTCTTCAGCTGTGAAACCTATTTCACTCATGTTCCAGGTCTGAAAGGCTACAGTTTGTGGAACAATGTTCCCTACCCCTACCTTTTTGGAACACATTCTTTATTGGTTAGTGATGGGGGTTTCAGGGTATTTTTAAGATCTAAACCCCATAAACACATGATTAAAACAGAAGATTTGGGGGAAAGATCTAGACTTCTTCTGGAAGATCTTTTGCTGTTTGTTTGAATTTATGAAATGAGGCCAAGACTCTGGGTCTCAGAAATGCATGTAATAAAAATGTAATGATAATCCCAGTACGATATGTCAAGTACACAGTATTTAATTATTTTTGCTGCAAAACGCTATTTTACCATGGCACAAACTCTGCATGTCCATTATCAGCATCTCTTCTTTAGCACTGGCTTTATGCCACTGAAATGTGGTTACTCTTCAAATGTTAACTACAGTGTTAATGATTTTAATGGCCAATTATGCATAAAGGATACAATAAAAGATAGAGTATCACTGTGACGATGCTATTAAATATGTTGTCCTTCTGCCAGTATGCGACAGAAGATTAAATCCATTTTAAATTGAGCTTGATTTATGATGACCCCAAGGAGCTAAATAATTACTTGCATTGGAAAGTCAATTTTTTATAAAACTGTGATATTTGGGTAGCAATAACTTCCAATATTTTTCATTTCTAGTTGTGGAAGAACTGCGTGTACTTTTGGTTCGACCTAGAGGCTTATCATCAGCTTTTTTACCAAGAAACCCTTCAACCTTTTCAAATATGCCAGCAAGCTCAAGTAAGTTGTAAATAATGTGTTTTTCTTTCAAAAATACATCTATTCATTCCCTTCAAAAATGCATTTGTTCAGCGTAAAGACTGAAAAGAAGATAGAAAATAGAAAAGTTTCCAAAACTCAACAACCCACACCAAAGTAAATCTGTGTTGTGGTCAATAAAAGAAGCTCTTTGGATTGTTTCCATGGAATTTCTTGATTCAAACATTAAACATGCATAGTTTGATTTCCAGGCTTTGCAGCCTGTTCCCAGTTTTATCTATTATACTCAGTTTACCTAAACTCCCCTTTGCTACACTGAGTCATATTTGGAAACTGTCTGCTTAGTGTTAACATCAGAGGTAGTATTTTTTCTAAACCATCTAATTGTGCTGTACCTTTCCTTCCATCTCCTGTGTGGGTTAGAATTGCAGATCTCATAGTACAGATCTCAGATAATGACCTCAATAATGAAAATTGATCTTTGTTAGCCCTGTTTAATTTTTATGATTGTCAGGGCATCATTATTATCTTTACCATGGTTGTCATCTCCCTAAATAGATCTTTAGACCCTCATTTAATGTTAAGTGGAACTGATATTTCCTATAAAAGAGTATTTTAATTGAGCATGCACTCAGCCCACAGTGGTGCTGAAGGCAGAGTAGATCGATTCCATCAGGGAAAGAAACTGCAACAGTGTGATATCATTAGAGTAACTATGAGGAACTTTTAAAATTGGTTTGTGACTCTTTGGTCTGATTTTCCTCTATAAACCTTGTGTAGGAGTATATCCTATCCACATATTTCAATATGTACTGTAATAGAGCAAAGCTACTTCACATGTCATTGGAACAAATATCTGTAGAGGGCAGGTGAGAGTATATGACATGTTTATATGACGTGTTCCTTTATATGTCATGTTCCTGAGCATCTGGACATCCTTGAATTTGTCTTCTTTTCCTTCTTGGAGATTTTACTGGGAAAATAATGGAATTTTGCATATTTGTCCAGTATTCACATCTGAATCCATGTTATTTGTACAGAAACTCCAAGCAGAGGCCAAGGCATGGGTTCCTCCCTCTCCTGTCTTGTACTGAGTAAACTGAACTGTTACCCTTTTCAGTTGTTTTCCCCTCCAGCTCTTTTTATGGCCTGAGGCTGTGGGCAACTGAATGTACCCTTAAGTCTGACTGTCTCCTGCATGTGTCCATGCCTATGTGTGGTTGGGGACCTCCTCACAGCAGATATGCAAGTTGACCATATCTATTCTGTGTCACCATTTTCCTATGTGTTTTATTGCAGGCCAAAGCTTAGCTTACAGTCCCTGATGGTTTTCATTTTGGTATCATTTCACACCAGTTTACATTCTTTTTGCAGTGGTTGCAGGGCTGAAAATTCAAGGCCCAGGTCTTTCTTCCTAATCTTATTTCCAGTGCTGGCCTGGTGGTGACAGCAGAACATCGTACAATCGGTGTTACCAGGCAATTGCGGACATACACATAGCCATGAAAGTAAATACATCAAAACGAAGTATGTGAAACTGTTCCATTAGCATAACTAACAGCTGAAATGTAACATAACAAATCAACACATGTGCTGCAACATTTGGTATCATTCTCAAGCTTGCCTTTTAAGGCTGCAGAAAAATTATACTTGTTTTCATTGGAACACCGTAGAGTCAAGCTGCAACCAATCTAGAGAGTCTGCTTACGGAAGGGATGCCTTCCCAAATTCTGCACTCACCTTTGGCACAAGAAGACAGTCACTCCAAATACTCCTAAGAGAATGTGAATCAGATTCACAGGACACACTGTCATATATATTTTACTATTTATTACAGAAAGAGACTTTCAGACACAAACAGAGTGTTCCATATGTGTGCTGCCTGCTTCCCATTAGAAACAAGAACAAACTTTGATTGCTGTGTATCTGCTACTCATTGTTTCATTTGTTAGGCATTGCTAGCTCAGCTTTATGACAGAGTAATAAAATGCTTTCCAAGGTATATATGCATTCACCTGGGGAAAGAAACTACAGTGAGAATTAAATCTGATGGATAAGAATAATGACAAGGACTAGTAATCATCCAGGAACATACATGGTTATTCACTGTAAACATATGCACAGGGGTGTAAAAAAATCTGAAAATAAAACCAATAAAGAAACATATAATGTTGGGTTTTAACTTAAAAAAAAGTTATTTAGAATTAGAAAATTTAATACAGTTGTGGGAAATACAATATTTTAACGCTAGAATCAATTTAGATAAAGGGAGTCCTCCTTACTGTGGACATTTAGGGTCAGATACAAGATTTATGTTAGTGGGAAGTGATGATGGAGGTTAAGGCAGTTTAGCCCCTCTGTTTAACACCAGCCAGTGCATTGCATTCTTCCATCATATGATTTTGCCAAGCAGCTGCACAAGCTGCTCGTTTAAATCAGAGCAATATCCATTCCTTTGGGCAGCAGTACAAAGCACTTGGACTTCAATCTTTCTCGCATTTCTTGCTTCACTCCAGTCATTCTGAAATTGCTTATCAAAGCCTTCTCATCTGGGGATGAATTCACACCAGAACCCAAGGCCTGTACAATCCCTGATTTGGAAAGTCATAAATGAGGCCAAATTCTTAATCTGAATTTTCTAAGCATTTTGTATAATCAGGTTTGTGCAATTGTAAGTAATTCCAATATGCAAACTGACCAAATTTCCAGATAAGGTTTTGGGTTCAACCCATCGCATATTTACATTTATATGAGAATTTATAGCTGGCAGATAGAAAAATTCTTGTGTTTTTCAATAGGAACAGAACAATGAATCAACAAAGTTTGATATGCATTTGATGTCATATGCTTCAGATTTTTCTATGGATTTGTTAACCTATAAGTTCATTTAATGTAATTTTTCCTGTTGATCCCTTAGTAGTGACCAATATAACACTCCACTGAGAATGAGAAAATCTCAGGAATTCCATGACACAGGAATAAAAAGAGGCTATGATTATTACTTTTTATAAAATGTGTCTTTCAAACTGCATTTCCCAGTGTTGAAGGCTGTGAACAGACACTTTTCCTCTTTTTTGACATGTCTAGAACTCTTCTCAGTTGTTTTTCCTGCAATCCTTGCAATCGAATCTGTGCAGATCACAGATGCACCTCAGCTCTGTGTAAGGGACACAGGGATGAAAGCTACTACTCATTTCTCTCCTATCTGCAAGTGCCTGTATTCATTTACTGGGTCAAATCCCATTGCAATGGATTCTTACAAGAATTCAAATAAAAAGATGCCAAATCGTCTGACACTAAATGTGCATCCTCCAAATTAAGAGGCCATGATGATTACGCCACTGAGGGTCTGGTTCTTTGACTTTGGAAAAGTGCATTCCTCTAGCCAGCTTAACCTCCTCTAAATTTTTGCTCCATGTGTTTTGCCAGCCCTAACTATTGGTTCTGGAGAAAAATATCTGTCTTTACTATGTTCTGGTTTTGCATATGAAATTATAAAGAACTGGGGGCAGCTCTGCAGGTAGAGCAGCCTACAAAGAGAGTCCCTAATGTGGCAATATATTACAAAATGTGAGCAGATTGTCAATAGCTTTTTGTCAACATTTCTTAGTCTGGGCAATTTCTGACTTGGTAGGCTGATACTTTTTGCCATCTCTAAAGAAGAATAGCAAATATACTCAAGTTAACCTATTTCATACAAAATCTTAGGGGAAGGGCATTCCAGCCAAGAAACTAGTGGTGTGTTTGTTTTTATTTTATCCTTACAACTATGCTCAAATGATCACTCAATTAAGGAACCAGGTTAATTTGTGCTAAAATATTGAGGACATCTTTTTGAAGCTTTTTACTAATTTACAGATCCTTTGTGTGGTAAATTATAACAGGTGGAGCAACGTAATCATAATGACAACTGGCATGGTTAACCCCTTTTTAAAAAGGCTATTTTTAAAGATACCACATCTTGGTATCATTGGACTTGTCCCTTCTAATTTAGCTAATTTTATACATTAAATGTTTTGGATCAGACTCAACATGATTTAACTGAAACTTTCCTAGTGTTAGGGCTCTTCAAAGTAACTTTCAACTTTTGAAATCATTGTGAATCTAATTAAAGCTGTTAAATTTAAATGTACTTAGGGATTTACTGAGAAGGATTTAATTTAGGATAAGTGTGGTCTTGTTTTCAGGTAAGACTCTTCCTATGGATGTTCTATTTCTCTTAAACCTTGCACCTTGTTATTGCACTGATAACAACAGGCACAGTAGGGACAAACCATTTTTGTTTGCAGTGAAAATGTAGAAATGTGGAAAGAGTGTGGAATCCTGCATACACAATAAATACAGTAATCATAACAAGAGCTAACTGGGGGATGGATGTCAGCCATCGTAGCCCTATATTCCTCAGTGACCTAATACCAGGAGAATCTAAAGGGTTTGTTTCAAATTGTAAAGGTCCAAAATAATGGGCATATAATCTATTACTGTTGCTGTTTGAAAGAGAGAGTCTAATAAATCAACATTTAATTTAAAACAAACAGAAACATAGTTATTTAATGTACTCAAACATTCTCCCCTTGTGCTTGAAATCTAAGCACACCAGTGTTTTATTACTGCTTGAACACAGAGTAAACATATTATTTTCTTCTCTTCTATTGCTTTGTACATCTGCTAGTTACAGCTGGATTTTAGCAACATAGGGAAAATGAGAATTATCAGAATCCTGAATTCTTCATTGTCAAACCTGTGTGATAATAAATAGTGAAAATGGACTGGTCAATGCTATCTAGAGAGAAATTCCGATTTGTGCTACTAATCTGGTCCCTGACTGTATGTTTGAAATATAGTTAGACTTTCACAATATGAAGAAGAGAAAATATTTATGAGGATATGAAATATATTTTGGCAGCATACTTTTTTGAGTTCCTAGCTGAAGTCAGAATCATGAGGTTTTAGAAAGCTGTTCTGGAGTATCCTCTTCCAAGATATTCCTGGGAAAAAACCCGTTTTACTCTGAGTTTTCTATGTTCATTTTCATAGCGTAATTTACAAAACATTTAGAAAACAAGAGTTTTACATAGGGGACTGTATGAAAAAAAATGAAATAAATAACATTACTCTGTGCTTCAAGGATGAGCTGTTAGGGAGAAGGAAATATCCTGCAGGTTCAGTTTTCTGCTCCTTGTACATGTTGAATGGCAAACTCTGTGCTTCAGAGAAGAAGCATGTTGTGATTGTTGTTTTGGTAAGGGCTTAAGACCTTAACTGTGCAGTGCTATCTCCTGCACGAGTCCTGTGCTATAATAAGAGTCTCACCATTGTCAAAAAACTACCTAAGAGAACCTCCACACAGAATGAAATCATATCATTTTTCATTAATTTTAACCTCAAATTTACAAATTACATCTCTTAGAAGAAGTAAGATGCCATCACTAATTGGCCCAGCACATATTCTGTGAAACAACAGTGTGACTTCATGAAGAGTGCAGTTGCTGTAATAACTGTGGTTATCTGAATCTAAGTATCAGCCAAATATATCCAAGTGAAAATTGCATTAACCATTTTAATGAGTAAGAGTAAAAATGGCAGGGGGGATCCATTATGTCAATAACTGAATTTTGGACTAATACTGGTTCCAGACATACAGCAGGGCAGTGGGGGACAAATATGCATTAATTCTCTCCTTCAAGGGTCCATGACCATTGAAATGTATGATGACTAAGATACAGTTTTCTTCTGTTTTATTGTAGTTCCTTTATGCAACTTACATTGCTCCATCTGCCAGTATGGACATTGGACTTCATCAGAATAGGAAAAATACAATTTATCACAAAATTGACCCAGCTTTTGAGGACCTCTTTGACCCAGCAGAAGAACATATCCTCACTATTCTGCTGGAACCGTGGATGAAGATGGTGGAAGAAGACAAATACACTTATAGAAAGGTAATATCTGGATGACACCATGAAAAATTCTTATTTCAGGGAAGCAAATCACAAGATCATTCATATGCAACCCTTTTGTATTTATACTCTGGAAGGGAGAAGTATTACAAGATGTTTTACTTACTCCTTTCTATCCTGATAAGTGGAAATAGGCTGAGCTTGTTGTTGAGAGCAGACTTCTCATCTGAAAAGAAGGTGTGGGCTTCACAGACTCCTTGGCCTGTGAACTGGGGAGGAACACATCTTGCTGTGGTAAAATTTATCTTTGCACTCAGGAAGTTTCATGTTTCTGCAATTGGACAACTGATCAGAAGTAATTTTTTTATGATGGATTGCCCACAAACACTCCGTATTTTTAATGATAAGCACATAGTAAGATGGTTTTTAGAGTGTCAGTGCAGTGACAAGTAGGTGTTTCTGGTGTTTAGAATTTAAGTGCACCTACTGTTTAGCATAGTGGAAATGTGATATGGTGATTCAGCTGTATTTGCCCCAAACACTTTTTAGATTGCTGCTCTAAAAGAATGGCTCAGAGGTGTACTCAGTTCTAATCCCAAAATGTTCTGAAAGCTTGAACTGAGCATGCTCATGGAGGTCAGAGGAGAGGGCTGCAATCCTGACTGTTCCTTTGACAAATAACAACAAGAAATGGTGATGGCAGTGGTGAATGCTGGGGCTCTCTGTTCTTTGTAAACTTACTACAAGTTGCTAGCTGTAAGTCAAACTCCTTCTGGGTGCCACAATACGAGAAAGATATAAAGCTCTTGGAAAGTGTCCAGAGGAGGGCGATGAAGATGGTGAAGGGTCTTGAGGGGAAGCCTATGAAGAGATCACTTGTTTGGCCTGGAGAGGAAGAGACTGAGGTAGTCTACAGGCACCAGTCTCTTCTCTGTGGAGCCCAGGACCCAAGGGAATGGCCTGAAGTTGTGTCAGGGGAGGTTTAGTTTGGATATTAGGAAAAGTTCCTTCACCCAGAGGGTGGCTGGGCACTGGAACAGGCTCTCCAGCCCAAGCACCAAGCCTGACAGGATTCAAGAAGTGCTTGGACAATGCTCTCGGGCGCATGGTGTGACCCTTGGGGATGGTGCTGAGCAGGATCAGGAGTTGACTCAATGATCCTTGTAGGTCCCTTCTAACTCAGGATACTCTATGATTCTAATTTCAAGTCTTTAGCATCTCTCTCTTGGATGTAGAAGAAGAAACTTACAGTGGGAAATCAGGAGATAGAGGGCAGGAAGTTAGTTCTTGTTCCTATTTTTCTTCACTATGACCTTAGATGAAGCATCTCCAGTTTATAGGAAATATCATCACTTACTGCTGATACTTCTGTCAGCTTGTAATTATATTCCCACATTGCCCCCTGCAAAATATTTTGCAATCTCTTTCTGCAGAAGTTTTGTAGTACAGTATATTTTTGGTTATATATCATGCATGAATGTAAGAACAACTAGATGAATAGATACCTAAAATCAAAGCTGAGAATGGTCTTCTAAGCCTGTTTGGTGGTAGCCAGTATCAAACATTTAAGAACGGAGTATAAGAACAGAAAAGAGACATACAGCCATCTTCAGCACTTTGCAACCAAGAAAGTTCATGGAACAGAGGTCTTACCCACATTTTTAATAGTCTTTGATGAGATTGTTTTCCCCCGTGGGTTTCTGTAAAATGTATCTTGAGGGATGTATCTTCAGCCTCACTGTAGAAGTGGGTTTCATGGTTTAGTCATGCAATAGGAGAAAAAAAAGCATATCTTGATTTGTTTGCAAACCCCTCCCTGATAATTTCCCCTGGTGCCCTAGTTTTGTATATCAGAAGGAACAAGTGAACAATTATTATCTCATCCTATTCTCAATGTTTTTATGCTTTTACAAGTTTCTGTTATATCCCACTTCAATTAGATCTCCTTGAAACTCAACAATCCTAGACACTTTGACCTCTCCTCCTACAGAAAGTGTTCAACACCTTTTTTGCACTTACTGCCCCATCTGTATGTGTTATTTTATATTCTTTTGACGAGAGGCAAGCAATACTCAAGGTCTGGATGCGCTAAGGATTATCCAGTGGCAGAACCATGTTTTCTGTTGTGGTCTTTGTCTGTTCCTAATTGTACCTGTCATTCTAATTGCCTTTTGACTCCTGGTGAACTTTGAGTGGATGTGCAAAATGTAAGCTAATAGCCATCTGCAATGATTCCAAGATTTCCTTCCCAAGTAATAACTACTAATGCAAAGCCCTAATTTGGAGCTCACTGGAATGACTTAATGTTTATTATCATTGAATTCAGCTGGTGTTTTATCACGCAGATGCTAAAGTGTCCTGCTATCCTGCAGATTTTCACAGTCAATTTAATTTTTTGCTCTGTAGAATCATTTTGCAAACTTTGTTGTCTCCTCACCTCCTTTTCCAGATAGTTTCTGAATGTTTAAAAAACAACCTCAGTGCAGGTCCCTGTGAGACTCCAATGGGAACCCCACCCCATAATGAAAGTTATTTATTTCTTTGGTTTTGATTTTCTACCTTCTACTTAATTCACGAGGGGACTTTCCCTCTCATCCTGTGATAACATAATATCCCTTAGAAGCTTTGAAACTTTGAGAAACTTAGTGAAATGAAATATAGTAATCCAAACACATCTGCAAAATATTTTCTTTGTTTTTCAACGTCTTTTCTAACCTTTAAGATAAATTATTTTTTCTAAACTATTTCAGCTATAATTCTTTATGACCCACAGTGCACCTTGGGTTTGACTGATACTTATAATGAATCTGAAATGTTGTGTACCTTCTTTCAGACTAGTTTTAGTCTCTTGTAATTGTGTATTTTCTGTGCGTACTATCTATAAGAGTTGTCTAGTGTCTATTGCCGGTCCTCACTCATCAGCACAGCCGAGGGTTCTTAAGCATCCTTCTTGCATAAAAAGGAATCTGCTTTAGAGCTCTCTCTTTTCACTGCTTCTAGTGAAAAGCAAGAATTGAAGAGATACACTTTTCCTTTCAGTTAATACGTGTGTCAGTTTGTATCTCCTTGAGTTAACCACAGGATAATCTATTGCCCTTTCAGTTTGGAGGATGCGTTACTTTCCAAGCGAAGTTACGTGCAGATTTCTCAGTGCTCTAATAACACAAAGATCTTAATCCGAGCACGAAAAAACAACTAAATCCTTCTGACTGCACAATAGAAGTGTTTGTGAAGAGCTATAATACACAGGCATAAGACGACCTGTTCTAGGAGGCACTAGAGTCTCTTCCTACTAGGTGCAGGCTGATAGTTAGGCACACTCCTTCCCAAGCACAAAGACAACGTCTGCTTTGTATTCTGTTCAGTCCCTGGCTCCACTCTTCCCCTTTGTTCTACTCTATATCAGGACATATTTGGCCCACAATGAAACAAGATATTTTATCAAGAATTAGGTGAGTCCAAAATCGTTTATTTGGGACACGTTATATATATATATATATATATATATATATGTTTTTTCTTTAAATGAAACATGAAATCAGGAGAGTTTCTTTTTACGGTTGACTCTCATTCTGCCTCTATCTGCTTTCTCTTTAAACTTTATGAAAAATGTTCTGAATTATTTTACTATTTAATTTTAAACAATATTTTATTTGAAGGGAAAGAATAGCCCAAAGTACTTTATAATAATGGAATAAAGTTACATTGACCTCGAAGACATTCAGATAACACAGTGATTAGTGTGGTATTCACATTTAGATAAAGAATCATGAATATTAATCTGAACATTCTCATCTCTCTCTGGCACATAAACACTTGTGTAAGATAATCACAGCTCTCTAATCTTTAAAATGGGCATGCAGATCAGCGTAAGGCATTGGCTTGATTTTGCTAAATATCCTAAAATCTGCATTAAAATGGTTTAGTCAGCCAGGAGGGTCACCAAATATCTCTTTCATAGTTACTGATTGTATGTACATAACATGAAGAACAGCTCTAGTTACATACAGCTTCTAATTAAGTTAAAAAAGGCCAACTTCATGAATTCAAATCACACACAGTTAATAATTTAAGAAAGGGGACACGACTGAAAGTCAGAAAGCTTTCATCTTTATTGTTTAGATATTTTAACATCTTTCTCATCTTAAATTTCTGTTTCTCCAAATCTGTGGCACTCTGTCTTCTTGACATTTCCCATTGAAAGTCCTAGTTTTAAGAACAGTTTTTCTGCTTCTCAGTGGCACTTTGACATACAATTTGCTGCTTTAGGCAATTAGGTACATCTGACCCAATGTACACAGTATAATATATGCACAATATACAAGATATATTATGTACACATTAGAATTTAGCAATTTTTTGAATCAAAGTTATTTGCTAAAGTTATAGTTAGGTTATTTAGTAGTATTCTGTAGATATCTGCATCTGATCCTACACAGATGGGAAAAGTTTGTTCTACCAGAGATATTGATAGAATTGTTTGTCACAAGAATGCGACTTCCTTTCTCTTCTAAACATCAGTCTCATTACTGGCAAAAGTATTCTTTTCTATCCACTGTCACTGGCAAAGTGCCCATGTAGTTCTCCATCTTTCTATAATGTGTACTGTAGGGGTGATACAAGATATTATTTTTATTAGGTGGAGTTGGTGGAAGAAACTCAACAGCTGGACTCCGTGTACTTTAAAGAGCTCCAGGCTTTGCATCAAGTGAGTAGTTCCAAGAAGGATGAGGTAAGACAAGTACCTACTAACAAAAACAAACCCTCTCTCTGTCAGAGAGGGTTCACACTCTGAGTATCAGCAATGAAAAGCTGACCAGATGCTAGTTTGGAGAAGCAAATAGTCTGATTTCTACCATTCATTTTGGGGACTGATTGACAGCCATTGTGTTAATTAGATACACAGGTCTTCTGTCAGTTCCTTCAACATCCGACCTGAAGTCTGTGGAATGTGTTTTGGGCCCCTATTCTTGAGTAAATGCCTCAATTTCAAGTGAATTACAGGTATATATTGGATTATTTGATTATGGAACCTGCAGACACTGATATGTTTAAAGCAAACATGAAAGTAAAGCTTACTAGGAGCTGGAGCCTTAACTCAATTTATTTTCTCAGTGATTAGAAAGCTATTTTACAGAGATAGGTTATCTAATGCAAGGATTATTAGACAGAGCAAAATACAGAGGTGAAAAAACAGTTATGCAAGCAAAATAATTTCTCCCCTCAGAGTACTGTTGCTGACACGGGGGCTCTCAAAGAAGATCAGCACTTGCATCAAGCTCCCAAAGAACTGGCAGGTCCTAATCTATCTGACCTGATCTCTGACAAAGAGAAGTTAGAACAGTTCCAGGCTTTTCTTAATAAGCATTCTGCTAGGTATGTTACTTTATTATTATTATTTTACCTGTTTCTCAGTTCAGAATAAATATTTTCTAATGATCTTGACTATCTAAATGTTGACAGATTTCAGTCTTTTAAAAATGTTTTTGCATATTTATGAAACACACAGACACATTGTTCAGACAACTGAATTGTCTTAACATGTTTGTGGTAAAAATTCTCCTGTCAAGACATACTTGTATTACAGTTCTGCTTTCAGTTTCTGCTTTGATTAGTGGCAAACCCCTGAGTAGAACAATTAGCCTGTAATGAGTAAATTTTTCTCTTTTTTAGTATAGATTTAATTAAGTACATTTTAAAAATTAAAGCTAGTTATTATAAAAACGTACAAATAGAAAACAGGCATGTTATTCTCACAGTGTGACAGCAATTGCAGTTTTGTGTTTGCTGAGCAGATTTAAGTACTAGCTTGTAGCTGATACAATCTTAGGCAGGGTCTTTGAAAAGGTGAACCTGTTTGTTTTAAAAGTAAGATCTAAACAGAAGCTGACACTTTTTCTTTTGTCTTTAAATTGTCACTTCCTTTAATTTGGTTTCCTATGAGTTGATGCTTTGCATAATGGCTGTTGCTTCTAGTCAAGCACTGCTATAGCTTCACATTGGATACTGGTTAGCTTTTTCAAAAGTGCCCAGAAAGGGGCATCTGGCACAAAACTCCTCTGGCCAAGACTCGATGTCATCACTTCTGCTTATCATCACAAAGGTTCTCTTTGTAGTCAGAGAGAGAAATATACCCTTCTGAACCAATCTGGATAGATCATTCCTAAGATTGTTGACTACAAAAGGACTGCAGATAATGAGTTCAGTTGGAAATTCTTACGATGTAGCTGCATATAGTCAGGTGACTTCTGAGTTAGTTGTCTGCAGCAGTGGTCTCCAAACTTTTTGCTCATGCATCTCATCAGTAAAAACTTTTTTGAGCATGGAACCCTAGTGTGTATATATATATATCATTTTTTTATATATTATATACATATGCTACTAAAGTTTTAAGATTTTCTTCCTTGCCCTCAACAAATGGTCTTGCACACCCCCTTCACACATTGCAGGTCAGAGACCACTAGTCTTGAGTTCCTCTCTAACTGGGGACATTGTAGGAATCATCAGGTAACAGGTCACAGACAGGTACGCTGAATTGCCTCTGGAATTTCCTGTTTCTTTGTTAACAATAGACAAGTCCCATCTTAAGTGGTAGAGCCAGGCAGAGAAATGTTTAATTTAGGGAGCTTTTTTTCTTTTCTTTTTTGTAAACCTTTATAATGAAGAAAAACATTTGAAAAAGTCTCACGAGAGTGTTTTAGGGCTGGGTCCAGACTAGTTACTCTGGAGTCCACCTGGCATACTACAATAAAGGTGCTTAATGGTACTATAAGCTGAAGGGATCCTAAAACTAATGCAGTCTGGAAAATTTCAGAAAAAAACAACGAACATGTAATTTGCCTTTTCATCAAAACTTATGATTCTGATAATGTCCAATTGTAAGTGATTCAAATTTCAGGAAGGCCAGGCTGCTGAGTACCTGTGCACAAATTCTGGTAAGAAACTAAACAAAGCTCCATTAATTAATACTTTGTTAAATATATAGGATATATTCACACAATTGCAGGACAATTTGTGTTACTTCGGGTTAGTGAATTACCACTTGTTAGTGTCGCTAGGCTAATTGACTACGGATTTGCTCCTGATCCAGTATGCCAGGATAAGCCACCACTAAATGGTTTATCTTACACACTTGAAGATTATATATTTTACTTTCTAAAAAGATGCACATATTTGGTCAGTTGTCAAAGGCAGATGCCAAGGAGTTACTCCATAAACCACAGTAATTTGGATCACTTGCATTTGGGTGAACTTAGTCATGTTGTGATGAACTAGCAAATGAAAGAATTTCAGTCTCAATAGAACTTAGGGTTCTGTAAGGGTCTCAAAAGACTTCTGAAAGGAGAACATCTGTTCTTAAATCAGTCAAATGCTTTTGAATATTTTACTCATAGATTAATGTTTTGAAAAAGCCAGTTATTAACCAAATGGATAACTGAAACAGATTTGTCTGAATTCAGTGTTTTATATTTCCTACTGCAAATACAATGAATGTACTCACTAAAATGCTCATAGAACTTCAGCTAATAAGATACTGTCAGAAAACAGTCAAATAAATTAAACTGAAATTGTAGATATGCCATTTATTCTGTTGTCTGGTTTAAAGAAAAAAAACATTCTATGATTCTATGAAAACAAACTTGAATTTATAGTGTACATTCAAATACTATGAACAATGTATAGATTGAGAATTGCATCATTGAAATGATTTGTCACTATGACTAATGAAATAAGTAGTAGAATTGGTAATTTATGAGAAAGCAGCCCACAAAAAGCCCTAGAAACAAATATTTCCTGTGCTCACCTGCAGACTGACTTAAACTCTAGCACTTCACATGGCACAGGAGGGGGGTGATTTCTTGGGCTGATGTTCCCAGCTGCCATCCCTGCTCCTTTCTCAGGTGATATAACAAGGAGGCAGAGCAGGAGGCATCAAACTGTCTCTCAGTGGCTCGCAGCCTCAGTACTGATTCAAATTCTCATCCGTTTCGTTCTTCATTCTTTCTGTGAGCTCTGCACTATGGTTCTGGCTCACAGTCCCTGCTGGATTTAGCAGTGGCATACTGAGGAGGTTACTCCTTTCAGGGTACCCCCAGATGGCACCCTAAGTGAGATCTCTAAGATGTAAGTTTGCTCTGCCTGTTCAGCAAGTGCCATGGTCTCAGCAGATGGTACTAGCAGAGAAAAAAATGACATAAAATTTCAGCCCAATCTGACCTGGTATTTAGGTCTTGAATACTTTGGTGGGTTGTGGTTAAACTAATAACTCCCTAGAATGTTGATGAAATTAACTCAATATTGAAATAACATTCTGTTTAAATTTGTTTGTAGCATGGATCTCATGTGCTGGCTAGATATTGAAGAGTTCAGAAAGATGCTTCACAGGGATAAAGAAAAAAGTGATGAAAAATCTAAAGACATTAAAACCAAGTACTTAAACAACAAGTACTTCTTTGGACCCAACAGCCCAGCTACCAGAGAACAACAAGAAAAGGTAGCAGTTAAAGAGCCATTCATAAAGGACAAGTCACACTGTGACTGTGACTGAGATAAAAATCCACAAGTGGGTTTGCTCCAGCTTTTCCCCAAGCTGTCTCCTCAAATCTTACCTATATTTTTGGCCAGAAATACGGTTCTATTCTGGTTGTATACGTCCCTTCCTTCCTGTTCAGGCTTTTCCTCCCTACCTCTTACAGAACATCTCTCTTAAACTGTGATCTGAGGCCAGAGCATGCACAAGACAGCTCAGAAAAAGTGTAAAAATGACTTTCAGGCACAGTGACTCGTTCCAGCTTTCTATTTTAGGATGTCAGTAAAGTCACAGACAGCAAGTCTGAGCTGTGGTACTCTGATATGTCTTGATACTTAGGCAATTTACTTGGTCAAGCTGGAGTATTATTCACCAGAGTCTGTATCCTATTATAGGTAGGGACAAATGTAATCTGTTCCCTTTTATGAAAAGTACATGTGAGCCTTGGGTAAGCACGCATTAAGTGCTTTGCTTACAGTTAAGCTCATGCTTTGCTAAATCAAGGATGTAGGGAGATAAAGGACTTTTGGTATACACAAACGTTTATGTCATGTGTTATTGTATTTGGATTGCTTAGCTAATGCATTCAGGTGGAGGAAGGAGACAAAGCCTTCACGATCAACTTTCGGCAGCGGTTCTGCTCGAAGTTCAGCAATGCGTCCAGAAGAGATTAGAAAAACAATGGCTGCCATTGTTCCTGGCAGATGAACACCACGGGGCAGAGGAACAAGCAAAGGTAATTTTTTAACAACAGCAACACATACAGGCATTGTTTTCTGTTTGGCTCATAATTTAGCATTGGCATAAAAAGGTTCAGAGGAAAAGCAGCCCACAATTTACTTTCAGTTTACGTTGAAAGAGATGCTGTAGCATGTACACTTGAAACATTTATCTTGATAAGCGTGAAGGCAGTTCATCTGAAGGCTTAGTTTAGCTGACAGTATTATTGTTAGATCCTAAATCTGAAGGAGGTGGTGGTAGCTCTGCTGCCATCCAGGCTGCCAGGAGAGTGACCTAATTTTTGGTGTAGTGCTACACTCTCCCTATGCCATTTTGCCTTAGCCATACAGTTGCACACTGAAGGAATACTGCTTTGTGTAAAGGGTTTGCCCAAGGGGACCAGAACACAAGCAAATGAGTGAGCTGCCCGTGCCGTAGTCCTTCTCTTACGCTGTCCACATTCACCCTCCTGGAGCTGCAGTGCCTGTAGAACTGACTTCAGGACTTGTGAAATTCTTCTGAGTGGGGAGGTTAACTGCTACAAGCCTTGCTCCGATAGGTTACTTCAGGAAGTTGCCAAAAAGCTGGGAGTGTGGAGCCTTTCACTCCTGCTGGTTCATTAGAAAGACTGAGGAATGGGCAGAGCTAACATCTGCCTTTTATGAGTGCCTCTGTGGCTGTGATCCATGTAAGGGGATCATCCTGCTGGTGACAGAGGCAAAGACTTGGTGTTTTGCACTTCCAAAACAGCTCTGACATGTGAATGTCATAGCAGAAGGAAACTTCACAGTTCCACCAAGCAGACACATATGCAACTGCATTGATTCATAAAACTTGTTTTCTATCATCTTTATAACATCATGAAGGTTGTCAGAAGTGTTGTCAAAAGTGCATATAAACTGAGTATTTTCCATTGATTCAGAGCACAAAGCATTCTGAAAAGTACAGGTTTTAATAAGAGAAACTGTAATTTAAATGATGATTATGTTAATTAAATTTTAAAAAATCCTAACCCTCTGCCTTTTTTAGCTGAACTCTGCCTCCTTTACAAGCCCTGGCAGAAGACCAAGCAGTAAGGCTAAGCTGCTTCCAGGTCTGGAAGCTAACTTTTTGCACCTGCTGCACTGTGTTGGCAGGGAGATTAGCCCTAGTAGTTTAGAAAATGCTGTATTCAACTCAAATAAACAGTTTACAGGAAATACATACTTCTAATGAGCTTTTAGTCTTTTCCTAACTCCATTTATGTCCAATTGCTCTTTTCTCTTTCTTATTGAAAATTCAGAGGATGAAAAGATTCTTTGAAGAAAGTATTTTAGAAGAAGTGAAACCAGATGACATTCTCCACTGGCTTCATATTTCACAGTGACAAAACAGTGTGGGCATGCTATGTAGTCCTGATTCAGGAAACCTGCCCTTTGTTTGAGGTGTAATTTACCTACAAAGAAGCTGCAGGATCAAGTCTGTATTTCTCATACAGCTGTACAAAGGAACTAAAAATATTTCATTAAAAAAATCAACCCCAGAATTTATTCCTCAGATAAGTGGTCCCTCAGGACATTATGGGTAAAGTAAACTCCATCACCAGTAGAGTGCACAGTCTGACTGTTATTGCCTCTTGTCTTCTCTAATTCCTCAGTCTTAATGAGCAGGTGCTCATTTTTAGCTGAAGAAGGGACAGCATTCTGTGTGTGTCCACAGAAAGTTTCAGACATAAAATCCATAAGACATATGAACTATTCTACCACTCAGTCATAATCATTAAAAGGCTAACGAAAAAACAAGAACAGTTAAAAAATAAAATAATGTTTTCTTCAACTATAGTTAAGGGACATAACTGAAGATCTTTCACACAAAGACCAGCAAAAGACAACCAGGATGTGGAAGGCAAATTAAATTTACTATGTCTCTTGTGTCTGCAGTTTCACAGTCTTTTTCATTTGGACCTTGCACTCTTGCCACAGTTTCCCCTGTTGACAGTGTGAGGCCCAAATGTAATGCTGTTAAAAGCAATCATGATTGTACTGGTTACAGTGGACTGATTACTCACGTTACTCCTGAATTTAGCTCCCTGCTGGATGTTCATGGTAAATTTGTCTCCCTTTCTGTCTGGAGAGGTCATACTTGAAAATAAAGGTCTCTTGTCCTGGGCTTTGGAGCACTATTAACACTCCTTAAACTAATATTGTACCTTTAATTCACACTTATCTGTATTTTGCATGCACTGGACTTATTTGGACAAGCTGTTCATTCCAGCATCTGGTAGTTTATTTATTATTGCAAGTGGATTACGTGCAGACACAAAAGGGAATGTGAAGCATGCAGCAGAGTGGGCAGGTTTAATCATATCTCACAGTATCTGTTTCACTTAGAATTGTATTTTAATCTCACAGCACTGAGATAATATCAAATTTAAACTTTTTAAACCTTTGTAATAATACATTTCATCAGATGTTTGCCAGTTTTTTCCCTCTTGAAGAGCAGTGAACTTTTTGTGATTGCCAACATACAAGTTGTGTACATTTGTTCGGTTGAACTTTTATTGTCTGTTGAAATCAAACTAGAGACCCGGTCACCGATTATCCATGCAAACCATCAGCACAAAAGGGATCCAAAGTGCATGTGGGTTTTGTTAACTGAGTTTTCCCTTTGTCTGTTTGTCAGGAAGATGGTTATTCTCCATGTTCTCCTTCAAGGTTGTTGACCCATAAAATGAGCAGTGTTTATATACTGGTATATGGATGGAAGCAACGTTTTGTTCTTCCCTTTGTGAATATGTCCTAGAAGTAATTTTTCTCAAAAGTTCCCTAAATCCTGGTCACAGGGAATAGGACATGTTTGGAGAATTGGAGAAGGGCTGAGAAGTTCCAACCCTACTGCCTTTATTTTCACCAAAGGACCCTCTGGACAGTCACCACCCTCCTTCTTTCCAGGGTAGGCTGTCACTCCTGGCAGGCTCTGTGACAAGACACTGAGCATAACCCCAGTTTTTAAGATAAGTTGCAGAAACCCTTTCAGCTTAGGATCAGGTTAGATTTCTAGGATTGTTGGCAACAACTGAAAATGTGTCTGACCGATGCTCACCATTGAACAGCACTCCACCCCTCCAGGACTTCAAGAGTTTAAAACCACTTTTAGAAGATGGTTTTCAATCATCCATCTGATAACAAAAGGGGGTTGTTTGGCTTGCTGTTCAGCAACAGCACGAGAACTGTTTGTTCAGGAAGGCAGGCCAGCATGAACTTCAGTTCAAACAAACTGTCCCTGCAAAAGCCATCTTTCTTTCTCCACCCTTTCCTGGCTGCCTACTGCTCTGTGCTTGGCAGCATGAGGATTTCCAAAATGTCTCAAGGACTTTAAATTCTGTTTTACTATTGGTAGCTTTATTTCACAGAGAACAAACTCTCTAGCTTCTGTGGGCGATCATAGCAACACATTCAAACCTCATTTTGTTGGTGAGATCCCTGTCAGAAGTATTTTACAGCTTTAAGCTATGTGGTTTGTGTGTTCCTTTTCCTTTGTTGTTTGTTTGCATAAAACTCAAACTGTTCTCTAGAAAAGTAGCCCATTACCATAATCAATAACAAGAGCAGTTTCTATACTTTGTAGCATGCAGTCATATGGTCTAAATCATTGTCAGTCATTTCCTCTCCCATCACATCTTCCAAAAAATGTTCCCCAAACCAAACTGTATAAAAAAAAAAAAAAAAAAAAAAAAAAAAAAGGAAGAAATGAAACCTTGCCACATTTTATTGTATCCATGTCATAAACTCATAAACTACTGCAAGTTAGGGTCAGTGCAAAGATAAGAATCAGACAGTTTACGCTAACTAATGCCTTTGTTATTGCTTTTTGAAACAAAGTTTATTTGGTACATCTATTTCTTCTTTTGACAGCATGTGGACAATAAGAGTGTTTCTTCATCTAGTGAAATACTTGCTTTCCGCAAAGCACTGTTGGATCCAGCGACAGCAAATCTGTTTCAACGCTTTGTGGCACTGAAGGGAGACCTACTGGGGAATGGAGTGCTCTTTTGGCAAGAGGTGCAAAAGTATAAGGTATGGGGGTAAAACGGAGCAAAGGGAATAGCATTCAATTTGTAAGCAAATGCATCCATTCTTGCATACTAGGAGAATTTTAACAAAAATATCTATAGGCAATCTGTTGTTCATAGTAAAGCCTCTTTCACTGTTTAAACTTTTTTTTTTCTTCAGTGAAAATCCTCACTTCTAAGGGTAGCTATTCTTGACTCAAATGCATTATCCCTGTATTTCTTTATGCTTCTTCAAACTAGCAGTCTTCTGAGTCTCTAAAGGAATACTGCTATCTCGCTAATGCCCAGAGTTTGGTATACATCTGTTGAGCAGTAGAAATATGCACCCATTAAAATGTTCATTCTGTCTTTATAGCTGCTATGTGAATTTGGTAATTTCTCAAAAATGAGAGATAACCTTAAAATTCAATCAAATCTACAGATATAAAGATGGTATGTACCAAAAAACCCTATATGTACAATGCAGACCACAGCTCCCTTGCACTTTTTAGAATCAAATTTGACTTGAGCTGAGCTTGGGACCAAAGTGAAATGTGATGGAAAAGGTCAGCAGGGATTATGTCTCTCCCAAACATACGTAGTTTTGTGAAATTGCTTCTGTGTGGGTTGAAACACAATGGAAAACCTCTGGAGTGAAACTTTAAATCACACTGCACCCTCCTAGGAATACCCTGGACTGAATGCAGGGACACCACAGATCTTGCATGTGTTCCTCATTCCTTTTGCCTCTGGGATATTCCTGATGCAAAAGTGCTACCAGAGTGCAGAACCTCTCCTGGGCTCCTGAACATAGCCAATGTGCACATGGCAGGCAGGGAGCATGAGATTAGCTAACGTGCTCAGAAACTGGGCTGTAAACACAGTTGATCTTGCAGTAGCACTTGGAGATCCTCTGCAGGCATGTGGGTGTATTTTCACGGTTTAATTTTATGAATTTGAATTTGATGTCTGCTTTAGGAGGTGAAGTTCCTCTGTTTCCAGGGGACAATCTCTCTTCCCCACAAAGGCTCTAATCCACAGGCAAGGAATCACTGGCTGAAATGCTCTCTGGAGGTGCTGCTGTCTCCCTTGTGGTTACAGAGTGACTAGCTTAGATTAAAACTCTGGCATGAAGGCACCTGGTGTTCCATGACATAAATCCTTTCCTAGATATTTGAAGTTTTTTCGAGACTTGTGACTCTTCGTTGCTACATTATGGAGGACATGGGAACTTTCTGCAAATTAATGTGGAGCATAGTCTTAACTCCTTTCTTTGTAGAACTGCTCTCTTAAGAAAGCCTTCATTGTTTTTTGTCCCACTCTCTTTCCTGCATTTCTGTTAATTTTATTTATCTTGTTTTCAGGAAAAAGTACAATCTGACCATATTTCTCCATGCATGCAATTTGTCATGGCTGGCAGTTGATGCTCTTTGTAGAAGCAAAGGGCTGGAGCAGTAGGAGTGTTGTGGGTCAGGCTGAACTGCAGGAATATTGCCAAAGGCGTGGGCAGCACTTTGCACAGTGCATACTTGTATTGTCTGAGCCCTATCATGCCATCAGTTTAGACAGAACTCCCTTTAGGTGTCAATGACCGCATCGCTCTCCATAACCCATCAGGCTGGCAGCACATCTTGGGACAATACAAAACCAAGATTATTTTTTTTTTTTTAAACAAATATGAAGAGACATAACTCTGTGGATCATTTCCATCTGGTTATCTAGCCTCGGTCTCATCTCTCTTCATATCATATGGCTTGTTTGTCTTCCCTCTTACTGCAGCTCTCTGCCTTCTATGCTGGATGAGAAAAGAAGACCATAATATATATTCTTAGGATATATTGAATATGTTTTTGCATTGCCTTACTTTCTTTATTATAATTGTTATCATTCTTTTTTTTTCCTTCCCAAAACTAAAAGTATTCATAACAAAGCAAGCCAACTCTTTTACATACCACATTTCTGGTTGAAAGCCATGGTTTTAATTTCTTTGCAAAGTAAATATATAGCCTTCTATACCAAAACTAAATTCACATTCTTCATTTAAAGAGCTCTCTTCCTGAAAACTCTGGAGTGCTCATTGTGTCTCTAAGATATAGGGGATAGTCTTCTAGTGTCATATAAATTTTTTGAAATATATGGATAAAGGGAAAGTTCATGTTTCAAAGTGCTGAAAGGACAGTCTTTGAATTATTTTTCCTTCATGTCAAAGTCCAATGGTGGATTCGTCAGGGTGTCAAAATGCAGTAACGACAAGTTTTACAAGAACAATAGGATCACATTAAAAAAGTAGAAAACCCCAGTTTTCCTTTGACATCTCACTCCTGTAAGTTCAGGTTTGTTTAGTATTCTATAGTGTACAGAGTTATTTCAAACCCTGAGGTTTTGGGAAACTAGAAAACCTTAATGAATAGTGAAAGTAGAAGATTTCAATAAATGGTAGATTTTACTGGTAGCTGACATTGTCCCCTCTTGTGACAGCATTGTTGGTTAGAACATCTTGTACCCTCTAAATATGTCCCCTCTTTTGTTGGAGCACTTAAAGCATTTCTTTATCTTTTAGTTACCATGGCTATGCAAGTCACAGCATGCTCATTGTGCATTTCACACTTGTAGATGTGTTTCTCTTTTCAGAAATGTCTCCTATTTGCCAGTAATGCACTGAAAATCTGTGCTGTTCCATTCAAACATGCAGGCAGAGATTATCACTTAAAAGCAATGATTGCTACGTATCTGCATTTGCAAACCAGAAGTCCTATGCCTGTCTTAAGTACGGTTTTGACCATGCACATTTACCAAAAGAATTTTGCCCTGCATACTGAAGGAATTTATTGTATAATTATTTTTGTCTGACTATTGCTCTTTGATCACTGGTGGCCTGTAAAGGTTCTTGCATACGTCTCTCTCCATTGACTGAAAATGCTATTTTTCATCTTTCAGGACTTGTGCCATTCTCATTGTGCTGATGCCATAGTTCAGAAAAAGATCACAGCTATTATTGACTGCTTTATTAATTCTGCCATACCCCCAGCTTTGCAGATTGACATCCCACCTGAACAAGCAAAGAAGATTGTGGAGCGCAGGAAAGAACTAGGACCTTACATTTTTAGAGAGGCACAGGTAAGAAGTTGAGCTAATCTGTAATAGGTCTGGCTAGAGACTGAGTGCCTGATTTTAAGAACAGTCTTTGTTGCTTATGTGACAGTTAGGACTCCACACATAAGCCTGGGCTTGAAGGAGAAAACTATAGTCATATATTTCAATGACTGTGAGGTGGAGATGGAAGACAGTCTTCAGATATACACTACTCAATAAAGAAAATCTCTGACAGCTAGCTGATCCTGGAAAGGTGTTATCCAGGTCTGTGTTAGGAATTCTGGCAGTAGAAATGAATTCTGTCTAAGTTCTTAATTGCTTGTTCTTTACCACTTGGTTAATGTCACAGAAGTAATTTGTAGGTAGAAAGTCTGTGGTTTTCATGTTTTATGAAAAACGCAGATGTGAGTAAAGCACAAAGACAGCTTAACTTGCTGAATGTCTTTCCCTTCTTTATTACAGAAAGTGTGTATTAAATGGCTGTAGACAATTTTCTCTCTGATCTTTCCATTAATCAGGTTGAATAGCAATTTTGGAACCTTTACTACAGACTTACTATTTTCTTATCCCTCGATACTGCCTTATCTTCTAAGTCCAAGAAAAGTAGTTGTTCTTCTTTTCCTATAAAATTGCCACCAACACCTTTAGACATCAACTGTGAGTCCATGAAGTGTTTGGATGACAACAGATGAATGATTTGTCAGAGAAAAGGGTTCATATAGGTCCTAAGAGAAAGAGAAGTCTCATTTCAGCCTGTGTAAAACCCAGTGAACTCCAGAAATGTGGCACAAAACCAAAGGAAGAACTAGGCCAAAAAGCTGTGACTGGAACCCAGTGGCTCACATGTCACTTTCAAGCCTCTTGAGCCAGGAGCATACTTGGCTCCTTGAAGCCAAGTTTCTCAACACAAATTAAACATCTAAATAAATTGAAAAATGTGAGCATTAGTACGTGCAGCAACAGAATTCACTGAGCCCCTCTGTTTGCTTTCCTAAAATTGTTTTTCTTATTCTAGTTCAAAAACGACCCTGTGAGAGATTATATCATTTAAAAATTATCCAAGATTTGCTCATAGATCTGTAATGTGGTTTAAGAGCCTTTCCAGAGGCAAAAAAGTATTTCCTTTCTCTTAAGGAGGGGAAAAAAAGCCCTCTCCCTAATGAACTGAATACTTGAAATACTTGAGCAGAACAGTGGTGCAAAAGCAATTCTACTGGTTTATATTTTATCAAGAATACTTGTAAAAAGTGATGGATGTTTTCATTAATGCAAACAATTGTTTAGGGAAATATAAAAAAAGAAAGTGCCTTTTAACTGTGTTTTAGGAAGATTTCTCACCAGTAATAAACACACTGATGAAAAGCATGTGCCGAGCAAAGCTGGGCTGAAATGTCAGGACAGAGTACGTGGGAGGAACAAGGCTGTGTGTTCAAAAAAAATAGTTATCTCATTCTGCATTTTATTTTACAGTCAACTGTTTCCTTAATACAGTCAAGATTGACTTTATTTTCTTCCTGCACAGATGAGTATTTTTGCTCTTCTGTTTAAATTTTGGCCAGAATTTTGTAAGTTCCAAAGCAATCTGGATAGTGACAAAATTTTAATTGCCTTGGAGAAAAAAAAGGAAAAAGAGATGGAAAAGAAGGAAGGGATAACAGCAAAGGTAAGGCTCGTAAAGTTTCAGGTGACTGCTGATGAACTGAATAATATGAGCAAAGATACATAAAATAAAATATCCCTTTCTCAGCCTGATTCAAAGCTACCTAATCTTGTTATATTTCGAACTTTACACGCAACCCAGTCCTAAGGTGATTAGTTCCCAATTCTGCCAATACATTTACATATTCTTGACTTGAAGCAGGTGAGTCAATGGCAGGTGAGTTCATTGACCAGAGGAAAAAATGTATTTTAGTCACCTTTTGTGCCAAGAGAAGAGCAAAAAAGAAGGCTGAATTACGAACAATAGAACTGTGTACAGTCCATGCGTACTGTGGGCTACTGCAGACCTGTTTGCGCTTTCATGATGTATGGTCTTATATTAGAATTAACATTCTGGACCACGACTGAAATCAAACCAAACCCAAACCAAAATTGGTTTCATATCTGTTTTCCAGAAGGACCATTTGAAAATCCTGCACATTATTTAAAAAAAAAAAAAATACGTGGTAATTCCTTTGCATAATATTTGCCTTTTCTTGAATATTTCTCAGCTTTGAAAGTGAAATTGTTAGACTGTTCACAGAAAGTTTCCAGACAGTTCCAGCGCATTAACAAAACTGTGATCTTTACAATGGAATTCTTGTTTGTAAAATTGTTTTTCTTGGATTTTTAAAATTAAAATATAATGGACTTCTTTTTCTATTGATTATAGGCTTTGAAAAAGTTTATTTTTTATTAAATACAATTGTTTGACAAGCTTTGAGGAGAGAACATTCTTTTAAGGGCAGAGAAATTACTGGACTTGCAAATGATAATAAGTAGCACTACAGAGACCTTTACATATTCTAAATACCACGTACATGTGTTGAGATGTTCCATGTGACATGAACCACACAGGTATCTGGACAGATAAAGACATAGGCTCATAAGAACATATATACATTGTTGTCCTCTTTTAGGCACAGGAAAGCTGAGGACCAGTGAAACGTTACTCAAGGCCACACACCAATGTCAAGGGAAGTCTAAAATCCAAGAAATCACTTTCTCCAAAGCACATGGTCTCCATATACATACATTTGCCAAGGCCATTGGCAATACTTATAGTGCAAGAATGCAATATTTCAAAGTAATAAACTTTTGCATTTTCACAGACTTATTTGCCATCTGTTTGATGCCTGTCTATGAGATTTCTGATCAAGATCAAGGAATAAAGAGCAAATCTTAGGCAGGAGGGCAAAAGCCTAGCTTTTATGGAGAACAAATGGGAATGGTGAATTACGCTTCTAAGCAGTGAAATAGAGTAAGAAATTTTAGAAAGTGACAGGCAGAGCATGCAGCTCAGTAAACAGTTTGTAGACTATTCTCACAAAAAAAAAAAAATCAGTAAACCAGTTACCTTTTAAAATCTCTTAAAAGAATGGGTGCAACAGATAATTTTCTTCCAATATTTTTAAAATCCTTTTCCCTTTCTGTTATTGTTTAAAGAATTTGCCATTTCCTGCTCTCTTGCCTGAGATTTCTGTTCTCTCGGTGACAACATAATTCAAATGATTCAGTATCCCTGAAGGATACTGATAAGGTTCATCTAACATGAGCAATAGCAGGTTCACTTGTTGGCTTGTGGAAGGTGATGATTTCTTGGCAATGAAAATAAGGACTATGTTCCTCTGCCCCACCAGGCTCATTGAATGAGAGCAAAGCTCTGGCAAGGGTTAGAAACAGCTTTTCTTGTATTTATCTCCTCTCCACCCCACAAATCAGTTGCTATTTTGGGTTTATGTCAAACAGAGCAATCATAGTCCTAGGGGAGGAATTTGCTTTCTTCTTCCTTTACACGTGTCCCTGGGGCACTGAATCTACCTGTGCTCACCTCAGTTTTAGAACTGAATAGATAAGAGTTGGACTTTCATGTAGTATAGTGGAAAAAATGGGCAGACAAGGAGCTTTTTACTGAGCAATGATGCATAACTAGGTATTGTTTGACTATCTCAATATTTTTTTGTGTGCCAATTTGTTATTTAAGGGGCAAATTCTATCAAAGGCATCCTGGCAATGGACTTGTTCCTTTGTTAGCTGCTAGATGCACATGCCACATGCTTTCAAATATATTAGTCACTTTTTGCAGACTGCCTTGATGCCAATACTAGTAATTTGTTGTATACGTCATTGCATTTTATTTCCAAAGTAGATTTGGGATTTTTTTTTGCTTTCAAGTGCAAAAATAGCTTTAAATTTTTAGCTTTAACTTACATCGTAGATTTGTACATACTCTTTCCATGTCCTTAGCAAAGAAAGCCATCAACATTGTTTTCCTTTTCCGTGTTTCTGCCATGTCTCTTAGCAATAAGCTTATTTGTTAGTAAGCGGTGTAATGGCATGGGATCTAAATCCACTATAACATTGCTTAATTTATTATGAGAAGTCATTTTTAAAGACATTGTTTAATTCACCATTCTCACTGAGAGAGCCAGCAAACATAAACTGCAGTGCAGTGGTATTCACACTGCCTCTGTGTCTGCATTGGCATCCCCATTCCATCAGCTGAGTGAGCCACAGAAGTTACTGAGCCTGTTTCTGCAGAGATCAGCATCACACTGCCTGGGCAGTTCTGTACCCAAAAGTCACTCTTACAGTTGATGGGTTCATAGGACAGTGGGAATGATGAGGAAGGAAAAGGCACTTTGAGAGCAAGGAAACAAGATAGTGTGATCCTTTTCTGGATCTTTCAGGGACTTATTAAGTGACTTTGGGACCCATTTGATCCCCTTTTTTTCCTCACTTTCTCACTTGGAACATGGGAGAGTTATATTACTCAGCTCTTGGAGAGAGCTCATTGTGAGGTCAAATATGAACATCGACTAATGTTTACAAAGAGTTTTGGGATCATCAGACAGAATGTGCAAAGGCGAACCAAACCAACATGAAAATGACAAACAGTTAATCACCACAGCAGTTTGCCAAGGGTTACAATGCCCTGTAGATTGTACATTGCCTGTTTTCCTAACTTGTATACTGTAGTTCACAGGTATTGGACCAAGCTGGAATTAATCACGACAAATTCTACATTTATATCTGAGGCCAAATTAGAGGCTCACAATGTCCTCTCTGTCCTTAAAGCATGTTCTGTTGTAGATCTGCCCTATCACCTAGCTACATTTTGGAGCAGGTATTGAATCTGAAAGAAAGATGGTCTTCAGGAGTGTAGAGGACAGGAAACAGGAACATGAACAAAGAAATGCTTTAAAAAAGCAGCTACTACTTTAAAATAAGCTCAGCATGATGAATTATGAAACTAAGCACTGCAAAATGTTACTGCAAATGACACTATCTCATTTCCAATGACATTTTTTGCTTCCTCAGACTTTGCTTTTTACTTTAGCTCTGTAGCTATTGTTCACATCTAATTATGAGTTTTTAGTATTTGCAGGGTAAAGAAGCAGGGAGAAAACTCATGAATTTGGCTCAACTTAAGTCCTTGACTCAACCTAAGTCCTTGACTCAGCCTGAGCCCTTGACTCAGCTTAAGCCCTTGACTCAACTGCCAAGGAGTGTTTTGCTAGATGAGCTTGATGTGAAGAGAACATCAACATCTTTAGCACCTAAAGACGGGTATGGGAGGAAGGTAAATAATACATGTTTCTACAGATGTCATTCAAGAGAGATAAAATGATCTTGGGAAAAGGGGAAGGGGAAGTTTGGTTTTGAATACTGCTGTCAGATGGTTCTTCAATAACTGTTCATTCTTCTAGAATTAGCTTTGCTGTTGTAAGTTTACCTACCTTACAGGTGATTTTTTTTGTTCTTTATTATTTTTTTTTAAGATGTAGGTTCTGAGTAGTATTAACAGCTAACAGAATGTTACGGTCTGATGGTGCATGGATTAAAAGAGAATCTGTATTTAAAGATAAATTGAATAAAAGGTAGTTCAGTTCTGGAATAAGAAGCTTTCCATTATTTGTGAAATTCATATCCTGAAAGAACTTGGTTTAGGCTAGAGTCCTGTTCTGGTCATATGTCAAAAACTGAAGCTGAACTCCTTTAGGAAATCCAGGTATTTGAAAACCTGACAGCAAATACCACTTCAAGACTTCTTCCATAACAACCCTGACTATGCATCAAATCTGTAGTGAAAAAGTAACAGTTATTTTACTGGGAAATGGGAAAACCAGACATGTTACATTTGGCATATCAAGGGATCATTCATGGCTGAGTTGGCACTGCCAGAACATAACGGGGAACCTGTGCAACCACATAAGCCCAGATATGTCATGTGAATCAGGAGTAAATCACACTTCGGCCACTGCTTGTATTGCATAGAGCTCTTCCCATGGCATTATGGTAGTGAAGAGCAGAACATCGAAAAAGGTACCATGAAATACCCCCAAAATCTGAAACCACAGTGTGAATTGCATAGATAAGCTTACACTCTTACCCTCAAGAGGACCTTTTTACTTTTGCTCATACCTATTTAAAAAAAAAAGTGAGTTGAGCAAGCCAATATATCCCTGGCATACACTTAAGCCCTCAAGAAGAGGTAGAATAAACAATAATCTTTTTAAGGGCAGTTTCTTCTTCCTTCTGCAAGCCCCTTTCTACTATAGGAAGGTGCTAGAAGTTTTTACTGAATCATGATATGATAAATTGGCTCCAAACTTCTCATGCTGTATGATAAAAACCAGGCCAAATAAAAGTGCAGTTCTCATCTTGTTTTGGAAGAGCAACCTATTATTTACATGCAATCTGAACCGTGGTTGTTTTCTTTGAAAGCAGTATTTTACCCTTAGAAAAGGAAAGGATGACATCTCCAGTTGATCCGCCTCTAGTGGCAGCAGCCTTCTGCTGGAGAGGGCAGGCAGAAGGAGCTGTGAGGCTAATGAGATGTTCAGTGAAAGGACATATGCTAGAAACAGCTTTTCTTATAAATATTTCCTCTCCACCCCACAAATCAGTTGCTATTTTGGGTTTATGTCAAACAGAGCAGTCATAGTCCTAGGGGAGGACTAAGGGTGTAGCACTGAGATAGAATTAAGCCCTTAATAGCACAAATGATATTTTGGGAGGGTAAAGATCTGCTGCTTTGTTTTTGAAGAAGAAATGAGAAAGGATAACACTCAGACCAGGGATGGAGAATAAATATAAACATTGTATCTGTCAAACTTGCTTAAATCATGGTGTTTTGAGATTTACTTATTTACAGCAATACTATTTTTCCCATTATTCCAATATTATAATGAAAAAAAATCTTCTTAATATTAATAATTATTCAGTAATACGAATATAACATAAACAAGTTATTTCTCTGACTGTTGGAATGGATCAGAAACTACAGTGATATGACCTGAAGGCTGATGGTTTTTGATGGTTCTTGCAGGCTTCCTGGTCCTATTCCAAGTACATAGAAGCCTTGGAGCAGGAAAGAATACTCATTAAAAGGCAAGAAGATCTGGAGAAAACCTCATCAGCATTCCCTGCAGGTTATTAAACAAGCTCTGTAGTTTAGCAGGACAAGCTTAGAGCTTAGGTGAAATTCTTGCAGTACAAGAACTTTGCTTGCTCTTCTTCTGAGTTGTGTACAGAAACCTCTGCCTCTCTTTTGCTATCTGTAGGGGAGTTGCTCTCTGTGCTGTACTCATGAGTGGTATATTTTCTAAGAAAGGAAAAGTAAAAGTTGCAGGTTATCTTTGCACTGCCTTTACTGCAGAGTCCTGCAGGCAGGTCCTGCTGCAGAGAGGAATAAAGCCATTTTTTCATTCTGCAGTGACATGACAATCACATACACATTTCACCTCCCTGGCTTCCTGTGCTTTGTCAGCTTACATTCAAGCAGATACTGAAACCTCTTTCTTGCAATCTGTCAGTATGTTTTTGGAGGATGTGAGAGGCATTGCTTCATCCTTGTTTCAGCTGTGAATATCCTCATACGTCTTTGCCAAGGATATTATGACCTGTTCGTTTATTTATTTAAAATATCCATTTAGTAGTAGGGCTAGCAATAGCACTATGTAATATTCAGTGCCTTCTGTTTCACATAATTTTAATTTTTTTTCCATGTGCAGGTTCCCTGTCTATATCCTCCCTGAAGCCTGAAAGTTCTGTGAAAGCCACCATTCCTACGAAGCATAAACTCTGAATCCTTCCAAGAAGCAGGAAGTGAGTACCAGACTGACAACAAATGTACTTTGAAAATGTGAATTCTTAAAAGCTAGTTTTTCTGCTGCCAGTGCTGATGCTCATTAGTAGCAAGTTATCCTGCTCCAAATCATGTTTAACTGAAGCTGTACAGCCTCCATATGAAAACAAGCTTATTTTTCACGCCAGCCATGGCTAGCAGATCTAATGTTGACCAGATGGAATTTTGTTGCAAAATGGCAGTCTCTGAAATTAGGTTATCTAAGCTTTCCAGTTAAGATATTTTAAATAGGAACATGAGATGACTGGAGAAATCTCAGACCCTATGAAGTTACTGTCAAGAACCTGACACAGAACTAGCAATAAATCACCTCTGCTAAAGCCAATTAAATATTAGACTGAGAGAAAGAAGTGGGACAGAAAAAAAAAAAAACTGATAAAGACAGAAAACCAGATTGTCCTTCAAAGCTTGAATTCCTAGAAGGAAGAATCCTCTAGAGGTTTGGGTTTTCTTTTGTATTTTTAAGCCTATGTTGAAATTAGGTAGACTTAAAAAAATTAATAGAACTTGGAATTTTGCTGCCTTCCTTTTCTGTTCCTCCTTCCTCTTCTAATTCTGTACTTAGCACTGCTATTTTAGGCAACTTGGTGTGCTGCCCTCACTAGTCCTCCTAAAATTCCAAGTGTCTGAACATAATTTTCCTGTGGCAGCATTTTCTGAAAATGACTTCAGAGCAAACCGCAGCATTCCTTGGTCTTCCATTCTCTTTCTGCCCTCTTACCATGCTCTACAGTTGCAGTTACAGTAATCCAGCTGCCTGGGCCTCATGCGCCTCGCAGGTGTGACTGTATTCCACACCTCTTTGCCTTCTGCTCCACTGTTCTGCTCCCCGTGGAGCTGGGTCACTGTGGGGAGTCCTGGCGCAGGGCCTCTGCTCCTGCTCTGTGGCTCACAAACCTCCAGCTGGGCCCAGTGACCACAGGGCCCACAGGGCACCTGCACCCCCTGCTGCAGCCCAGCCCAGCCCAGCCCATCCATCTCTGGCCCGCCCTGGCTATTCCAGA
The DNA here is from genome assembly GCA_013398275.1 of Promerops cafer. Classification (NCBI taxonomy): domain Eukaryota; kingdom Metazoa; phylum Chordata; class Aves; order Passeriformes; family Nectariniidae; genus Promerops; species Promerops cafer. Next base: position 503,076 of record VZSE01006395.1, read on the forward strand.
CCAGAGACCTACATTCCTGCCAGGCTCCAGGCTGTGGTACAGGCTAATTCCATAAGAAACTTGAGGTCCCGCATGATTTGAGAGGTCTCTTCCAGCAGCTTCAGTTGCAGCCCACTCTCTAATGCCACTGGAAATTTGCCTGCCACTATCCTATAGTGATCTGACCACTCCGCTGGTAGGGTGAGATAGCTGCACAGCACCATGAATGCTCTTGATGGGGCATCTTCCCTCCACTTTGTAACAGGGAGCACACCTTGTCTGTTGGGGATAAATGGCGAGGCTGGCAGCAGGACACCTGTGAGAGAGGCCAGGGCTGCCATGTGCTGGGCACACCCAGCCCCAGTTGCCTCCAGTGGACCCATCACAGGACGTGGCTGATCCCTCAGCCAAGATGGTGGCACCTTGGGGAAACACATTTCAGAAAGAGCAAAGAAAGCCAGAGAGTGGAGGAAGTGATAAACAACAGAGGGAACACCAAGGGCAGAGGAGGAGGTGTAAGAAGAAGAGGTTAAGGAGGAAGCTGAGGAAGAAGTGCTCTATGGTGGAGCAGATATTCCCTGCAGCCTGTGCAGGATCGATGCTGCAGCAGAGGAAAATAGTGAGAAGGAAGAAGGGGCTTCCCAGTGCCTCACCAAAGGGACAGAGTGCAACCAGTGGTGGTAACAAGGAGGGAAGGAGAGGTGTGTGGAGTGAGGTTGAACCTGGGAAACATGGAGGAAAAGTGTTTTCTCTAAGTGTGTAAATGTTCTTATTTTCTTTCCCTCTCTCCCCCACTACCTAAATCAGTAATGATTTATTCTAATTTGCAATAAATTGATTTCCCCAGTTTGAGATGATGCATTTATTGAAGAACTGTTCTGATTATTTCAACTGGCTGAACACAGCAATGACATTTTGTTACCTTTTCAGGCACATTAAAATCTCTCTGAGGAAGGGAATGCGGAAACATTCAATGGAGGTGGCCAGGAGACATAAATGTAATGTGCATTCAAGGTTTGTTCTCACAATTCTAGAGCAAAGATGACGACTTGAAATATTATTAAGAACCATGGGATCAAGGGTAGAAAATAAACATCTTCCAGTGTGTTCCATATCAACCTGATTGTGACACTGGCTCGTGTTAATAATATAATAACACACCTTTGAGGCTCAAATCACAGTAGGGTTCCACTGAAGTATGCATGGCATACTAGGTACAAACTACTAGGTAGTCTCCATCTTAAACATCTTATAATCAAAGCCAGTTCTTCAGTGCCTGATCTAATGAATAAGTAAAACACTGCCTTGAACTGACAGCCCTGAAGTAGGGTGTTTTGGCACACTGTGCTCTCACTATGCAATTCTCACAACTTCTGTTCATCGAGGATAACGCATGAGGTCTCTGAATTATTATAAAGCCAAACACTCTTGTTGTTTCCTCCCAATTCAGTCTAATTCCTGTTCCAAAGTTCACCTTCTGTCTCATTTCTGAGTTTTGATGCACAAGAAAGGCTTAAAATCTATCAGGACACAGATGGGATTGGGATCTTCTCTACAGTATCGTTAGTCCCAAGGCATTACTCAACAGAAGGTTGCAGGAGCTCATAGCTCTTGTGTATCTCTCCCTACTTCTAAAAAGTTTTGAAAAGACTTGGGGCACAGTTGATGTGGGGACTAAGGACCAAGGATTAATTGAGAAATTAAGAGGAGGTGGGGGAGGAACTAACTACTAGGCAAGAGACAGGATGATACTAGACCTCTCCACATTCTTCAGACCACTTTAAAAACCAGTCCCCAGCCACAAAGCTGTTGGCTCCATTCTTCCCCACATGTGTGTAACGCATGTAAAAGAAAGGCTGATCAGCAAGCTCCAGCGAGCTCAGTTCCCGAGGATTAGCCCTGAGTTAGGGATGGAACTGTCTCCTGCTGCTCGTCCCGACCCCTTGGACAAGTAGCATGAGCCATGTAGCCCTGTCTCCTTTGTCAGAAGTACAGGTTCTTCAGCTGGAGCTCCCAGATCATGCTGCTAAGGACCATCCAAGAGTGGTTTCCTCCTCAGTGTGGACTGGCAGCTAAGCACTAATAGTCTTCTTCACTCTTGACACAAGAGAGACCAAGAATTGTAAGGGATTTCCATTGGGAGTTGCTTCTGACAGGCTAGCAGGAAAGAAATACACTTTCCTTTATGGATGTATTTGCCCTGATCATATATTCTCACAGAAGGAGCAAGGGAGATCATTGGTTCAGTTGCTGCTTTGCCCATGGGTCAGAGTTTGCTTCATGCTTGTCTGCACTGGTTCTGTGTTTGAGTTACCTGAAAAATATGTTTTGGGTGGAAGCTACAAGGGAGTAAAACACAAAACACTTTCCCTGGTTTTTATGTTTTCCTAAATTTCACAAATGCAGTAAACTTTAACGTTCAATACATCTGAGGAGGCTGGAATGCAGCATCTTGCAGTGAGCGAAGCACATGTGGTACTGTGTGGCCTACCGCTCATTAATGTGAAAGGCAGAGAAGAATCATGAAGTGCCATAAATGCAGTGATGTATGTCACCCTAAAAAGCACATGGAAGGCCACCTTCTACTGCTGTGGTCAGTACACTGCACGCAACCAAATGCTGGAGCATGGCAGGCTGTTTATGTGTTGCTGTATTCTTGCCTTCATGGAATTTTGAGGCAGTTGAATAACGTGTAGACATTGCTTATCTTATGCTTGTAGTTCTGACATGATTAACACTTGGATTGCTTAAAAAATTAAAAATATTATCCAGATGTTTGTTACAAATGATAAAACTCCTCGTGAATGTTCCAGCCTTGCCAAATAGTTAACAAAAATTTACCAGCAAATTTACCTCATGCAAAAAACTACTGTTCCAGACAGTTGTGATCATTAATACCATACATGTTTATGAAACTTAAAAAGAACCCTTAATTAGTGAATAGAAGTTTTCAAACTGGCCCTATTCACTCAAAGTGCTGCAAACTAAAGTTTACTTTCAATCTAGTTTGCTCTTCTGTCTCTGTGGTAGCTGAAACATATGGGTGTATGTACACACACATGCACTGTTTTAGTGCCAAGACCATGTCTTCAGCAAGCCACTGAGAAGGATCACATGTATTAATAATGCTAGAACTACATGTCATATCATTATTTTCATTTCATGTGTCATTTTTAAAGAAATATTGGGCAATTGAACAGAGAATAAATTAAGAGACAGGGACTTAAATTTCTGGGTTACTGAATCTAATCTAATGTAATGGCAGATACCCTAGAATTGCTATTTGGTGATACACCAGAAATGGAATAGTGGTTTAATTCTCATCCTGAGGGACCAGTTCCAGCAGAGAGTCTGAGAATTGACTAAATATTATTACTCTGAATGGTGATTCTATATAACTTCAGAACATTTGTACTGCTATTGTCTTTTTGTTTTGCTCTTGAGATCTATTCTCTATCAGGTTGCTGATTTACCACTTATGTGAGCTCAGCAGTTTTAAAGAACTAGAAAAGTTTTTCTCAACAACCCTAGCACCTCTCCCTTCAGACAATTAAAATTTATTCCTTATTAATTTTAAGTACTTGTACTTTGTGACATTCAGAAGTCTCTACAGCAGAACAACAGTTCTCTGGGAAGTTTGCTGTTACAGACAATAAAACCAATTCTCTTTTTCAGAAACTTGCAAACCTAGAAAGCTTCTGGATAGATGTATGCTCTAGTGATGTTAAAATACACAATGCAGTCATACTCATTCAGGCTCACTTTTGATGTTTACTCCCAATTAACAGACTAAAATAGTAGAAGGATTAATTTGGATTTTTTGAAGATGTAATTTAAATTAATAAATATTTACATTAAGATGCTATTACTGTGTATTTCACTTTTTTCTCATCAGACCTGACATGTTTATTAAAGCAATTTATAATTTTTGAGAGTGCAGTCCAGAAATTGCTCATTCAAATACTTTTGCTATCAACACAAGCTGTGATTATGTGCTTTAGAAGGGGCTTTATACATTTTGCTTTGACTTCTCTTCTGCTGCTGCATGACAAAGTATCAGACCATGAGATGAATTCCTGAAACCACATAGCGCTGCATTATGTTATTAAGGTGCACCCTTCTGTCAGTTTACAAGAGTGGTAGTAGCCGTGATCAGGCCATTTAAAAGGCACAAAATGCTTTTTCCTTTGAGTCTGTGCAATGCTGCTCTGCCATTGCCTCTGTACTCCTCATGGTCCCTTTTTAATGGCTATTTCTTAAAGTCCTGTTAATGGGGAACCTAGACCACGAACTGTGGGTTCATTTGACTCCTTCAAGGTGTGAAAATCTAGTTTTTAGTCATCAGATATTGAGATCAGCAATGGGGAGAGGTGTTTTGCAGATACAGTAGTATACAGTATGGAGTGGCCAAGGCCAGACTGATTTGTGCCACACCTTCTACATCACTTACATGAGAAGATTCACTGTGATTCACTTTGCAAATATCTTTGACTTAAAAAAAGAGAAACCTGCAGTAATGAAATCTACAGATAAAAGCATCAATGAACTAGGTATTTGCATTGATTTGGGACCCTCAGTTTCCTGCTGTTGAGAGCACTGAAAAATGGCAGGTGCTCCTTCATTGCTCCTTCTGTGCCTTTAGCCCAATATAGTGTTACAGGTACATTTTCCATCCTCTACCTCTTGTATGCTTGTGAAATGGCCAGCCCCAGCCCCCACCGACACCATTGCTCCAGTCAAAAATGTTGACTTTAGCATGTGTGTGTAAAAAGGACTGAAGAGAGAACAGATGTTTCAAAGTTCTGTCCCAAACTTGGAAAAGAAAATCCTTAAATTATTTATGTTTCTAATGTTAAATGCTGGGTCAAACTGATCACTGTGAAGCTATATGTGGCCAGGGGAGCTGCAGTAACCTGGCTTAAATTTGACCTATTTAAACTGTCCCATTACATTCAACTGGTGATTTTTGTTACTACCTTTTTATAGAAATGTTTTTAGCCAGCCATTGTGAATCATGTCTGAATACAGCTAAGATGGGGTTAACTGATATTTTTTTTAAGCTTATGGAACATTGTTGGTTTTAATACATTCAGTAGTTGCTGTAAAAATGTTGGGAAAAGACAGGTTTGAACAAAAATTTTAGATCTGGATCTGAACTTACAGTTCAAACCCACCTAATTTTGAGCACTCCCAGGATTTCAGAGAGTTATATTTCACATCTGTGTTTCTAACTCCTTCATGCATGATTGTCTGAATGTGCACTTTTGGAACAGGTCCATGTCTAATAGGCTAAATTGTAGTTCCCAAATCAGAAGCCACATGGTACTGCTACAGTTTTCTTTTCTCCTCTTATAACCTAGCCTTCAAAAAAGGTTCTGTCAGTCCAGAAAATTGGACTATTACAAAACATCAAAGTCTACACTTTCTACCTACCTGCTATTGAACTCACACTTTTTTTTTTTCTACCAATGATTTAGTAAAGCATTTGCAAAATGGCCACAGTGGAGACTCCTCTGCCAAATAATTATTTATCAGAGCACTGGAGCAGATTTGAATTATGCAGAACCCACTAAGATGTCCTAGTATGGCAAGGGTACTTAAGGTAGAGATGAGATTCTCTTATTTTTAATACTCATAGAGTCAAGCTAATTTTTATGTCAAGCACAGGCTGTATTTACTTGGATTTTCCTCTATTTATCTATTAATTAAAATATTTTAGTTTCGTGGTAACATATGTGAAAGTGTTGACAACAGCTTTGCTTATTCCACATGTTAATTATGTATTTGCTCAGAGTATGCTGATGAACTGTGTGCATTTCTCACGTTAAGATTTCATTTCATGTCAAAGGAAAAATGGGAATGTAGTAAGTGGATTTGTGCTTTTAATTTTAGATATTTTCTTTTTTCTCAAAAAATCTTGTACGATTCCTCTGTACCACATGTATTTCAAAATCTTTTGTTGGCAAGAAGTTAAAGAAGAAAGTAATCCTTGCTTCTCAGAATAGGATTTCTAAACAAAGTAAAGCAATTTTGCCATTAATGAGACAGTTAAATGAAACAAATGACACGGCAAGCAAGAAAAAGACCACAGCATCACACTCAAGGAATTCACAGGCACACAATAGCTTATGCAATATTCCCCATCTGACTAAGTCAGTAAATACAGAGATTTTCTTGGAATTATTCACTACAATAGGCCATGGTGACTACAGCTCAGTAAATGCAATCAACAAGCTTATAGCATTTTTAGTAGTTTTCATCCATAGGCAACTCAATGGATTTCATCCCAGCTGCAAGACAAAACCCAGCACTGGGTTTGTAAACCCCAGACTCTGATTGCCTTGGATACCACTCATTCCTGAAAATGGTACTTTGGGAATTGAATCTACCACATCTCTAGAATAATTTACACCCTTACAGTTTTGTATGTGCATATGCCTTTACAGGCATGTATACATGCATATATATATACACACACACAATATCCAACAAATGCATAAAATTACCTTCTTTGGTAAACTGTTCTACTGTCATAATCACATAGGGCATAAGTTTGGTGTATTTAATTTTTTTTCCTAATACAATATTTCAACCATTTTCCTCTGTGTTATTTTTTTGAAATTAAAGTCTTTGTTTCATTACTATGTTTGTGTCTGTACTCACTTGCATTTGAGAAAGAGCCATTACACTTGCTTTGTTGAGAAATATGGCTCCTTCCAGAGGTCTGCATGGCTGCTGAAAAGAGAAATAAATGCATTTTGGGGGAGTTCTTTTTCTTCTAGAAAGCCTATGCAGGAAAAAAATTAACTTTTGCTGTGTTTTTTCTCCCAAATGAGAAAGTAATTAACAGCATGTGTTGGGCTATTCACTAAAGACTACCATAAATTATTTACTATTTTCAAGCTAATGAAGTGAATGCTTGATCTAAAAAAGGAGAGCGTGTATGATTATGTTCATTTTCCAGTTATGACTTTCCAGTTCAAAGATCATCTTAACTCCTGGCTGCCTGATCCTGTAATTTGCTGAATGTATTGAAACTCGTTCTCTTAATTAATGTCTCCAGAGATGCTCAGCACCTGGCAATAGTAGGCCTTCAGAAAGCTGTCCAAAGCACAAAAACAGTCAATTTTTTTTTGAGTGAAACACCAGAAAAACACAGCTTTGTCACTGGAGTTCCACATGAAAGTATATTAAAAAGTAACAAACCAAAACAAAACCAAAACACAGAAATACATAGGTTTAGTTGGGCTTGCCAAGGTAACATGGTACCAATCAAAGATTGTATTCTGAGACAACAGTTAGGCATTGGAAACAAACTGCCCAGAGAGCTTTCAGCATCCTTATTGTCATCAGAGGGGCTCTAAAAACAGATAAGGTATGCACATCTGCCAGGAATGACTAAGTATGTTCAGACCCATACTGGGCCAGGGGAGTGAGTAGATGAACCCTTGAGGGACTCATGTTCACTGAATCCATATTCAGGTTGTTCTGAAGGCAAAAGCTTAGCCTCTGTTACGGAATCTTACGAGAGTCAAGGGCCGTGACACTTCATTTGCTCTGCACCCGAAACTCCCACTGAAGCCAATTATTCAATCTAATTTAACAAAGACCACAGCTTCTCTGGCTGTGCAATTGTTGGTAACCATCAACAAACTGAATCATCTACAATTGGGCCAAATGTTACAAAATCTGTTTCTGAGTTCTTGTTTGTACCTCCATCATAAGATTACACCAAAATTAAAGCATGCAGTACTTGAACCAACTTCAAAGGCTGAGCTTGCACTTCTAGCTAGTTCAGCCTTTTTATTGGTTCATGTTTTCCATTTGGCTTCAACATCCTGTTCCTTACTGATGCCCTTCTAGAGTTTCATTTACAAATATTCTGTCCCTGGTTAGTGAACCATGCTAATTAATACTGTGGTGGGGGCTATGGATTATAGTAATCTCATGCCTCCTGCTTGGAAAAACACTGCAATTTTTCCAGACGTTTACATGTAATGCCGTATTGAACATGGCCAAATTTGTTTCAGGAAAATGTATCCTGAACTCATTTAACCAAAATATATTTAAGGTTGCTTATACTGTTATCTATTGCCAGTTCTGTTAATCATGAAGCTCCAAAGTTTCAATGCAGTAGAAAACTGAGACCCATAATTTCCTAATTAGATTATTTCAAACAAAACAGTAAAGTTAAAACAGGCTGGTTTAAGTATAGATACTTTTAAAAGTTTATGCCAATAACAAGTTAAAAAAACATGAACAGATGATTTGACTACTTTCTAGAAGCTTCACATGTCTGACTGTGCCTCACCTTTCAAACCTGGGACCATAATCTGAGATGGATTTTAGCTCATCTGGGGATTTTGTAGTCAGAAACTCCCTGACTCTGAGGACTTAAAATGTTCCCAAGGTTATGATTATAAAGAAAGTCTATTATATTTGCAATACCATCAAATAGCAAAGAGAAATTATGAACCCTTTGCAAAACATAGCAATCCTAAATTGGTAGATTCTTCCAATAACAAAATAAATGAAAGCTATGGCATTTCTTTAGGAAGAATATTTGACTAGACTAGGTAAGGAAATTGGAAACAATGAATAAATTTTCATGCTCACAATTAATTCACAGATCATAAAGAGGTCAAGAAATACATCATCTCTGGGGTACTTTTTATTTTACTTTTGGTTTTTAATTGTGTTCATGAACTCTATTTTCATAAATGGACATGATTTGATTGATGTGACTGCACTATGATGATACAAGTCACAACAAATCTGAGACACCCTTCACTCCTTCTAGACTCTAATTTCAGGCACAGAAACGAAAAGTTGCCAACATCTCGTAACACCATGTCATCACCTCAGTGTGAATTAAAACAGACTAAAATGAGATGTTCAGAAATCTATGAGTAAAAAGTCTAAAAATTGCCACAGGAACCAATTGCAAAGTGATCTTTACATATAACCTGGGCCAATCGCTTTCTGTCAGAACGAGCTCTGTATTGTACTAGGTAAATTGAATAAACAGCAAAGATATCCTCGGTTAAATCCTACTGCTGCAACTTTTAGATGTCACCCTTGCAGGGTGCTGGCCCCAGCCTGAGCAAGGCCCCTTCTCCTCTCTGTGCAACTCGCTCCTCCAAGAGGAGCACGCTGAGCCAAGAGGTGCCCAAGCAAGTACCTTGACCCTAATCAAGAAAGGTGCAAATGTAATGCCTTGTGGAGAGTGAGTCTGATCTATTTGAAGGAGGCTTTCCCACTTCACAGCCACTGTTTTACACCCCCAGGCAAGTTGGTTTGTCATTTTCTGTGAGAATTAGTTCCCTGAGCAAAATTATAGCTGTGTCAACAGCAGCAGTTGGCCACTTCCTGCTTTCCTGGAGGTCTGATGTTCACTGGTCACATCTGGGAAAAATAGAAGCTAACAGAGGGTCTGGCCTAAACTCTATTAATGTACAAAGAACACTCCTTGTTTCAATGGCTTTGGACTACTGAAGGTTCAAGAAGATTCACTACCATGTGAATCTTCTGCTCAGACCTAGAATAACACATCCATAATCAAGGAGGGGAGCAGTGGCAAATGTACCAGGTGTAGGGACCCACCAGGGCACATCATGCAAGCGTTGTCTGCCATCCAATAGTTTCTGTATGGTAGATGATGTTTGCAGCTAGAGAATTTTGCCTTGTGTGAAACTAAACCATGTCACAGCACATGAACCAAAGTGTGCTTCGAACAGGAGTGTGAAAACTTGGCCTTTTGTCCTCACGTTGTGGTCCCTGCTTTCATTTTCTAAGGGAGTAACTCTGCTCCTGGGCTGTTCCTACCATGGACACTTTTTGGAGCTGAACGCAGACTAGGAATGCTTGTGGCCTACGTTGGGTGGGCTGTCACTTGCTGAGATGGGCCTGCAGAGACTGAATTACATGTAACAATTTTATGACTGGTAAAATTTTTGATTGGAGTACTTGTCTGTAAAGGTGGTTCAACATGCTCCTGGAAAAACAAGGATGAGGAATGAGAAAACTTTCTCAGAGTAAGGCACCTCTACTCAAATACAGAGGAGTTAAGGAACAGTAAAAAAATGTTTCTTTGATGACTTTATTTCCATTGCAGACAAGCTACATAACATTAAAAACCACAAAAGACAGAAGAATCTTGGCATTGTTTTAAGGGCTTTGAGCAAGGAACAGGGACTGGAAGGAGGTGTTTCTTGTGGGTGTGGTTTTGTTTTTTTCTAAGAAATCAGATGCTAATGTAGAACATAATGGCAATGAATAATGAAGTTACACTTGCCTAAGTTAAACTTCTAGGTAAGAATGACACATATAGAGTTCTACTTGTTTAAAAGACCAATTTATCTAACCAAAGGTCTTCTGTTGCTAAAATAAACAGTGTATTTGTTTCAGATAGATCCCCCAAACCCAGAGGACTTCAGAGGGGGAACAATTAATGCAGAAACAAAATCCAGAAAACAAAGTGTCACATGAATGTTGATGTCACAGCTCTGAAACCTGGTGTGTTTTCTGCTTCTGGGTCTGAATACACACATTAGCCATGTCTTGACTGCAAGTTGAGAACTTGGGAAATAGCTTTTTTTAACAGTATAACTCATGATGGTACTAAACACAGGATCATTTGCATAATTCTTTCACTATTTCATGTGTATTCAATATACCGAAATCTGTCTCTTTACAAGTGGAATAAAACTTAAGAAATCACTTTTTTTGAGATTCTTCTATTTCAGAAACTTGCATAAAATCAACAAAGGCTTGTGAAATCCCTGTCTGCTCCATTTATTGTGATTTGAAATTTTCTCTTTTTTTCTCCTTTGTTTATACTGCTCTTTTGGAAGTACAAAGATATTTTTCTTCCTCCTGCTAATTTTGACTTTTTTCCATTTAGGAATCATTGATTCACCCTCATTTTTTTTGTACAGCTGCCATTCCAATTCAGTTAAAAAAACTTGTTGTGACACCATATCTTTGTACCACAGTACCATTAGTTGATGTAGACACGGCTGTGGCAAGAGAGTATTAGATCAGTTAATTTCTGGAACAGAAAGGGGAGGATGACCCCAAATGTATGCATTTTCACATGTGGCACTTAGCATTGTTTACCTTCTGTTTCTTTTGTGATAGGTAGATTTTATATTAAACTATTTGGGACTGCGTCTGGCTCAGGGGATTGCTGATGTCCCATGAGATGTTTTTCCAGTAGATTTTTGGTTCTAACTTGATTCAAATTATGATTATCTAAAGCCCTATCACACTTAGCCCTATAATCCATTCTGAAACTGGTGTGACAGGAAGCCACTCTGTGCAGTGACCTAATGGAGCTGTTTGTCTCTGCTCTCCTTTCACAGCTCTTGCTCTAATGTATTCTCCATCCTTTTTTTATCTCTTATTTGCACAGTCCTGAACTGCCCTCTACACAGAACAATAAGGAGTTGGCTGTATATTCCACAGTAATGACATCAAAGGATGATAACAATTAGCACTTCATTTACCATCTTAACTATAATACAAAGATGCCTAGCCAGCAGTATCTCAGGCACATGGAGAAACTGGCCACACAGAAAAGAATTTAATGACCTGGCCAGCCATGAAGGAAGCTATTGAAAACAGCAATCAAGATTTTTTTATTTACAGACCTAGTTCCATCCACCAAAATATTCTGTCTCCACAAGACTGATGTTTAGAGGAAAATTACTCCTATCTTATCTCTGATGACAGTAGCCCTGAAACCTGCCATGCTTTTATTCCAATTACTTCTGTATTGTCTTTTTCATGAGGGCAAGTCCAGTAAAGAATTTCTTTCTTATATCTAATCTAAACCTGCTGTCTTTCAGTTTAAAGCCATTACCCTATCCTGTCACTATATGTCCAATGTAAAAAATCCCTCTCCAGATTTCTTGTAAGCCCGCTTTAGGCACTGTAAGGTTGCTCTATGGTCTTCTCAGACTCTTCTCTTCTCTAGGCTGAACAACCCCAACTTCTCTCCAAAGGAGACAAGGAGGTGTTCCAGACCTCTAATCACCTTTGTGGGCCTCCTCTGGGCTCACTCCAACAGGTCCATGTCTTTCTTGTGCTGGGGCTCCAGAGCTGGACACAGCACTGCAGGCGGAGTCTCACCAGAGCAGAGTAGAAGGGCAAAATCATCTCCCTCAACTTGCTGGCCATTCTGATTTTGATGCAGCCCGGGATGTGGTTGGTTTTCTGGGCACACATTGCTGCCTCATGGGGAGCTTCTTGTCCATCAACACCTGCAAGTGTCCCTTCTTGTTCCCTGCCAGGCCTGTATTTGTGTTTGGGGCTGCCGCAGCCCACGTGCAGGATCTGGCACTTGGCCTTGCTGAACTTCATGAGGTTTGCCCAGCCCCACCTCTCAAGCCTGTCGAGATCCTCTGGATGGCATCCCTTCCCTCCAGTGTGCTGCCACACAGCTTGGAGTGGATAGTGCTGAGGGTGCACTTGATCCCACTGTCCATGCCACCAACAAAGACATTAAAAAATGCTGGTCCCAAGACCCTGAAGAACACCACTTGTCACTGTTCTACACTGGAACATTAAGCTCTTGACCACAACTCTTTGAGTGCAATCATCCAGCCAGTTCCTTAGCTCCTGATTCACCAAGTGGTTCATCCACCAAATCCATACCTCTCTAGTTTAGAGACATGGATGTCATGAAGGACCGTGTCAAATGCTTTGCACAAGACCAAGTAGATGACGTCAGTCACTCGTCCCTCATCCACCAATGCTGTGACCCCATTATAGGAGGCCACCAAATTTGTCAGGCACGATTTGGCCTTGGTGATATATCTCGCCATTCTTTCTGCATGACATCATTAACATTTGGGGTTTTTGTGTTATTCCACATGGGAAAAACTCTTAGACAGACATTCTTCATTTTGGTCTCCACTATTGTAACAAACTTTTCTTCAGTTTGAGAGAATGTTGTCCAAATTGCATCTATTCAAACTGCTGTTGCAAAGAATATTCTTCCAGCTTGTAGCCACAGCTGTATGACTTCCCTCTGAAATCTTCTACTGACACTTATTTCTTCTTAATTCCATCATAAGAAAAGCAACTCCAGTTTTAAAGGTCCATCTCTCTCATTTGATGTCAGGATCTGCTGGCTTTGGCAAGGGAGCAAAAGGCTTGAATGAATACCTCACTGCACGGGAGGGACTTGTTTTTTCAAGCCAGGAATTTATAGCATTCAGTGTAAATCCCACAGAATCTCCCCAGGAATACAAATGACAATTCCACATGCAGGTGGTGATTAAGTGGAAATCACGGGCAAAGCACATGTTCCTCATTTCCAAGAAAGGTACAAATACCGTGTAAGGGACATCTAGAAAGGATTAAAAATGGCTGCATTTCTTTCTAGGCTTGCCCAGTAATTCCTGGCAAACTCTCTATATAAAGGCCTGAGTCCCTCGGCCCAGCAGTGTCACCCTTCAAGTGGGTGACTTGGTTTTCTCCCATGGCTCTTAATAGAATCACAAAATGATTTGGGTTGAAAGGGACCTTAAAGACAGAAGAAGGGACCTGAACATGAGCCAGCATGTGCCCACGTGGCCAGGAAGACAAGTGGCATCCTGGCCTGCATCAGAAATGGTGTGGCCAGCAGGACCAGGGCAGTGATTGTCCCTCTGTACTGGGCACTGGTGAGGCCACACCTCGAGTGCTGTGTCCAGTTCTGGGCCCCTCAATTCAGGAAGGACATTGAGGAGCTGGAGCGTGTCCAGAGAAGGGCAGTGGAGCTGGTGAAGGGTCCGGAGCCCAGGTGCTGTGAGGAGCAGCAGATGGAGCTGCGGGTGTTCAGCCTGGAGCAAAGGAGGCTCGGGTGTGACCTTACCGCTCTCACAACTCCCTGAGAGGAGGCTGCAGCCAGGTGGGGGCCGGGCTCTTCTCCCAGGAAACAAGTGACAGCACAAGAAGACAACGCCCCGAGCTGTGCCAGGGGTGGCTGGGGTTGGACATTAGGAGGAATTTCTTCACAGCAAAGATAAGTGAACAAACATTGGAATGTGCTGCCTAGGGAGATGATGTTGTCGTCGTCCCTGGGGCTGTTTAAGGAAAGACTGCACTTGGCACTAAGCGCCAGGGTCTGTTTGACCGGTGCTGTTCGCTCCCAGGCTGGACTCGATGATCTCAGAGGCCTTTTCCAACCGAATCGATCCTGTGATTTGTTCCCACACGCGCCGGGCGCAGCCCCCGGCCGGTTTGACCCGCGCCGCCCGCCGTACGCCGCCTGCCCCCCGCGCATGCGGAGTAGCGGGGGCGCAGCCGGAGCGCGGCCGGCGGCGCGGAAGGACCTTGGTGGGAGTTGAGGTGAGGCTGCTCCTCGTTCCCGCCGCGGCTCCCGCTGTTCCCTCTTCCTCCCCTCATTCCCTCTGACTTCCCTTATCATCCCCACCCCGAGGGCCGCCAGCCGCCACTCCCCGTTCGGTCGCGGCCGCGCGACAGCCCCGTGACCTCTGCGCGTCCCTGAGGGTGGCGGAGCCGGGCCCAGCGGTGGCGGCTGCAGCGCGGGGCTGGGGCGCCCTGGGTGCGGGAAACGGTGCGGGGCTGGTCCCGGCCTGTCCCCGGTACTGCTTAGAATGTCTTCTGGCGTAAACACCAGGACAGCAGGCCTGGGAGGGAAGACCCTGCGGGGAGTTCATTTAGTGTGAACAACGAAGGCCAGTCTTGATTCTACCAATGCTGGTTGTAAGGAGTGTAAGAACTTAAACTAGAATCGTGTGATAAATAGGTTGTCCTTGAATTTTATCCCTTAAATTCTCATTGGAAGGTCAAACACACAGGACCACTGTTGCTTATACCATGAAGACGATTATTGCACAACACAAAAACAATGATCTTTTTGTAGTATTGAGTATTATTTTAAGAAGAGCTTCTCCCACAATTCTCTTATTTCTTTTTTCTTTCAGGAAATCCAGTCACCATGTCGGCTGCACTGTTGCCAAAGCCACAAATGCGGCGCCTTTTGGCCAGGCGGATGAAGTTCCACCTCATTGGGGCGTTCGTGGTATCTTTGGGATGCGCAACTTTGTACAAGGTGGGCTCTGTAGCCATTCGGTTATCAACTGGGCTCATTGGAATATTTAAAGAATTCATAATATTTTTCTGTTGAAATTGGGTTGAGCTGTTCATCAGAAAGGTTTAGTAATGTATTTTTGTAAGCAGCTTTCCAAAGCACAAATAAATCTTCCTAATCTTCATTTGAAGAAATGATGTGAATAATCTGGTGTTTCATGCTGTGTGTTCAAGGTCACGCAATTCGTGACAACTTGAGCTTGAGTCTCGAGCTTGAGTCTCATATATATATAATGCTCTTGACCATTCACAGCTGATGCACATTAGATAGTTTGTGTTTTGGTCTGCCACAGTTTCTGAGACTTGGGAGAGTTGTCTAAGTCTTACTTTATTTCTTGACTGATTTCAGGAAACTTGCTGTTAAGCAATTGGGAAAACTCATCCTTCACACTGAAGATATCAGTGTGGGAAAACCTAATGTGATTTTTCTGTCCTTGCTTTTGAGGTATCGTGTGGAAATGGAGCATTATGTTTGCAGAAAAACACCCTTACAGGTTTGACTTCTGATAAAGATAAGAGCAGTACTTGTTCTTGAGTGCTCTTACTAAATAATTTTTGGATTTCACACACAAAGCAAACAGCACAGTGCGTGAATTCTTGTGGAAGAAGTGGATCTTGGTTTTCCCATCGAACTCGTGCATACACTATTGGCAGCATTTGAGTGCTCAGGAAGCTGTTGATAAAAGTGTCGAGAAAATAAGTTAATTTTGGGTTTTTCACAACTTCTCAGAGCCACAAATGTCTATCAGAAACAATAAGCTCACACATGTACTTAACACATCTGTTGAGAGGTAGACAAGTTTGTTTGTGGTCAGACTTAGAATATGATTTTTTAATAGTCTCTGGGTCAGTACCTTGTTTGGCACCCCCGTGTTAATACACTGGTAAGGGGGCAGACCAGATTTAGAACAGGTAGCATGGATCTCAGCAGTGATTTACTTTGTTCCATGTTAGATGCTGTTGTACAAACCCGCCTCGGAATTTTTTCCAAGTTTTTGGGAGCTTTTTGAGTATATCCCTATGCTTCAGGTGAATGGGTGTCTAAGAAATGAGGATTGTGCCTTTTTATGTTGGTGACCTGTAAGAGTGGCTCGGCAGTCTGATTGTAAAATTTTACCAGATGTAGTTGACTTACAGTGTAGCTCAAATGTAGTCCTTCTATGTAGGATGCCTTTTTATCCAGAGTTAGAATTTTGTAGCTGCCCACAGGAACAAAACTTGCCATAATGACATGTTTGATGTATAAAACTATTGTTGGGTGGGGGGGAAGTTGGACACTCTGGTATCGATACAGATGGAGTGGTTTTGGATCTTGAAAGTGTGACAGACTTTCTTTTTAAGATTTTACTGCAGACATTTGTTCTCCTGACCAATGATCGGGTAGCCTGACCTGTGGGTTTTAACAGGAGCAAAGCAATGTTTAATAATTTGAGCTAAGGGCCTTTTAGATGAATATCCACCGATAGAAGTTATGGGACTAACAGGAAAATGTCTGTTCATAAAGCTTTGCAGACTTTAACTTTCTGTGTGTTACTTTGCAGTTTGGAATTGCTGAACCCAGAAAACGAGCTTATGCAGAGTTCTATAAAAACTATGATCCCGTGAAGGACTTTGAAGCCATGAAGGCAGCTGGTGTGCTTGAGAGTGCACCACCCAAGTGATGGTAAGCTGCATCTGCAGGCAGTGAACCACACTGCATTAGAACAGGAATAAGATGATTTCAGCAAGATGTTGTACTTCTGCTTGGGGCAGTCTTCCTTTTTTTTTCAAATCGAAAGGAGTTTCCGGAGAGAAAGGATACAAATTGCACTCAGGAGACATCTGGGTAATAAAAATGTGAAGAAACAGGAGAACTGGGGACTGGGGAATAAAGGCGGGATAGAAACTCCTGAATACCTTTCGGGTAATTTGTTTAACTTGTGTGGTACAGGAGACAGAGTGATGATGCCAGGCCTTTGCCCTCCTCACATAACCACGGAGAGGAGACAAAGCTCTAATGTTAAACTCCAAGACTTGCCTGATTCCACAGTTATGTTCATGCTGTTACATCTTGAACTGCTTAACTTGGGCCTGTCTGTATCTTCTGCTTACATACTTGTGGTGGTACAGTGAGTGAGAAAATGGAGAGGCTGATTCTCTCTCATAGCATGCATCTTAATGTAAGAAACAGAAACAGCTTCTGCATATCATTTTGTATTTTGAAGTTGGTGAGAGCGGGAAATACATCTACATACACACACACACACATATATATATATATATTAAAAAAATTAGAGTGGCATACAGCTCTGTGTTCTAATAATCACATTTTTGCCATATTGTATGAAGCTTGAATAGAACTTTGTTCACAATACTCTTTTTTTAGCACTTGACACTGCCTTTTCTAGGAAAACTACCCAGCTTTGTTCTCCATTGCTAGTAACACCAGGAAAAAAGTCTTGATTTCAAGTGTGTTGTAGTTATTACTACACTCACTAAGCTGCACAAACTGATGTGACAACTCAATAAAGAGTTCCTCCCCCTTTCTTGGTGCAAATTTTTTACATTGAGTTCTCTGCTTCTCCTAAAATGACTTCAGACTAATCTAGAATGATAGTTTTTCATTCTTTTGGAATGTTTTCATATTGTGATCATTATGTGATAATCTGTGGCTTTAATTATCCTGGCCAGCTGGATTTTCTCAGCTTGTTTGCATGAAGAAGCAAGATTGAATAGAAGATTTGTACTTAACGCTATGAATACTGAATTCTGTTCTATGACAGTCTGCAACTATCTGGTTTCTGCTTAACACAATTATGTAAAAAATCTCAGAGGTCCATCTCTTCTAAAAAATTCAAAGAAAAGATAAAAAATCCTTGCGTCAGTCCCAGCTTTTGGTAGTGGGTGTTTTTTGTTTTTTGTTTTTTGGTTTTTTTTTTTTTAAATGAGAGTGGGATACTGCTGTTCTTTAGCTATGACTGCAACAAGTATAAATAATGAAATTATAAATTTACCTCGTTTAAATCTTGGTAATTCTGCTTCTGGTTCAGTCCTCTGGCTATTTTATAGTCACTTTTAAACTTCTTTAGACACTGGAATTGCATCCTTTAGTCAGGTGGCCTTCATCAGTGTATTCTGAAGGGCCATCTGGTGGTAAAATCATTTGAAACAAACACTGTCAACAAGGATGCATGTTGAATATTTAATTCAAATCATGAGCAGGATTTATTTCTGTACAAATAGAGCTCCACTCTCAGCCTGTGTTCCTATTGGCAGCTTAAAAAAAAAATTGCACATTGTGTGCACCTGTTAAAATTAAATGTTTCCTAAACAATTTTTCCATTTCTTAATTGTACTGGCTCAAAAGAAAATGTGGAAGACAAAGTATCTTCTGTGATTTTGTTTGAATTGCTGATTCTTCTTATTCCTTAGCCTGTTTATATAAGAACAGATATTTTTTCACTCCTTCATAGTAGAAAGAGGTTGTTTTTTGTTGTGCATGAATACAAAAATAGAAGGGGAAAACAATGCCAGTGTTTCAAGTGTTCTGTAAAGGCTGTAAAAAAAGGGCAAGTACCCAGAACAGATGGAAGACATCTTCCTTTGCCTCAGAAGTTTAAATTTTAGCTATTTTGAATTTTAAGCCTTTTTTTGGTGTAGTTACCTGAAGGATACAGTGATCATGCAGACTCTACATCTCCCAGTTTAGTGGAGTATGTCCTGTATGTGGCAGTAAATACAGTGGCTTAACCTCACTGAATACTCCCTGTGGAACCAGTACTTAGCCCCAGAATTGGGGAAGGGGTTGGGTGGGCAGAAAGGATTTCATTAGTTACAGTGGTAACATGGCATCCTACACCACGTTTGTTCCTGCTGGGCATGGAGACACCTTGGCACCTCCCTGTGAATTCACACTTTTTCATCTGCTTGGTGTGGACTTCTGGTGGTGATACTGACAATGGAAATTAAGCGCAGGTATAAATGTGAGGAGTACCTGCATCTGCTGTGTGCTCAGCCATGGAATAAAGGGGGAAGCTCAGAGTTTGGTGCTAACCACTTTCATGACTCTTGTCATGGAGCACAGCTGGTCTTGGATTGTGTTCAGTATAATGGGAAGAAGCAATTTGAATATGGTTTTCTTCCTTCCTTGGTAGGCTGCCTGTACCACTTGTTTCCTCTCTGGCTTCTATCTGAAAGCTGCATTCCTTTCTCCTGCAGGCCCTGAGCAAGACTGATTCAGTTACCAGTGCAGCATATATAGTGAATCTGATGTGCTGTGCAGTGTTGTTTCAGCTCTTGATTTGTTCCATGTTTCACTTCTGTTTGCCACATGAAGGGTGTGTGAAACTTCAAGCATCAGGAAATAACGGGGAATTCCTCCAGACTAAACTACCACATAAACGTTTCTCTCTGCTGCTTTGCATTCATACATACTAATATGTTTACCTAGAGCATGAAGTTTGTCCATCATAACTTACTGGGCTTCTTTTATCTTGCAGATTCCCTTCAGTTCAAGGAGACTTGATGACTGAAACTTACTTGTTCACTGAAGTGTAATGTGCAATGCACTTCAGTGCATGGCACGCTGTAATGCAACTCAATAAATAAAACACATATGTCAGTGACATTTAGTTGTCTTCATTAATGTAGAAATACTTAAAGGCTCAGGTACTGGGTGGGTGGAAAGAGCGGTGGAAGGTCTTCAGAACTTGCCCAAGATGACTGTCTTTCCTCCAGGAATTATTTGCATCTCTGTTTTGGCCAATTTCCACATTTCATAGCACAGTATATCCCTAAGCAGTGACAAGTTAGTCCCAGCTGCATATGGGAATGTACAAGAGGACAGATGTTGCAGGAAGGGAGAGGATGGATTTCTGCAGGGGTCTGTGTTACTTTACCTCTGGCTTCACAAGGTGAGCTGACCTTGAGAAGAATGAAATTGGCTAGAAATTCTGGGAATACACCAGCCAAACTTTTTGTCTTTTTCTGCTGTCATCACTGCATTGTCTTCCTTACATCAGCAAACTGTTAGAGCAAGACTTACAGACTGTGCAAATGCCCATTCTTACACATGGTGTATTAGTTACTCTAATTGAAAAATGACTCCAAACTGCAGGCATGTTCCCATATAATTGATGTACAAGAGGAAAGGGGGTACAGGCAGACAAAGTAAATACTGTACTATGGTAATAAAAATCTTGGCATGCTGCTTTTAGACATGTATCATCTTTTTAATATCTGGGAGTCATCAGCTAAGCATAGTTTGGATCTCTGCTACATTCTGTGCAGTCTGAGACACACACAATGTCTTGGGCCATGATAACCTGTCAGTGAGAACAGGCTTTGTCATTGCCTGTTGCTCAGGATGAAGAAGGTACTAGGACTGTAGCTTTTGTTTGCTGAATGTGGATACTTAGGAGAGCAGGCAAAAGCTGATTGCATGAAAGGAAGGAAGTCTTTGTATGAAGCAGCATGACAAATTAGGCCATCTGTGTTGTATTTGAAGGTCTTCGGTTCAAATCCGGTTTGGAGTAACTCTTATTATTTTACATGGATCATTAACTACTTAACACTTAATAGGTATCCTTGAACAACATTTGGACTAATGAAAGCACATAAGTAATGTGTGTGATCCAGAACATTTTATAGAGCAACATGGGATTTTCTTTAAACTTCCCATGCAGACACTGCTTCCTTTAAGCAAAGAAAGAATTTGACATTAGTGATGCAGGGGAAACCGTCTAGTAATCAAAATACCCCAGCTCCTATAAATGTAAACCAGAGCTTAACAATAGCAAATGATACCCATTTATCTTCCCAATGTACAGTATAAACAGTGTGTGCCATTAAGTACTGACTAACATTTTCTCAGGCCTGTCTGCAGGTTTAAATAGCCAGGGGTCTTCAGTCTTTCTGTCAGCTTCAGAGGCAAAGAAACTTGCTGCTGCCAGGTGTGCAGGTTAATAGACATGACTTTCCTTGTTGGTCTAGACCCTGTATTCTCCACAGTTGCTATGAATTAATTTACTGTTAAATTCTTAGTTTCTTTTCAACTGTTGTAGCCAGCAGCAGTTACCAGCAGCAGTTATTGTAGTCTGTGTTTCTTCAGCTACCAGCTCATGTGATTTAAAGAAATGAGAGTTTTGTGACTGAAGGCAATTTTTGACAGATACAGCGAGCTCAGGGATGTCTCTGGCTAAAGGTGAGTTCTTTGTCTCTGATAAAGAAAGGTGAGTTCTGACTTCTGTGGATGTTCTTTGAGAGTCTGCAGGCTGCAGTTGTTGCTTTCTGGATGCAGTCTGGTTTCACACTAGATGAAAGGCAAGTACTTTCCTTAAGAAGGCAATGCCAGCCAACCTTGCTTTCCTTCAGAGTAGGAAGGGAGTGCAAAGCTCCCTGTCTAACCTAACCTGCTTTTCTGAAATCAGCACCAACCCACCAGTTTTCCTTCCTTCTTTTTTTTTCTTCCTTTTTTATTATTTTCCTTTGCCAGCAAGAGTTCAGCTAATTCTATCATAGAAAGAATTGGAGTGGGACATAACATAGCACAAGACCTGTGAGTTAGACCCTAATCAGTTGCTTCTTACAGGGTCTGGCATTTTGTTTCTAGAAGATGCCGAGCTGAAAAACATGCTTGGCTGCTCTTGGAGATTATTCCAAGTATCTGAAGGTTTTTGCTATATTTATGTATGAAATGATATATAAAAAGGAATTATTTGACCTGAACTGCTTTGGGAAAGGTTTTGCCTTCAAATTTTTTGGCTAGCTTACTTTATTCTCGAGTGTTTGACGAGTGATTGATTGTTCTGGAAGCAAACTAAAAAGATAGATTTGAAGTTGTGAGCTCTCCAGGTCTAAAGAGCATTATGAGAGTAGGCATGTTTTAAGAGTACACTTTGCACTGCTTTAGCAGCTAAGTACAGGCAGCTGCTCTTTGGACAACTTTGTTTTCATAGTTCACACAGCTCATATGTAGGAGAGGTTGATTTATGTGCTGTCCCCACTCGTTTCCATACATGTGGTCAGAAGGGGGAGAAAGAACCTGCCTAATGCAGTAAAGATGCAGCTCAATTCACTGAAGAAAAGTGTAATTTAAGCAAGTGTTTATTCCAGGAGAATGTAATTCAGGAAAAACACAAATGTATCTTAAAAAAATGGCTGAAATCAACAAACTTCTAGAAATTAAACTGCTGTTCCTCATTTTATACAGGTGTGTTTGCATCCCCTTGGCTTGTCTGTGTACTCCATAAATAAGGAACAGATTAGTCTAATTGAAAGGGTGACTACAGTGCTGTTTTGATTCAGTTAGTCACAAAAGCATAAAACTTTTCAGCACACGTTTTTGGCAAGTTAGTCACCAGTTTTTACTTCGAGAGTATTGTCATGATCTACTGCATTTTCTGGTACACTACAAAGTCCAGTGACCAGCTGGGATCTAATGGGGCCCTCATGAAGCTTGTACATCAGTCTTGTCGTTGTCCTACCCCTTGTAACTGAATGAATAAACAGCTCACAAGAACAAGTATTACAGGAATAGCTTTATTATCTTTAAACAATTTAATTATATTACAATTTATCCATCAATATGCAAAATTAGAAGTATTAAACAACTTCCATAAAATATTCAGGAATGAAGTGCATGTATGTATAGACATATACATTTTTAAACAGTGTTATTTAAACAATGACTAAGTTATTAAATCATTGTATGAAATGTTGATAATGGATAGGCTTATTTCACAGTCAGAAAAGGACAATGCAAACCTCAGCCTCCTTTATTCTCGGTAGATGAGAGACACAGCTTTTAGAAATACCTTTTAACAAAACAGAACTCAAGAGAAAAACATTGCAGTTACTACATTCTTATATACTGTGCATTTGGTCATACGAAGTATGCACAGAAGTTATTAACTATAAAGCATATGCTCCAAATGGTGATCAGATTTTATTCCAGTTTTTGACTCCAATTCCAGCCATGTTCAGGAATCTCCAGACAAAATTCATTTTGGTAAGCATATAGAAAAGGAGAGAAAAGTTGGATGCATAGTTGGAAACCAAGTAAGCTTTTGGTTTTAAAATGAAACTGCCATAGCCAGATTTGGTTTATAAAGTCATCTAACTGTGCCCAGAGACTGATTTCTTGTCTACTACAAGAAATACAGGTGTTAAACATTTATTCGTAAGTGTATTGTCATGGCATCATTAACTATTAATGTAATTGGTGCCTGTGGGTCCATAGTTTTCAATCAACTTTAAAAAAATTTCACTTTGCTTAGTACATATTTGAAAGGTCATGTTTCTAAATATTCCTGGTTTTATCAGTTCAAAGATGATAAGCATAAAATGAATTAGGGCTGAAGGGAGCATATACAATGTAGTGGTGGCGGATCAGAAATAAGCAAGACCCCACAAGGTGTACTTAGCACCTGCACATCTGTGTTACATTGAGCTTGGAGATTTTAAGGAGACAGCTCTCTTTCTTAAATTTTTGAACTGCATGTTACTGGCTTCCAGTTAATGAACAGACAATGCACGGTCATACATACATTGAAAGTACTTCTGAAAATTTGATGGTGGATAAAATAAAGTTTCTGTATACAGACAGTTTTAAAAATAAAGTCATGTTGTAGTTCATGTTTTGTTCTCCAAACCACACAAAGGCACTAGTTTACATTATGGACTAATGTCCTGCAAAACTTCAGTCAAATAAAGGAAGCTATTTTAAGGTTAAAGTGGTGCTAAAACCCAGCTGTCACTAGTAACTTAAAACAGCCACACTGGGTTTTTCAGATTTAGTGGGGGAAAATGTTTTGCCTCAGGACGCACATGTTGGGGGAGTGTGGATGTGGGGGGAAAGGCTCAGCCTTGAGCAAGTTTTTACAGCTGAGTTATAAACCTGGTTTATAACAGAAACTGGCAGACCCTAAAATAAGATATAGAGGTATTGATACACATTTCTGTGTGTGGTAAAAGTGTCCGTATGCATGTAATTTTTCCCTATTCTCTAATTTTTGGTTATTGAAAAGAAAAAGGATTTTGATTAAGCTGTAGTCCAAGGCTGTTCCTTCTCACTTTATTCGTTTGCCAGAACACTTTCCTTCCAGCACTAGTATTTTGGCTAGGGAGCAGGAATGTTGTCAAGATTAGAAAAGCTATTGGGCTTTGTTACCAATTTCTACCTCCTCAAAAATTATATGCATCTCTACTTGATGTAGGTTACTGCAGAGAAAGCGTTGCTTTCAAACTGGTATGGTATTATTACACGCACCAGAAATAACTATTAATTAAATCCTTTTTTCAAGGCTTTATTTTTCACCATGGTGAATTTGCTAATGAATACTTGGGCAAAATTTGGATCAACCACATATTGATAGGTTTTTGTTATAGTCAGAGGCTGTTCAGTAGCCATGGCTTGCGGGGCTGGCGCTGTGGCCGTGCTGGGAGTGAGGTGACAAGACGTCTTGGTGATGTACTCCACCAGGCGGTTGTACTGCTGTTCCGACAGTCTCTCTCTGGCGCCCTCGGCCTGAAATCAGGTAAGATACAATAGTTACTGGGTATTTGACAGTGACTGAACTGAGTAGCAAGGACAATAACTTCCACATTTCTCTGAAAAAACCTTCCTGCCTGAAATCTTAAAATAGTTTAAAGGATTTTTTTAATCATGCATGTTCTCCCGTAGTTGAGTCCTTGGTGAATTAGTCCTCTCCTCTGCTGTTTTGGACTTCTGAGAAGCTCTAACTCTGTCACAGAAAATTTAATCAGTATCTTTTGAGAATTGGTCAAGAGTAGAACTTTACAACAGATCAACTCCTTGTATACAGCAAAGGCACTGAAACCTCCTTTAGAAAAATATCAGTAGCTCTTGGCAAGGCTTGTCATACAGAAATTCTATTTAACTAAAATATTTTCATCTTTAACTTACTTCATTTAAAATGAAGACAAGAAGCTGCCTTCCAGGTGAATGTTCTATGGCAGGATATATCCATCTGCTTCTGGCAACAAAACCCCATTCATTCAAGGACATTTTTCTAAACAAAAGGGTTTTACTAAAGATGATTTGGGCATTTTGTTTCTGGAGAAGACATTAAGGGATCTGTGTTTTGCAGGCTGAAATAGGTAGAGGTTGTTTAAGGTCCTAGCAAAAGGAATGCAAGTGATCTAACCTAGTGGGAAAAAACACAGTAAATCAAATACTGTCATCTATAGTCATCATATAGTTCTAACCAGATAAACTATTATCCAGAAAAGCTATGGGCAAACCTGGCTTTGGAAGATCAATCTGCTGTGCCCTTATTTTTGAAGAAGTTGAAGATGACTATGACTAGCTTGAGAAGGGAAGGCAAACAAGCAGGCATCAAGCTGGTTGCATGGTTTAAAAAAACCTGTATTTCAGAAATCCTACCATGGATACTACAGTAGTATGAGAAGCTAAGTCATTCAGAATAGAAGTTATTTCCAAAATATGACAATGAAGAAAAAGGCAGCAGCTATAATAGGGCTAGGGTTTGATGCTTCCTTATTTTACACTTGGAGAATTGCTCACCAGTTTAATTTTTGTAGGATTTAGAATTTCCTTGCTGGATATCATGCTAAGGATTTAAAGACCGCTATCTTCTGCCTGTCTTTCAGAGAGATTTACAGGTCTTGCTAGATAGAACGATATTTTCAAACAGTGCCATTAGATTCAATTTGACATCCACAATCAATATCTTGTCATGTCTCTGGACTGCAAGACTCATTTAAATACTCTGCTGCTTATTTGAAGAAAGAGTTAATATGATTGATGGATAGTGACAGGTGTCCCACTCATGAAAAAAGTCCCCTCTGTTTTTTTTTACTATGCCTTTGGAGAGGGATTTTCTGCTCAGTGAGTAGAAACACTCCTGTTTTCAATCATCATCACAAAATTGCTAAAGGAAGCAGGCTCATGAACAAGCTCAGAAGTTTAAGGTTGAAGCCTATGCCTAGAAACAGCGGAAATGATGAAATGGGCAGAGGAAAGGGTTGTTTCCATGAACGACCTTAAGGGAGGGAAAAATCAGAAGGCAGACTGCTTCAGCAGACTCACAGCTAACAGTGGAGAACGATGTCTGAACCACATCTTTGGTCTGGTGGCTCAGTAAAAGTATCTCAGCAGTTAGTCTGTTTCAGCAGTTGAAAGGAGAGCAATATGCTGAAGTACCACCTATGCAAACTGGATTTTAAGTTACAGGGTAAATCTTGCATGTAGGTAGCTTCCTGTTTTTTCCTGCTTTCTCCTAGGGAGGTAAGCCCAGGGACAGCTGGGTTCTGCCTCCACATTGACCAGAGGATCCTGCTTACCAAAGGAGATGGAAATGGTTCTGGCATCCCACTCACCTACATTAGTGAACCCATTCTTCATTAAGCCCCAGGCTATTTTCCAAGGATACAGCATAATTATTCAGAAGGAAATATTAACTATGGTTGGATGGTCTTCCAAAGTAACTGGGACCCCGCTTGCTTTTAGATGAGTTCATCTGTAACTAAGTGTCTGCTTCTGCAGCCAGTTTCAGTTTGGCGTATATTTTCAAGACAAGAAAAATTTGGAATCGATGTTATTCTACATTTTTTCCTAAATGGGACCTAAGATTGTCACTAAGTGCCCTCACTTGCTGTTTTGAACATTTATCATGTTAATATCCAGATCACTCAAGGATTCAAGACTTGATCAAGGCTTGCTTAATGCTCCTCCTAGAGAAATATTACAGATATCATGTCCCTTCATACTACAGGGCCATACTTTTGGGTTAAGAACTCCAGCATTTTTCTGAAGTTTCTCCCATTATGGTTTAAAATTAATAAGCCTTCGGAAATTCTAACTCCACAGCAGCTACAACACCTGTGCTGTGCAGTCCAGATGGGTTTAGCACTGGAGTAGTTCTCTGTGCAGACTGACTAAGGAGATCCAGCTCTTCAGGATTTTTTTTTCCATTGCTTTGAGAAATCCAAAGATTGATTTTCAGCTCCAAAGATGATAACATGTAGTACTATCACCAAAAAAACAACCCCCCCCCCCCCAAAAAAAAACAACAACAACAAAAAAAAAAAACCCTGGAATATCTGAAATTCCAGGGCCCTTCAATTTTTGTTGTCTTCTTGATGTTATGAGCTATACCAAGAGCAGATGGAAGAGCAGGCCTTTTGACTTTGACATCTGTCTGGAAACAAGCAGTGTCTCAATTACTTTGGAAGATAATCCAAATACAATTAATGCTTCCCTTTCAATAACAAACTTGTCAGTGCCAGAGTTTTTAAGGATCCATCCAGGCTATTCCTATCCAGATGGATTAAGTTATATATTGTGGAGGCGAACAAGGCATCAGGCAAACTTATTGCTGAAGGAGTCAAAATACGCTCTATAACATCTCTGGTGATTACAGCTGTAGAAAAACTCATGTTTTGTTTCTTAACTGTTCCAAGAAGTTGAGGAGAGGGAATGAGAGAAACTGTTTTGGGCAGAGCTGAAACAAAACTTTTGGCAATTGTTTTTGTGAGCAGTAATGCAAAAAAGTGGATTTTTATAGCCTTGAAATGAAACATTTCAATTTATTGTATTATTTCTAGCATCTTTGACTAAACTAATCAGAAAAATAGAGATAACTTATATTTGGTAACATTAGCTCTGTTTTGCTAAACTCAAAATAACATTTTGGTTGACCTGACTGGGCATTTTCCAGCTAAAAGTTGAGGCCATCTTTGCAAATGTCATCATGCACAGACACGTCTGCACTTCAGCTGAGGACACCTTCAGTGCAACACAATGGCCCACTATTAGTTTGAGGAGTTGTGCCTATTTAGGCATCACTCTGCAGCTTAGGGGCTGCTCATCTGCAAGTCACAACTTGTTCCCCCTGAGGTTCCTTTTCCTAATCACATCTGAAGACTTTGTAGAAGCTCTTGTCAGGAAGCTGAAGGGAAGCTCTGGCTTCCATCAGAACCACCCAGACCACAGATTCAGCTGCAGAACAGAAATCACCAAGTATGAGATCTCCCAATCCACTAAAAAACCATAGTAAATATTAATTACAAAACACTCTAAGTAATTACTAAAACTGTGTAAGAAGCTTTTTGGAATCTTTTATTGTGTAGCTGCCTTAACATAAAAAATTCAATTTTTTTTATTCCCTGTTTCTTTCAACTGCTCTTCCTCACAGCACATTTCTTTACATTTTTACAAGAATTTCTCTATCAGTGTCTGCATTCTGAAAGAATATTTTGCCAGGTCTGTTTTGTACAGCATCACTCAACTTTTTCTGTCTTGCCATCACTGACTTGACTCCACCTGGGACACAGGCACTTTTTCCAGCTTTTCCCAAGCCATACATTTTCACTGCGTTCTCAAGAGCCTGTATCAGGGGGCTCAAGGCTTATAGCTCCTAGAGCTGCACTGCTGCACCACTTGAGTAGGACTCCCATATTTCCATCCAGAACTTAATAAAAAAATAATGTATTTGGTCCAGTACCTCCAAAGGAGGATGTTATATGAGCGCACATGTGTGGGAACATTGGACTCTGCACATGCCATGCAGGGTTGCTCTGTGCATTCAGGGGCCCCAGTTGCCCATAAATCCTACACATTCCCAGCTGTAGCAGCTGTGGGGACTAGAATTAGGCTCCTGTCCCTTGCCTTCCCTTCTCCCAAACAGGCAGACCCTCTGCACCCTTCATCACCTACTTGCAGCAGCCTTTGGGCAAGCTGCCCTTCCTGCACAGCAGCAGCCTTCTCCTCACCCCACAGAAACCAGATGCAAAGACAACGCTCCAATCAAAAAAAAAAATATCTGGGCTGGTGCTAAAGTTAGGGTTAGGATAGGTTGAGTGCAGCCAGTGCCTTAGTGAGAACAACTACTCTTCTTCTTCCCTCCAGGACTCTAGCTCTGGACTGAGCAGGACAGTCTGGACTCTGACAGTCTGATGTCTGCCTCCACCAACCACTCAGCACTCAGGGACAAAAAAGGCTGAGCTTAGCCTGCTTGCCTCACAATTTAAGTAATCCCTCATGTAGCTTTGTGGTGAGAGAAGGCAACTTCAGTCAACAGTTCTCTGAGAGACTGAGGTTAGTGGAAACACAATAAATATAAATAGAGAATTCAGCACTAAAGAAAGCCTTCACAAAAATACTCCAGTGCTGTCACGACACAGATGAAGTCCTTGCTGAAATCGACAGCAAAACTCTTCAGTGACTTCAGCAAAGTTAGGATTTTACTGAAGGTGCTCCTACTTTTTGTCACACCTCGTACTTCAGGGCTTTTATATGTTCTTTTCCTATATTTGAAACAGAAATTTCTGGTACAGCAGCCTATAAACTACCTGGCACGCTTTTATAAAAACTGGGACATGCATGTTCGTTTTTGAAATGCTCTCTCATATGATTCTACTTGAGAATTTAATACAATAAACATTGTTTCCCGAAAGTGTAAAAACATAGCATTCTTCTGCCATTAAAAGAAGATAATTATTCCAAAAAACCTCAGTATTCAAATGGCATAGACATCTTTCAACGTGAAGATGAAGCGTTTATGCTCTTACTGGCAAACACTTAGTGCATCCAATCTCAGAGAAGGACTAACCCAGTTTAAAGCTAGCATTTGCAGAAGAAGGAAGATCTAAGGAAATGAATACAGCCAAACAAGACCACTGTGCTAGAAGGGACAAGATAAAAGCACGCTGAAAGGAGCATCAGCACCACCGAAATGTTACCGGAATTCCCAGAAGAATAAAAGGAACTGCTTTTGCTGGGACTTCGTAGGCACAGGGCACAATGCTGACTTGCCAAACAACGAACACCTTGTGCATATGTAGCCATGAGAACCTTTTCAGAAAAGAGGTGGTGCTTACCAAGAACTCAGACTTCCTCTAGTTTTTCCCTCAGAAAATTTGTCATAGATATGGAATATCATGATCAGTAAGAGGATAGAAGGGAGGAGACCCATTCCTTTCATCCAAAGGGCAACACAGCCAACTATGAGGTGCAGATCTCCTGGTTTGGCACTTCAGCCTCTGGCCTCCCAGCCCAAAGGTGAGTATTCCCACTGCCAAAAGCACCAGCATCAGTGTAACTTCATCTTTGAATGGAAAAGGTACTCAAGTCTTTACCTCCAAGTCAGAAGGCACTCTCTGTTGTTTTAGCTGCACCATCAGCAGATCTTTTTGCTGATCATCTTCCAGACAATCAATTTCAGTCACGGGGAATGCCTGCTGCTGTGTGTCTTCACTGATGCTCACCACAAAGAGCACCTCTGAGGTGAGCAGCAAGCAGCCTTCATGCTGCTGGCCTGATCCACTCACAATCATGACATCTAAGGCCATATGAACCTCTGGCCTTCCCAGAGATTGCAGCATTTTCCTGCATTATCAGGTTAAAAAAAGAAAAAAAGAAGACAAAAAACAACTAGTCAGTGTAGTGCATTGGATCCTCCAGGGCTTATTTTAATCACTGTGTTTTTACTTAAGCCTGTAGCTATCACCTACAGATGTAAAATAAGCTGGGGAGTGTACTCCAAAACTCCATTACTGAAAGATGTAAGACTTCAGATTTAAAGAATGAATGTGAAATTGTTACTTATCAAAACCCCTCAATCACTCACCACAGAATTGGCCCAATATCTGTGCTAGGTTAGCCTACTTCCCATTCCTATTTCCTTGATAATAGAAAAATTACCCTGGGAAGTGGCTTAGAAATTCAGTGCAGAAAATAAAGCTATCTTCACTAACAGCTGTTTCTGGAGATGTGCAGTATTTTTCTTGGGCTCAGTGCAATGATAAATAAGTAAGAACTCACTGAATACCATTAAATAAAGATCAGCTCTGTAGTTTCAAAGCTGGATGCATATCAGCAGCCCATCATTTGCAGATTGGGTTTCTATGCACTACCTTTGTGTTTAATGTTCCTAAACAAACTGCCATAACTCAGCCTTTCCTAGGGAAGCCTTTCCTGTTAACTTGACCAGAGGCCAGAACCTATTAATAAACAATGTGGATGTAAAAATGAGCGATTGTCTAAATAATGTTACCAGACGTATTTGACGTGGCTGTTTGGAGCCTGCTCAACATGTTGATCATTTGGATGAGAGCGCTGCTTGGGAAGCTGAGAAAGTCCAGCTCCGTGCAAAATACCTGTGGGTAAGAGCATTCAGGCTTTTTAGTAGTCGTTTTCTACAGCACAGTTACGTGTTGCAGTGATGTCATCTGTTTAAAGCAGTTCATAAAATAGTGCAGATTCAAAATGATGTTATATCTCTGGAAGCTGCTGTCAAGATAATTCATTAAATATTACAATGCAAGAGTTGTGCCCTTAACCCCCATGATCTCGTTTTAGCAAGAAACAAAAAAACCCCCACTGTGTATTCTATGAATCAGCTCTACACTTGCAATCAAGAGAAACATAACACTCCTGAGAGCCATCACTTCAGAGCAGGATCAGACACATCACTTAGGATTTATGTAGAAAAAATCAAGACCATTGTTAACTTTCTTGTTTAATATTAAAATACTTTCATAAACGTGTCAGAATTGGTACAAATTAGAAGGCAAGTTTGCCTAGATACTGCATTGAAATGTTCAGTTACTTAATCCAGCTGTTAAACACAGATCCATGTACATTTATGAGATCTCCTGGGGCATCTGGTTTATTGTGAGTTGTTCTTAGTGCCAGCACAGGATGGAGACTACAAGCAGCAGTTAAGCAGGTTTCTAAAGAGACTCTCCAAAGCTGAAGATGGAACAGTATGTATGATTTCAGATGGCCTGTAAAAATTCAGTGATGAGGTATGGTCACCAGAAAGAATGAGTGGGCTGCAAAAAAATTCACAAACTAAGTAGTTTTAAAAATTTTTACACGACAGACATGGAGTAGGTTATGCAGCAAGCACTAGTGTTATATGGTTTGGTGCAAAGTTACTCTTTTACAAATATACTTCTTTACAAATAAATGAAGAGATTTTCTTTTGTCTAAGCATTCCAAAAGCATTTTTGCATAAGGGTGTCAATAACTTAGATTCCCTCTTACACAATGGATAATAATTTAAACAAAACATCAGCAATGAAAAAAAACCCTTTAATTTTTAGCACACATGTTGATGGTAATACTTAAAAGCAGCATCCCAGTTGTAACAGTTGGCTTACCGAGGTTCTCAGCATTATGTGAGTGAAAATGTTATTTACAGATGGAGACAGAGAGAACATGTGTTTATTTCTGTGTGGTCTTCCACCCCTTGGTCCCCCCCCAAGAGGCACAGTCCCACTTCCAATCCACTTGTGGGTAAGAGTTACTTGAACTCTTGTGTATTTTCCTCTCACGCACTGTCAGCTATTATTGATATAGTTTTATGTTTTTTCCTGGCTAACTCTTTTTGTCACATGGTCATGGAAAACATGATGTTTTATATACCATATCTCCAATGAAAAGTGTCCCTCTACTACTAGGAGTTTCTTGATAAAGAGAGCAGCAGAATTAAATCTAGAAATAATAATGTCCTGGGCAGCAAAGCCAACACAGAGACAGCCGACAACAGAAAAAACCTTCTGATTTTGCTGCTATGGGTTTTACACCTATGGGATGTATAATTCAGGAGAACTGTTATTATTTATGCTCATACAAACAAGATAAAGTTGATTTGAAAGAATTCTAATACTTGTTTCATTATTTCTTTTACTAGATGGAATGAGCTGTGAATGTTGTGGGAAGCATCCTAAACTTAAGCTCTACGAGAACTACTCATATTCTAGTCAACACAGCACAAGCATAAATATTGCTAGTGATTAAAGGCTTAAATATTCAAGGTTTGTCTGGTATATTAGTGAGGGGGAATTATTGACACATTGTCCTTCTATCAATTTCCTGCTTCTTTTCCCTGACTCCCTCCAACCACCATTTCTTCTAACTACTCAAACTGAAAGGGATTTATTGACACTGGGAACAAATAAATTTGTGTATTCTGATATTTTAGTTTTATCTTTTACACTTTTTGTTTGTCCAGAATTGTTCCCATCAATTTGAAAGGATTTACCAGCAGTGCCATTAAGTGCTAAATCTAGCTGGAAACCCCACCTCTGGTTGCTCTAAGGTTACCCATGTATCTGAAAACAGGACTGTCTTCTCGTGAAGCTGCAGTTTAAAGGGGATGCTCCTACTACATGACTCACTTCTTTCTCCCAGGAACGTAACTCACTCTTTGTGTAGAGATAGCCCAACTCTTTCCCTGCCATAACAAAGTGATCTCAAAATAACGCTCTAATTGGACATAGTGTTGCTCTAATCCTTTTATGTCAAAAGCTATTTTTCAAGCACATATGTTTCTGTAACTAATTCTACTGTATTCCAAGAATTACTTCATGCTTTCTGCATTCTGTGTTTTTGTGGCTGTACATCGCTGATCAGTAACACAAGAGAGAAGCACAACACGATGGCGTTTCAGAAAAGCAGCAGAGCATTTGTAAGTATTTAGCGGTGGCATTTCTAAACCTTTCTCTAAGTCACACAATACTGAGCTGGATAAGTAAGACATAGCAGGTTGTATGTGAATAGCATTTTAAAGTTTAAATGGAACTATGAAACTCACCGTAACCTGTCTGGGAGACAAGCTCAGCTGCCCCTCCAATGGGCTTTGTGAAGACGCCCATGATTCCCTTCCCCACACCCGAGATGACCCCTCTGGCTTTATGCCCAGCAGAAGCTTGGGCCTCAGATACTCGCTGAAAATTCCGCATCGGCTGATCCACAATCCCAGCAATTGCACCTGAAAAAACAAGAGTCTTCAGTAAGTAGTGAAGATAAATATTCCGGAATAAGAGGAAATCTTACTACTGGACCTGAATATTGTTTGGATTAGAGACTGTACCCCATTCTTATACAGCTATTTAGCATGTGACCAATTAGCTAAACACTGTCTTAGCTTCAGTTAAGTTAGATCTTAACCTTTTTTTTTAAACATTTAGATCACCTAACCTTACAGTATGTTTTCCTCTTTCAACTACTTATGCTAAATGCTTTTGCTGAGTTAATTTAATTTGGCTCATTCTGTGTCACAATTCTGAAAATGCTGGGCTAGGAATAAAATCCTCCAGTTTTAGACGGCTTGAGCTGCTATGGAAATGAGATTTTCATGTAAGTGCGAGATTGACTTCATGAGAATAAAAACTGCTTGTATTCAATAGATCATTTTTATATCCTCTTCCACTGCCAGAAATGTTCATAAGCTAATGCAACTTTTGATATATTACTAAGATTAGTAGAATTAGACTTGGAGACTTTTTGTTACTTTTTTTGTGAAAACCATCATATTTTACTTTAATGCGCATGGGTCAAACTTTTACAAGTGACATAGTGACCTTACCAGCTTTTAGTATCAACAGAGAACTTCAACTTAAATCTTCCTAAATGTAAACAGGTATGTGAGGTGGTACATTTCTTTGATCTTGAGTTTATGCTAGCCACTTAAGCACAGACATGTCTCTAGCTGTTGTAATTTTGATAGATAAGCTATTTGGAGATCGCTAAGGGTACAAGGATTGGACAAAGCGACACCAGTCTGCCCGGCCCGAGGTGCTTTGCTCAGTGAAAAGCAAATCTGCAGGCTTCTTGCTCAGGTCTCAGTTTGCACCTGCAGCTGCAAATATCAAGATAAAGCAATTATTTAAGGAGTAGGACTGAGTGCCGCCCTGGTTACTAGGCATTTTCACCTCAACCTAGACATCTTTGAAAGTTCTGCTTTGTATGTGGAAGGAAATCCAGGCATAATTCCACAGATTCAGACAATTGCAACTGAGTTATTTGGCCCCATGTGTGACGTGCACTAGGCAGTGAGCTGCTAACTGGTTTTCAGATGGTTTTAGTTACTGTCACTAGACAAATGAAGAAATTGCTGACTTTGAACAATAAGAACTAATATTGTATTTGTGCACAGTCACTGTCCAAAGAAAAGATGAGGATGAGAAGCAGCACACATTACCCCAGATCCTTGTCCCTGGGATACTATCAGGAATTCAAGAAACTTGCATCCTCCATAAATGCCTTCCTCTCCTCTTAGAGAGAAGTCTTCCAAATTCTGTAGGACTAGACTTTTGATAGATGCATAGTATTTCCACGGAAAATGCTGGTCTATCTTTGAAGTGATGCCTGGTTTTAACTCAGGTCACTCACTGAAGCTGAGTGTGCAGCTGAACATTCACCTTTTGTACCATAAAGCCATGAAGCTTTTTCCTTAGTGCCATGCCATTGGAACGATACAATTTTCAATTCATTAGTTCTTATCAGCTGCTCCTGCTGCTTGACTAAAATAATATCCCAACACCACATTACACAATCGGGATTGTTTGTCCAGTGTTTTGTGCAATTGGGGTGCATTTGAAGGCATAAAACAATACTTGGTGTTCTGCTAAGTTACAACATTACACTATCCTGTGACCTCCTTCACCCTATCTGTTGAGGTCATCTACAACAACTGCACTTTCAGAACAGAAGTTATTGCCTTATAAAATGTAATCCACCTAAGTCCTAGCACTAGTAAATTATTTACTGCAATACACTTGAGCAAAGTTATAAGGTAATAATAAGAGCCTACTCCAAAGGACCCGTGGTATGCTTCAGGCACTGCTCAGCTAGAGTTAGGCTCTGAGGACAAGGAAACAGAACAGAAACTGCTGTGACTGTGTCATATAAGAATATTTATACAGTGCCCCAAATAATCTATAGCTTCATTAGCCAGTTTTTAGTAATTCCACACTTTCTGTTACTCTGGCATTTTATGCATGCTCTGAACTTGTCTGTGAAGACATTGCCCTTTTGTACCTCAAATCCTTTTCCAAGTCTTGTTGTTCTACCTGCAAAATATAACCAATGATCTTCTCTTCCTCTGTAATTCCTTATCTTGAATTGCAACTCACTGCCATAACTCATTTATGTGCTGTGGCCATGCCCACAAATCACAAAATAAACTATAACATTACTCCTTTCATTGAGGAGTGGCTGGTCCAACCACCCTTGTGTGGGGAATCCAGATCTGTGCAACACCTTTCCTGTGTGCAGCATGAGTGAGCAAAGGAAAAAAACATAGGCCAAAGCCTGAGCAACCTCAAAACCCAGCAACAGTGAGAGAGTGGCAACACACATGTGAGGTTCAGGGCACTCCTCACACCAGGAACTGTGCAAAGCACATCTTCCCTGTGCCCCTGTGGCTTCTTGTGTTCTAACAGAGTTCTTGGCAGGAGCACCATGAGGGGTGGACTTACCACAGAAAGTCTCTCCCTGACAGATTTCAGTAGGGTATCAGGAAAGCAGAGCATGGAAACCACATGTAGTGGTTCCTCCCTTCCCACTCTCATTCTCTCTCACATGGTGTCCTACTGCTGTCCCTGTCCTTCCTCTGTAATGTCCCTTGACCAGTATTTTTTTATTAAATGAAACCATTCTCCATTTTTCTTTTTTTTTCCCTTACCCTAGGCATTTTATTTTATATGCATGTCCACATATGTACACACAGATTATGCATGTATAAAGAAAACCTCAATAAAATTAAACACCAAAGCAACAAAACAAAAACATATTCTTCCATTACTGGACCAAAGAGGTTCCAGCAACAAAATAACATCTGCTAAACATCAGATGGGGTGCATTCTGGTTAATACATGTTGCTCAGTAACAATAAAAATGTTACTTTGATAGCTACAAAATTCAGATAGTTCAGAGTATATCACTGGATTACTTCAAGAAGAATTTGATTACAGGCAGCAACTGGTTCGTGCGCAGACTGACAAAGTTCGGTGAACGTAGCATAGCTTACAGACCTTGGCAAAGCTCGGAGTGCTTGTGACAAACTCTTTCAGAGCAAGACATAATTGGAAAAAATCCCCCACTAAGAGAAACTGGCCATGCTTGCCATGAGGCTGGAAGCTGGCCAAGCTGAAGCCATTTTGCTTCCTTTTCTCTGTTGTCTTTCAGGACTGCCGCAAGTGTTTCACACCGAAAACAGGGCTGAAGCATAATCTCATCACAGCAAACATCACATAAAAATACAGCTCAAAGAAAAAAGCACCTGTTGCCATGCATTAATGTAGTTGCACAATTAGTGTGTGGAATAGCACACAATTTCAGGATTAGCACTGGCTTGTGGTATCTTGTGCTGTAGATAGGCAAACATAGAGTGGCCCTGACTCAGTGATAGTGTGTAGCAAGAACAGCCACCACCACCTGTAATAACAAAAATCTGCGCTTCTGAAACCCAGGCTTTGCCTTCTCTACCAGGACAGTTACACTGTCAGGCAATATGGCTCAATTCACTTCCCCAAAAGCAGGAAGGAGTAACTGAAATGTTGAGCACTTCTGCCACTGTAAAAAATAGATTTTTGAATAGTTGTCAGCTTTTTGGCTATTCAGATATGCTCAGCTTCCTAAAGGCAGCCACTTCAATATAATATTTTTCTCTAGGACCAGCAGTTGAAAATACAGCTTATAGTTTCAATAGTCTCTTTTACATGCTTGTAAGTTATTATTTTAAGTTTGACCCTGTCACACAAAATGCAAAAGATAGTTCCTTGGTGGGGAGTCCGTCATCTAAATATTTTACAAACAATTTCACTGCATTTTTGCCTAAACATCTAAAAGAAAAAACACACCTATCATAAGCTGTTACTTCTTTTCACGCACAAGTGTTACTAAAATGACCCAGAAATCTCCCCCAAACTAGAAATGAAGACAACAGCTGGCCAAAGATAACAATCAAATCAAACAACACCCTGACAGTGCTTGAGTCATTTAAAATGAGACAGGACAAAGCACTTAAGAATGTACCACAGGGAACAACTTGCACTGAGGAGGAGATGAGAGTACATGATTTTGGCCCCGATTCAGCAAAGCTCTTAAGCACATGCTTAAGTGCTCTGCTGAATCAGGGCCACCGTGAGCCAGATTTTCAGAAAAATCAGAAAGGCAACTCTACTTTCTGGGTAGATACCACAATGTATCAGTGAACTGACGACTCTTACATGACTTCACCTAGGCACAAAATCTACATTTGCCACTGTCTTAGCTGCCTGCACAGGTCAGATGGCTTTTATGAACATGAGAGCACTGTGACCATCATAGAAACCTCTTTCACACTTTTCAATTTTACAATTAGAAACTCATAGAAATTACGGCTTCAAATATTTGTGCTCTCTGCATTTCTGTGCCCATCCAACTTTTCATCCTTGTGAAGGAAAATAACTGCAGCTTCACTTTACTTTGTTATGTATGAAGAACCTTAAGTGTTTTTAGAATAAGCACATTCATGTTTATTCTGAACACGCTGGGGGAAAAAAGCAGCACAGTGATACCATCCCTTCAACTACGACTGTTCTTTTTTTTTTGGAAGCCACAATATTCTTTAAAACAAATGGTCAGGACAACAGCAGCTTTCTGACATGTTCATAAAAATTGAAACATAGGTCTATTCATAATTTAGGTCTTGACGCAATTGATATGAATGCTGCTGCCTATACAGAGGAAACATGCTTTTTAAAAATCCTGTTTAATTAAAAAGTGATACAAAGTAAGTGGAATATTTCTGATTTCTCCCTTAGTGAGAGCTCCATACTTGTCACATCCAGCTATACAGTAACTGTAGCTATTTATCTGGGTGCTTCACTGACTCCACTGCTAAGAAAAGAGGTAGTTAACAGCGGGAATAAAAACAAGACCCTAGCTTGTGGAACTGTTTAAATGCTAACACGAAGCTCTAAGTTTCTAACATGAAATCTGATTTCTTAGGAAATCAGGGACACTGGAATTCTAGCTCTATGTTTTTGTTTGGCTTTTAACTCGGGTGTACTGCCGGGAACCATGGAATCCTTGTGTGCAGGGAGGTGCAGGAATGGCGTATTTATGCGTCTGTGTGAGGAGTTCCAAGCTTTCCTGAACAGCAGAAACTTTGCCTTGTTACAGCCAAAGCTACAAAGTTTTGCTCTTTACTTCAGGCTGTACAGCTGATGTTTTTAGATCTGAAGGGCTCTGGTGTGTCAGTGAAGGGGATATAGACACCATGTTGCCTTGATGTTTTATTAATAACTGAGCCAAGATCACCAAACCATTTCACCAGCACATACACACCAGGCTGACACAGTGCTTCTAAAAGTATAATCTTTCATCCAGCAACTCAACCTGACTGCCCTTAGCCCAATAAAACAAGAGGGAAAAATAAAACCTCCTCCAAACTGCCTTTGAATTGCAACACCAGTAACAGCTTACTATTGGGACAGTGGCTACTAATATATGGAATTTCTCCTTTATGCACATTTCTCCCAGGACACTCGCTTGCCAGTTTACAGGCATTATCAAATGACAGTGCTTCACATCATCTAATGTTATTGCTTAAAATAATTCCCAGCAACTTAACCCAAACTTGTAACATTTTTACCACTTCCTCTTTGGGGCTTTCAGGGTTGCGGTTGCAAATTAAGGAGTTGTGTACACTACTGAAGATTAGGAAACAGGACAAATCCTTTCAAGCTTCAGCTCTTCTAACCTTTTGCACTGGACTGCTTTTGGTCACTTTGATCTCTAAGAGATTCATACTGTTTAATACATACTGAGGAACTCTGCCAAACAATACAGTTCTGCATTCCTTTGCTGTGTGACAAGTCGAAGTAACCTAGAAAATCCAGCCCCTTACTGCAAAACTTCTCGCAGAGACTTTTTCCACTGCGGGTTAGTTTTCAAATTTTTAGGTACTATTTTGAAATGGACAGAGTAATCTTCGCTTCTAACCAAACCACTTGGCTGCTTGATGAATAAAATTGCACTGAATCAGTATGATCTGGGTCTCTTTGTAAAAGCAGAATTCCTCATCAAAGCTTACTTAACATCTGCACTAAGTTGAAGTGGTTTTCAAACAAACCCAAGAATCTCTGATATCTACAGTGCTGCAAAAACAAGCAGGTTCAGAAGGCATTCCTATAATTCATCGGAAAGTAAACATCAGCATGATGACGTCTTCGTGTTGAATTAGTTACAAGTCACGCTGCCCGATGCAGAATTATTCTTTTTTTCCCGCTCAGATCTATATCATGTACGAATGAAAATATTTCACAAAGAAAGTGCAAACCCATTCTATATCTGCAATTAT
The DNA here is from genome assembly GCA_013398275.1 of Promerops cafer. Taxonomy (NCBI): domain Eukaryota; kingdom Metazoa; phylum Chordata; class Aves; order Passeriformes; family Nectariniidae; genus Promerops; species Promerops cafer. Next base: position 543,257 of record VZSE01006395.1, read on the forward strand.
TTTATCAGCAAAAATCATACACAAAAGTCAGTAAATCTTGATAAACAGTATCTAATATACATACCGTGAGGCTTTTTCACAAGAAGAAACCAACCCCCCCAGAATTTGAAATTATAACTCACAGTTAGAAAAGGCTAGTGAGCAGATTAGAAAAGAGTATTATCACTTAACTTGATATTTAATAGTACATTACCTAGAAGGCTAATGCCTAAACGAGAGAGCCCCTGTCTCAGTCCTTCTCCCAGGCTCTCTGGAAGCTGCCTTCTCCATTCTTCTTGTCTGTTGTAATGCTCCTCATCCAGTGACAGCCTATCCATATTCCGAGCAAGACTTGTTGCCAGATTGGTAATTGACGTCAGTGTACCTAAATGCATGGAGATATACATTTGGGTCTGGATCAAAATGCTTTAATTTAAACCATGGAGATGTTGTATGCCTCACTGCAATACCGAGCTTATGAGCAGAACAGCAAGTCAAGTGAACAGTCACCCATGTGTGACATGCTTTACTATTTGTTAAGCATCACCACGCTGCTGCTATGGTCCACGTCACGCCTTTTACATTAGCCTGCTCCAGGTTGGCCGGGTCGGTGGGAACAGAAACTCATCTGAACATCCTTCTCCACTTCCCTGACTTGTGTAAGGCTAATCTAAATGGAGAGGGGGGTGATGGAAAGGTAAACAAATATTTACAGAAGGAGCCGTGAGGCCGCGTCCTGCGGGAGGCTGGAGCGGAGGCTGGAGCGGCGGCCAGCGCTGGGGCAGCCGCTGTGTCTGTGCGGCGGCTGGAGCCACGCGATGGCACTGTTTGTACAGGCTTCGCAAAGGAAAAGCTCCTCCCGTTCCCAGGGCAGGCCAGCCCCACTGTCAAATCCTATCCACGTACTCACACAGTTATGACAACTGTATCTACTTTTTTTTCTTTAATAATAAATACGATGAGGCGAGCGAGTGTAGAATTTCTGATAGCTAGCAGAAGTGCAGAACACCTTTAATACTTCTGCAGTTATCACATGAAATACTTGCTGAGTGAATATCTATTCCCACTGGGAGGTTTAAAATTCTGAAGTTTCTGAAACATTCTCATGCGCTGCAGTAAAGTGGTGATTTGTTTAATACATGAGACATTGCATGTGAGCTTGTTACCCTCTTAGCTTAGTTAAACAGGAACTGTTTGGTTTTTGAGCCCTGGTACCAGGAATTTCAACTGGCACTGTCAGAGCAGCACAAGACATGGCAGGGCCAGGAGACTGAAGGATGGACAGATTTTATTGCTTAAAACTTTAACAAAGCAGAAGTTGGAATAATAAAGTGAAAGCTCTACCTTTGGAAATGTGTTTTACAAATGATGTTGTTCCTCTGGAAACTCCACTGACAAATGCTCCTGGGCCTCTGGTCAGCCCTTCATAGGGGAGCCTAAAGAAATCAGCTATGCCATTCCCTATGCTTCTCACCAGACTAGCCGGGCTTCCAAGAATTTCCAACGATCCAACAACCCAGCCTGTGTGGAGAAACAAGACACGTGTTACAGCTGCAAAAACTGCAGAAGCAGCAGTTGTGAAAAGGTTATTCTTTAATTATCTTTTTCACACTAGAATTCATTGCATTATGAACTTCCTTTGAGCAAAACACAGGAAATAACTCATCCACTATGAATTCAGAAATGGCAATCTTTCATACTTCGTAAATCAAAGAAATCCTTTTGGCAAACTCACAAATAGCTTTAGAATTACTTCCTTCCAGGAGCTTCCCGTATTTCTGCTAAAAGTGTGTGAGGGAGGCGGATGCGAGAGCCTCACAGCTACAGAGGAATGGGACTGCAAGCTCAGATGGTTGGGTTGGTTTTAGACACTATAAGGCAACGTTGTGATTTCACATCCTTATGTGATAGAATTGTGACAGGGAGTTTACACTGATACAATGTACTGCTTTACGGGAGTGTGCAGGTCAATTGCTTGATGGAGTGTTAGGAAAAGGGATGCAGATTTTTGACAAGTGCTTAAGAAGTTATTTTAAATCCACCCCAACCCTTCTAAGCTGATCATTTTCTTTCAGAGTGCAGTGAAAGCCAGACAAATGTCTTCTGCTCAGTACAGTTGTGTAAACAGCAATGACATCTACATGCTGATTAGGTTACTCATAGGGGAGTATTCCTTATGCAGATCCCAGGAGAAGTATCTGCAGATCTGGTTTCCTATATAAACGCAGGGTTGCCAGCAGCTTGCTGGATGGCTGAGCATGCAGCAATCTGTTGCTGGAAAGCTATTTGCAGGTCTTGTCTTTCTCAGGCTGGTAGGCAGTAGATTTATTAGGGAAACAGTGCTGCATAACTCTTTTTTTGGCAGCCCAGAGAGAGCAATTCAGAAATGGCAATAAATGTGAAACAGGAACTGTTTGGTCTTTGAGCCCTGGTACCACGAATTTCAGCTGGCACTGTCAGAGTGGCACAAGATGGGACAGGGCCAGGAGACTGAAGCATGGACAGACTGGCCTCCAGCTCTCCCATGAGGGCCCTTGATCTGCGCTCTGCCCTCCTCATTCCCATCTCATCATTGAAAACTCCTGCTATCCAGATGCTTTTCTTGTTTTTTTTTAACCCCTCCCAGTCATTCCTGTGGATGGCTGAATCATGAAACTGAACAGAAGAGAAAATGTTACTCATATGAAATGAATTAATCTCATACTATCATTCTAAGCTCCCGGAAAATCTATTATTCTTGTTGAATCTGTCCCACATTTCAGTTCTGGCAGGTTGAGAACTCCAGTACTTGTAATATAAAAAGCGGGAACCAGAGTGGACGTAAGAGAGAGGGTGGGATGGACTACAAAAGCAAAACCCAAGCGCTACTGGCAACGCAATGAACAGAGCAGCAACACACATTGCGGCCCTGCTGTCCTGGAAAGGAGCATCCCCTGGCAGTCCTTTCCTGACAGGACCAGGGGAAGCCAGAGCTCCAGGCTGGGCCTGCAATTCCCTCACTGCAGGTTTTTAATAAATTATCTTTGCCACTCTGTGAAATGCTGAAAAGCTGGAGGGGTGGGGGAGGTGTGTACAGATGGGAGAGATGTTCTTTTTGCTTTTTCTGATCAATGTTATTGCAATAATTCCTTAGAGCCTTTTTTCTCCCTAAATATTCTTGACATTCCTCGTCCTACAAGGTGGTGTGATGGTAAATGGCTACAGGACACTGCGGCTCAGTGCCTTGGTGCCCTGCAACATCCCCAGCAGGCACCACCAGCCTGGGACATGGTGGACTCCAACTCCACTCACCTGCTGGGCCAGCTAGCATTTCAGGAATGCAAAACAGAAAAAAAATCAGGAATGAAAACAGCTGAACACAAAACTGAGGGGTTGTCTAGTATGCCAGGGATGGTTTGTTGTAATCTGTCCCTGCCTGTCAGGTTTGGGAAGCTCTGGATGGATCACGCTCACCCTTGGAGAGCGTAAGGGAATAATGTGCAACCTGCAGCATGGGTGACACCCCTTGGCCAGTGCTCAGAGCAAACCCAACAGCTCCTCACTGCCAGCCTGGACCACCCAACACAAGGAGGAAGGTGTGGGAGTAAGTCAGGAATGGGAGAATGATGAACCAGGAATAACCTCAATAACCTCAATTCACAAGCTCTGTGTGGCATTTTACTTTGCAGAAATACAGTATCATGTCAGGTTACCATTTCCCATTTATGCATAGTAATTATATCCACTGACATGAAATATATACGACTGTATTAGCAGACAGCCACTGAATTTTCTTTATAGGCAACTATAGGGTCAGATGTGGTACCAGTGATATTTCTGAACAGAATTGTATTAACTTTTATATAGGGGACAACTTAACTAGAAAAGGAGATTTCCATTGCAGGTTTGGCTTATTTGAGATAAGCAATGCTAATCAGCATATTTGAACAGAGCTCTCCAGCCCCATTCATGGCTTTAATGGATTCTGACCACTCCTTTGCAACACATAGGGCAACCTGATGCACCCATTTCAGCAAGCTTTGGAGAAAATCCTGCCCCCTCCCACAGGTCCTGCACACAGCTAAAGGCAAAAGAGTGTCCCTGAGTATAAGGTATGGCTGTCTGTGCAGATGCTACCAATGATTTATGCATGAGACAGTGGTGAGCAGAAGCGGGTCAAACAACCCATATTCCAAATTAATGTAGTTAAAATGCAGGAGCATGAGGTCTTCTTCCATAAGAGACCAACTGTGCTAATGGTGAGAAAAAAACCAGGGTTTGCAGATCATATAAAGCTTTTTGCTTGATTTTTTCCTTCCTTTTTTACTTTGTTGACAGAGTCAGCTTTTTTGATGAGTGTCACAAAGTCTTCAACATAAACCATTTTCTTTGCTAAAGCAAACATTAATCAGTACAATTCACTGTTTTAATCATGGTGACACCTTTCAAACAATACATTTTAGTTTTAGTGCTTTTAGTGGGAATTAAGTATATATGTATATGTATTTTCCTGAAGAGAAGTTCACCAAAGCAAACCTCAATTCTTAATACTTAAATCTGCTTGATTTCAGATACATCACTGATCCTAGAGCAAGCGATGGGGAGAAGCATTTACACTGTGGACCATATCTGGTTACAGTTTCACTCTTAATTACCAAGCAACTAGATCTGCCCTTCAGTACTATGAGATTTAACTACAAAACAAATCCAAACAAGTAGCAAAAAGTAGCAAATTTTGCAAGCATAATATTGCAAGAAAATAATGAACTGGTACACTGTTCTGGTGCACAACTGTGCACACTGTTGTCACAAGGAGCAGTGCAAGTCAAGTATGCACACAGTGAAAGACAATGTCAGCATCTATGAATAGATGAAATACATGTGTACAGTTTTGGAAAGTGTGCACAGAAGTCAGATTGCAGCTATGCTTCCAGTCCAAATGGAACCATTAGGATCTCAGTAAATCTTACTATTAGTGTTGCAGGAAAATAAATCCCATGTTTCAGTGTGGAGTATGTTACTTGTGTGTGATCATGGAGGAGCTTACTTCTGTCTCAGGCACAAATTCTGTGCTGCACCAAGACACGTCAGAGACCAGATTTCATTATTTCTACATTAGTATTTATGGAAAACAAAATGTACCTGATAACTTAAAAAGACTAATTGCTTGCTATTGATCCTATATGGGAAAAAGTTACTAGCAGCAAACTTCATAGTTCTTGGATCAAAGGACAACAAACATCTGTGTGCCAGTTTAGATTGAAGGCTGTATGAAGAAAGACAGATTCCTAATCATAAACTGAAGCCAAAAGGAGTTTTAACAACAAAACAACATTCAGGCCTGTAATTTACTTCTGAACGGAGAGCAACATGCTAAATAATTTGATTAAATACTGTTTTGGGGAGTTTATGTAAGGAATGTGGGTTGATTCTGACTAGTGCTACAATATAAAATGACAAAACCTAAGCCAGCTAGAACACATTTTAATGCTGCGTTCAGAGTTTCAGGGGGCTAAAGCCTTCAGGTTGCTGGCTAATGTTTAGCACAACATTGCAAATCTTCACTGGTGTCTGCTCAGCTATTTTATTTCTCTTCTGTTGTATGACAGGACCTGAACGGTGTCTGAAAGTATTGTTATCAAACAATAAAATTGCATGGCTAACATCTAGGGTACTCATCTTGAGCAACAGTCACAGAATCCTGGTACCCAATGAAAATGTTCCTTGTTAAGGGGAAGTACTGACCTGCTCTGAAAAGTGCTCCAGCAGCGTAATGCATGGCCAAGGCATGGACAAGTTGCCTGGCTGTGGTGAAGATGGGTCCTCGCTCAAACACAGAGAAGGAGAGAGGGGTGTGATCTGAGGCTATGTACAGTTTCAATGAAGCATGAATACTGACAAGGAGATTAACAGGTTGTATTTTTAATTTTCTTAGCTTCACTGGGTTGACTAAAGCTCTTGCATGCTCTCTCACTTGTTCAGGCACTATCAGGGTAGTATCTGAAGCATTTGTGGATTTAAAAGCAGTTTTGTTTTCTGGAAGATATGTATCAAACAAAGTCTTAATGTAGTAAACAAAGGTGTCTTCCACATACAGCCTAGCTGGTTTGAGCTCAAAGCTGAGGTCATTCACGTGAAACATGAAATTATCTTCCTCAGAAAAAGCAATACAGAGTTTTATAAAGCAGTTTTCCTTATAGCTTTCCAAATCTTTGTTACAAACAATGAGATTGTTCATTCTTGACCACTGTGCAGTCTCATTTTTCTCTTCTTGGCACAGCAGGACTGCAAAATGGAAATTGGATTTGCTGTACAACTGATTGTCCAGTTGCAAGTCTTCACAATACACCTGGAGACTATGAAACTGTGGGAGGCCTTCCAGAGAGTCCTGCTGCAACTCCTGTGACAGGGAGCTGGTGGCTGGGGCCATGTGGAGGAAAACATTGTCTGCTGTGAGACGCAGGAGTTCAGATGACACTTCGTGGTTTGTAATATCATCAAATGCAGCAAGACTTAACTGACTGATGAACATTTTCAGTGACAGGGTCTGCTCTTGACTTCTAGACAGAAGGGAAAAGAAGTTTTATTACTCCCTGTCTTTTGAGCTCACCTGGCATCTTTCTTGCTCAGAGAGCTATCAAGAGAGACATTCTCTGTAATACGTGGGAAACTCATTGTGCAAGTCCTGCTAAAGTTACTGGGATTTGGCAACCTTAATCACCACAGTGAGTACCACCCAGGAAGTCTTCTAAGAAATGGGACGGTATACATCTATACCAGGGCTGTCTGTCTTTTTTATCAATCACCAGGATAGTCTGTACAGGAACATCTCTATCTACACAGTAATTCCCTATTACATTTGCTACAGGGACAGATATTAAAACACACCATAAATACAATTTTCTGACGATTCATGTACAGCCTCAGATGTTTCACTGAAGGTTACTATTATGGATAATCATTTCACATCACATGCAGCAAATGCTCTCCAATGAAGCCACTGCAGTATTTTTATACTGATGGCATTGAGGGCCTCCCCTCTGCAACATAAACTGCACATTGCCAAGTTTAACTAGAAAATGGACTATTAGGTACTGCTGATGACCAGTTGCTTGTGGATTAATACTTAATTACAATGCAAATAAAATCAGTACAACAAATTCCACTCTAATTGTAACAGGATTGCTGCAGGCCAAGCATCCTGCAGCTTAGAAATAAGTAGTATTATAATTGTATTTGAATGAAGCTGAGGACCAGATTGTGGTGTATTATGGAAGTGGGGAAATCTTCTAAAGAAGGGTGTTATAATCAAGCATGATTAATTACTAACTGTAAGGCTATTTCTGCAGTTGTTGCATATTAAATCTTTGGGAGCTTGTAAGATTATGGATGGCAAGACCTGGCTAAATACATTTTAAACTGATGAACACACTCAAAATTAATTATGGAAAACGTCTTTATTTTTAAATGAACAACTCAGGTCCTCTTTTTGTACCAGTCATCTAATGTTCACCCTAAAGCTACATGACTATTGATGTTAGATTGTCCTTTTTAACTGTGATATACAAAGCCATATGGTCCAAACATACGCTACAGAGCATGCAGCAGTATTAAACTAAACAAACAGTTAAGCCAAGGTTTCTAAGTCAGTTAACACTTAGAAAGCTGACTGAGCTCTCAGCAATGCTTTGAATCATCTTTTATGTGCTTTATGTACCTGTTGAGGTCGATACCAACGGGTTCTGCTCTTCCTTCTGGGGCCAAGGTTATGACTATTGTTCCACAGTGATGGGTGATGTCCACATAAACACAGCCAAAGCCAGTTAAGAACACAATCTAGAGGAAAAGGTTAAAAACAACTGGAATGTAACCAAAATCACTGTTTAATGCCATAAATTAAATTAATGCTATCAGTGCCTTCTGAGATCTTTTACTCAAATCAGGATACCATTCAGGAAAAAAGTCAGATTTCAATAATTCAGAAAATAACTGCTCAGATACTTAAAGTATTTCAGTTATTCAGGGAGATGAAATTTGCATCTCATCATTCAACTGCATAACTGAATACATTTTAATAAGAAACTTCTCAAGAAAAAAAGCAAGATATGATGGGGAAGATGGAGTTTATATGAAAAGAATAAAGAGGAAATTTTAATTTGTGATTTTGGATTAAGAAGAAAGGCATTTTACTGGAGCTCTAAAAAATCCCACTTTCTCCTCTAGGAAACAAACCCTAAACTAACATTATGTTGCTATGCCCTAGCTCAGAGCTGGGTAGATGGCTGATAGCATGATGTAAAACACATGAAGAATGAAAAGTAAGTAGCATTTTGGTCCATGAAAACTTGCATTGACAACTCAAGACTGAACACATTATTAAGCCATTTAAACTGGTTTGTGAGAACACCTTCACAGGCAAGGTGCCAGCATGAGGACATGGCAAAAATCTATTGGAAAGCATGAAACATCTAAAAAGGCTGGAAAAATGGGAATTTGACAACAGGTTTGTGTCTTGCTTACAGGTGTACAAACTTTAATTCTGGACAAGTTGGTTTTAGGAATATCCTACTTAAAGAAGTGATGTATTGATTTTGGAGCTTAATTCTGCAATATTTTCATGCAAGTTTTGTGTTTCTACAGAATATGAAAGAGTAAGATCTTTTAAAGGTTTGGAAAATTCACAGCAGTCCTTGTTAGAGCAAGCTGACTTCTCTTTTCTTGTAAGGTTACTATCAACACAACTGTTTACTAGATTGCAATGACAGAAGCTATAATAGGAAGGAATGAAAACTCAAGAAGTAACACAAAGATATTGGGCTAGCACAGGTAAAATAAACAGCTATCTGTCTTGAAGAATCTTTATTGCTGTTAAGAAGTCACCAGAAGCAAAAACAATTGGAAGTTTAGTAGGATCAGCACTTAAACTGATTCTTGTTAGGCTATTTATAATAACCTTGTACAGATAATTAAATTTCATTAATCAAATTTCTTATTCTTCTGACAATTACATATAAGAGAATTTCTAATTTTGACGTGTCAGTTTTAATCCTTTGCTTGTCTGGAAGAGATTCACAATCCTACACAGAATTGGAGAAAAAGGACATGTACAGAATTTTCAAAACTCTAATTATTCTAAATAAACCTCCACTGATCTTGAAGATTGGTCATTTTTAATTCCAATTTCAGATGATTCTGATGATAAATGCTTCAATATTTATTAAGGTATTAGTTTTAAGTACTTTTAAATTTACTTCTTAATAGAAAAAGAAGTATGTGACTACATAGAAGAAATACAAATTACCTAAGATCCGTCAAATCCCAGTTATTTCACAACCTGAACTGAATTGTATGTGACACTATTAGTATATTCCCTATTCACTTATATTCATAGTTTTCAAAGAAAAAAGACAGACTTAGAAATCCTGGGAAAATTTTCAACATGTACATCCCAAAACTTCAATAACAGAAGGCTATACTTTTTTTGGAGAGCTGTTCAAGCAGACAATGATCCCCAAATGTTGTCTTAGCATCTAATTCTTTCTAGGAGCCAGATACTTATAAAGAACCCTGGTCTGGCATAACATTAATGACTGAAATTTGAAACCTTGCATTGCTTGACTGGCTTGCTGAATGGAACTGAACTACTTGCTATATAACATAACACTCAATAATCAAGAGCATTTTGTGATTCGTGCCCAGGGAAAACATCTGAAACTAGTATTTCTTTCAAAGAGCCAAGCAGTTTATGTTGATTCCATGTAAACTAATGACTTCAAAGATGGAAAAAATTCCCATCAAAAAGAATTACTCCAGTCAAGGAAGCTTTCATTTACCTCAAGACCCACAGAAAAATAACAGAAGGAAAGAAAAGGGAGGGGTTGTTTTGTTTTAGAAAGACATGAGTGGCTTCTGTAAAGACACAGACGTAGAAGGACTGTGATGATTCCTACAAGACATAAAGATAAAAATCCTGTGATAATTAAGTCACCGAATTTTCCTGCATCCTGTGGCATTCTTTGCTTACAAAGCCCAGAAATTTTCAAGACTGATTTTCCCAGGCAACACCAGGTTGATTAAAAAGTGAAAAAAAATCAGTGTTATAAAACCTCTACTTTAAAACCAGCTATTTTCAAAAAGAGACAGTAAAGAACATAGTCTGTGTTCTAAAACTTCCACAGGAAGGGGCTTAGTTAGGCAGGAGAGTTCCCAGGAGTTAAATAAAACCCCTTAAACCAACAGAAAGGATACACTTATTGCAGAGGAACAATGCACTGTGCAGGTCAGAAAGACAACCACTTATGGTGTGAACTAGGAAGTAGCTTATAATGATTTACTTGTGTTCCTTGGTTGTTGATGTCCACAAAATCACTCCATTCATTTACTAATTCATCAGATGATACCACTTTCAGGAGAATACTGGGCAATAAATCTCTTGTTTTGCAATCTGGATAGCTGGAGATTTGATGGTAAAGTTCATGATGAACCGAACATTCAGCTGGAATCTTTCTACAGTAAACTTCAAACTTTGGTGTATCTGAAATGTTATAAAATATACAAGATCAGAGCCTTCTAAAACCTGTACAAAATCAAAACTCATCTATATGCTTGCACAAATGAGAAAGTTTCTGTCTGAAATACTCCTAATAAATAAAAACATTGCTTTTCTATTGGTTAGTACATGTTTGATTTTTTCCTTTTCTCTTTCTATTTCATAAAGTTTTACAGAAATAATGTTTTGCTGATCATTACATTAATTTACTGTAACCAGACTTTTGACAATATGTTTTGTGTTACATTTGCAAATCTGAGGAAATATAAATACTCCATGGGATTGAATTGATATCAACAAAACTCCACTGCCTATGGATTTCCTACAGCTGAGTCACCTTGACAGCTGGAACCAGGGAGACCCGAAAGCCCAGAGACAAATATTTAAGTTCATATTTCTGACCTCACAGTTAGCCCCAATAGCTTCCAGAGTCTCTCACTTTGAGACAAGCCTTCATGAGAGCATCAAGTTCTTGCTATAACCAAAACACCCATTGAACTCAATTTTGGACTGAAGATACAGTAAAATAAGTTATACTACAACACTGCACTGTTTCTAATTATTGCATAGTACCTACCTTTGAAATTCTCTTTTACAAGCAATGGAATGGAGCACCTATTGTGGATAATTATACGAGGACTAGGATCTTCTGTAAGTGTTAGGTACGTCACGCCAAGATGCTCTTGATAAGTCAGTGCTATAGCTCTAAAACAGAAGCAGATATATTGGATTATGCCTGTTTCAGATGAAATCTTCACATATTATTATCCTGAACAATTAAAAACATTCAAAACTAGTATCTGTAAGATTCTTTATTATCAAGGTCCGAGTCCATAGATATGTATCTACATTTAGGCAAGTTCACATCTCCACTTCAACAGAAGAACATGTGGAAATAGCCTAAAAAACGAGAGAAGAAATCACTTCATGAAGAGTACTCATGAGTTAAATTGAACATGTGTGTCCACAAGATGAGAGCCCTAGTCAGCAGAGATTTATATTAAATTAAAAACATGAGATTGTAGGCCCAAATTTTCAATATAAATCTTTAAAATATTCCAGAAGAATTTGCATGGATACTTCTCTGGTACACATGAAAGATATTTGAACAAATACGTAAATTTAACTGACTGCTCCCCTGGAATGATCCACAATGCTATTGATCTTTTGAATGTTAATGTTATGGATCATCACTACATCAGTTTCCAAGATGAGATTAAATTAATTTAGTTCTACTTATTAGCTACATAAAATATCTTCACGCATAAACATAAATTCTTTTTTTTTTCTCTTGTGCAAATTTATTTGCTATCGCTAAAATCCCTTAACCTCACGGTGATTTTAAAAAATCCAGAGTCTGAAAACCTGATTAGGAACATGAGATTCTCTATGCCTGTGGCAGAATGATAAAGAATCCTTCCCTTATTGTTTCCATTAAAATTTTTTAAAAATCTGAAGTCTGTGTGAGAATCTTTAGTATCCAAAATGATACCTCCTGGACTCTGCAGAGGAACCGTATAAGGGTTTGAGTAATATCAAGCACTTCAGGCAAGAGAAAGATCCCATCTCTGGTAATATATACTGATGTAGCTTCTCTAATTTCAGCAGATTGTCTCTTGTTCGTACCAGCATAAGCATGAATAGATTCAGATACCAGGTTCAAGAAATGAAGCTGCTCATCTGACAAGTCACTGGAATGTTATTTTTAACTAGCTGGTTCTGTAAGTTTGTAAGGAGAATGCACAACTGAACAGTTCAAGCTTTAAAACTTGCAATTTTTCCTTGCTGTAATCTCAAAATTGTTTCATCCCTTTTGTCTTTTCTTCATCCTCTTATTATGCTTACAAAAATATGTCTACCTTTTATAAACAAAACCTAGATTTTTGTATTGTATTATTACAGACTGTCCTTGATCTCTTAAATTGCCCACAAATTAAAATAACACCTTAATTTCCCAATATCAGCTTTTCATGCTCTTATTTGCATGCACAGAAAAAAATAGCAGGCCATATTCTAAAAAGTATACAACTTGTACATGGTCATATCTCTAAACCATTTACAATAAAAGCATCAAAACCCTCAGAAAATAAAAATTTTTAAATTAAAGTAAGGCTTGCCTTTACATATGGGGGGCATGTGTTACTTTGACTTTTGCACTAATCTCTTATGGTTTCTGACTAGCTGAGGCTTTGCAGCAGCAAGCCAAGATCGCTGCTGGTGAGCGCCCAGTACCTGGTACAGAATCCACTCGCAGCGCCCGTGGGCACCGCCACGCTCTGCCTCGCCAGCTCCGCGCTGACGACGGCCGGGAGGCTCCACAGCTCGCGGCCGCCGGCGCTGAAGCTCAGCACCACGCGCCTGTCCCCGCGGGACGCCCCCGCCGCCGAGGGACCCGGCTCCGACAGCAGCTCCCAGCAGGGCACGGAGCCCGCCGCGGCCGGGCCGACGCCGAACACCGTACTGTCGGGTGAGGGGAAGGCCTGCAAACAAAAGAAGGTGGTGGTAGCACGGCATGCTGGCTCCTAAAAGGAGGTTTATTTGTGTTGATTTTGCACAGAACACTCTCACCTAGCCAATGACTACAACTAAGTAAAGGTTGTACTAAGTTCATTGCATTAAAGGCTATTTGGCCAAATTCTGTCTTCAGGTATAGGTTTGCAGCACAGCTATCTGGGGGTCCTGAGCAACTGGGTCTAGTGGAAGATGTTCCTGCCCATGCTGAAGGGTTTGGAACTGGATGATCTTTAAGGCCCCTTTCAACCCAAGCCCTTCTGTGATTCTCTAATTCCGTGATCTACAGTCGGCTCTCAGTAGCACAACATAGCTCTACCAAAATCAAGTTACATTCCTGTAACACAACTGTGTGAACAAAATCCATTTAGGGTTACAAAAGTAAGAATGGATTTTAGGCTCAACATTCTCCCAACTCCCCATCCCATAAGACTGCCACAAAATGTGTGATGCACAACTGTAGATACTGATATGAAGAAAACTAAAGCAGAAGAAAACCAATACAGAAACAGGAACTTGAAAAATTTGTTGATCTGCCAGCTCTTTTATTAAGTTTGACCCTGAGAATTCTTTCCACATATTTTACTATAAATGTAATCTTCAATAAATATGTATAAATGGTTGATTAAAATATATTGACCATGCATACATTTTGGTCTTGCAAGCTAGTCCTTAAATATTCTGTGAGATTATTAGAAAGCTGATATTCACAATTTGATGCAGTTTATGAAATACACAAACTTTGGGCACATCTCTAGTTCTGCAGCTTTGCTCAGATAACTGGAATCTTCCCAAAAGGATAACAAAAAGTTTTCAGCCTGCCAGGCCAATATACCTCTTTTACACACAAACTCAGTAAAAATTCTGAGAACATTTTCAACAGCTACTACGGATTACGCTGCCTTATTTTACAGAAATGGCCATTAGTGCCTGAACAGATGGAGAACAGGCAGAACTAATTCTGCAATGTGCAAGAATTTGCTGCTTGCACAGATTTCTGAACACAGTTAATTACTGGGGTTGAATTTACCCAGGATTCAGTATTCTAAATGATATAAATTACTTTATGATTATTATGTCCAGAGATTTCTGTTCCAAGCTCTCTGCTATATGCAGCTCATCTAAATACAGATACAGATGTAAACAACCATTTTCCACAAATGACAAACAAAAACAGTATCTACAGTGCTTTACCTCCTCTCCTGAGTGGGGTTTGGAAATAAAAAGCTGTGGCCTATAATAGATTTGGTATGATGTATCATTGATTATTGTTGTCTTATCTTCTATCTGTAGAATTTGTATACCTTGTCGAACCATGGAAGAAATGCAGAATTCACACAACTGTAAGATAATGAAAACTGTGATGAAGTCATACAAAACCACAAAAGGTAGTAAAATGTAGCAATAGAAGTGCTGTTTTCTTTCTAATCAAAGAAATCCTCTCTATATTCATGCACTTCGTAACTGGAGCCACATCACATACTTTTGAAGTTGTATCTGTCAATGTTATCCAAACAAGATTGAGAATTCATTAATTCTTTTTCCAGGAGATATTGTATTATCTTTATGGGTTGCACAGTATGTTTTTGGCAATCTAATTCTTTAAATTATATTTCATACATTGTTTATACTCTCTTTATGTTGGACATATATTAACATAATTAGGGAGAAGCTTTCACACTGCATACATTTGGTTCTTTTATCTGCTATATGACTTTGTTTTTACATGATAAAGTTACAAATCATTATAATTTTCTTCTAACCTTTTGGTGACCTGGAAAAGCACCAAGTTTAATTTCAGCTTCAACAAAACCTTCTTCATCCAACGTTACTACTTCTCCATTATCAGCATCCTTCCATTTTGGGGAGGTCACATTATGAACCAGTTTAATTGCCACTGATTTGTGCACAGTATTAGTGTTTGCCCAGTATATTCCAACCTGAAAAGCTTCCTGCAAGTGAAAAAATGACTGATCATCAGTTGTTCACAGTTTGATACATTTCTACTACACTTCTAAATGCAGTTTCCAGTATGCAGTGAATATAATTTCCTGCCTTTCTCCTTCTGATGCTTTCTATGTGGTACAAGGATAGATGAAAAATAGATGATAGATGAAAGGTGGGTGAGGAACTGATCCTCACGGGGGAACAAGGCTGTAGTCTACACTGAGATGTGTTACCAAGCAGACCTTTTGTTTATTAACAGACATACATGGGGAGAAAAAAGATGACAGAATAAACAGGAAGTATCAGACTGCTCAACTGGAATTAACAAGCTGGTGTGTCAAATCATCTTAATTATTTTGAAACTGAAGAATACCGGAGTTATAATAAAAAAGAATGTGCGTGGCCAAGATATGTGGTAAGATCTGTTACACTGAATTAAGGAAGGCAGGCATTCTAAAAAAAAAAAATCTTCCTCTATTGTAATTCATTCTGTGTCATTATCAACTTTTCTTGGTAACATTAAAAGCTATGAAATAACATTACATAATGTCCTCTCAAACCAAACATTCCTTTCAGGCTGTCAATTTTGCTACTGTGGTCAACAATTTCTCAAGTGACATGCTGGCACAAAGTCTTTACTTGGCCTTTATAGCAATTTTCGTGGGCTGCTACCTTACAGTAGCAGATTCTTTGGCTGAACTGAGAGGAAGGGGAGGACGCTGCTGATGGAATGAAGGCCTTCTTCCTACAGTGTCTTGCAGACAATTTTTAACTATGCATCTTTAGGATGTTGTTTTTCAAACGTTGCTACCAAGTATGTTGTGCTACCCACTTGGTGACTCAGTCAGTGTGATGAATTCCTATTGTTATTGCTAGTCCTCATCATATGACTAACAGACAAACAGACACCGTGACTGGAAAGTGGGAATCATCCAGAGTAATAACCATTCTTCAGAATCGGTGTGTTTAGCAGAACTGTGCCTGCTAATGTGAACTTTTACCTCGAAGTTGGGAGGTATAATTACTTTCCCACTAGGTACTTGAAGAAGAATCTTCTCTCCCTCAAACAGCCAGAGGTCCCACTTGGACTGATTGATAAGCAATGCCCAGGGCAGGAGTTCAATCAGCAGAGTTTTAACACACGGTTTCCACACTGACAGCTTTACCCGCATTGGACTATCCCATTGGGAGAGCTGTTCATTGCTGTCAAAAACAAATAAGCAAAAACTTAAAGTCAAAGGAATAATGAATTCAAGATTACAAGTGCTAAGGTGACATTTTCAGAAATTTGCAAGACTTTTCTGGTTGTGAGATAGAAAAACTTCTCTTTTTACCTTATCATTCTGGAACACACTGAGGTGCTGTCAGAAAGATCTAGATAGGTGTAGGCTATAAAGGTATATTTTTAACTCCACAAGCTCAACCTAAATTTAGTCAATTAATAAATGCCTCAACAGAGTTACCACTGTCCTTCAGAGCTTAACCTGCGACTTCTGTAGTCATCAAATCCCATTTCCTTTTTTTTCCCCAACAACTACTTCTACAGCAACTCCCTGTTTCTCTACTGAAACAAACAGCAGCTGAATAAACAACAGCCTCTAGAGCTGCAGTAAAAAAAGTGCATTCATAAAAAAATGGTTCAATTTTTCAAACATCATACTGATGCAATCTTCTCAGTGTAAACAAGGGCAGCCCTGAGGCTGACCTAATTTTTTTTCCCCATCTGCCACAGATTCTGCAGTTTACATGCAGGAATTATGTAATTGCTGAAAATATATTCAATGTTTGTCACATATAGTCTTCCAGAATGTGATTTCAGTTTATTTGGAAAGGCAATGCAACAGTCATGAAGAAGGTTTAGCAAGGAATTACCTGTCTGAATCCTTCCTATTATAAGGCCATGCAGGCTGGGGAGGACTAGCAATGCCATAGAACTCAGAGAGCACTTGGCTGACGTTGCCACCCGGATGGGATTTAGTCGCTATCTGTTTAATCAGAGTGGTTGAGATAGGGACTGCACATTCTGATGGATCATCTTCTTCCCTGCCATTGAAAACAGACTCAGTCACTTACACAAGATCAAACATTAGCAGGAACATTTTCTCTAATGAGGCTTCCCAAGTGTACTCTGCAGCAAGAGCACTCTCATGGTAATCGTGGATGAATCAAGTTACGACGTCCAACAAGTTCCTGAGAATTTACTGACATGCATGGATTTGTTATGACACCGTAATGACCCTAAAAACTCTCCAGTATTCTCAAAAACCCATTTCAAGATAATTCAGGAGTTTATTTTTTAAAACAGAAGAGTATAGACCACTTAATTAAACAAATGCCAGTGTGCTTAGGATAGTTCTACCAAATTTAATATTTCCTCTGATATCATTTCAGCTACATATGCTTGTTCTGTCATACTCCCTCTGGGCATGGCATATTTTTGGAAAAAATGTAGAAGTTGAAGTGTAAATTATTCTTTCTTTTCCATACAAATGAACCATTTTCAAGGAAAATGAGTATTTTACCTGGCTTGAAAAGTCAGGTGGTGTGTAAGATCAGGTTCTATATTTTGCAGCGCTTTCTCTTGTCCTTTCCCTGGAGTCACTTGTGTTTCATTCAGTCCCAGGCTTCTTTTCTCTATATGTATGATAATAGGGTCTGGAAGATGGCTCCTTACCATGAAAAGGGGGCTGAAAACAATCTACAAAATAAAAAAATACACCAATTTAAAGCCAATTTTATTTCTGTATTACAACTGTTGAAACAAACTATTGATAAATCTTTACAGTGGGTCATTCTGACCTTAATTTATTATATGACATATAAGGCATGAACATTTAGATTTCAGAGACATTAAATGTACTTACTAATCGCTGTTGCACATGGGAATTGGGCTCTAAAGTCAAAACTGTGCACCACACATATGTAATTGAACTCTTTGAAGATGGTACCTGTTTGTAGAAAGATCAGCATGACACTAACATTATTCCAGGATGATAACATTCACTATTTCATTATATCAAACAGATGTCTAAATGAGAAGTACTCAGTTCTCTCAGACATTTTTAACTCTCTATTCCATATACCCATTTCTAGTCATACCTGAATGACAGTGCTGTGTTCTGTGTGTTTAGAACTTAGACATACATCTTGGGACCAGTCTTCATCTCCTGTAGATTTCACGCTCAACTCAGTGAGCTCATTGTTTTCTAGGATGTATGAAGGCAATTTCTGCTTGGCTGCAAGGCAGTTGATGTGTTCTTTAACAACAGCCTGTCCATCTTGACTAATGTAATGCTGAACCACTTTCAGTTCAATACTTTCAGAAAGGTAACTACAGACTGTCTGTCTTCCACAGATTAGGATCTAAAAGACACAAAAAATACAGCTCTTATGTAAACAATTGTGAAAAAAAAGTCATAATTGAATTAGAGAGTGAAAACCTGTGGAAGAATAATCTCCCTGCTTTAGATTTTCCCAAGCACTGCTGAAGGCAGTGACTGGTAAAACATTATTTTTATTGGCCAAATGTATGTCCAATTTAATAGAAATCTAGGCATAAAAATGCTTGAAATATTGCTAAGGCAGTATCCATGCTTGAAAGAAACATGTAGCATATCCACTTTCCTTCCCACTGAACTCAGCAGCACTGCCCACATCTGACAGTTCTGGTTTGATCTGTGATGGTCTCTGAATGTTGAGACATTTCTGAGCAGTCACAGGGATGTACTTCAGAAAGGTTTCTATGGATACCTCACATTCCCATCACAATGATCCAGACCTTTCACAGTATGTCTGCCGTTTTAAAGCTTATAATTTCATTAAATGACTGCAATGTGTTTCTGTATTTAAGTGCACACACCTAGAAAATGACCAAATTAGACTCAGCATTGTTGCTGTCCATCATGCATGAATTGTTTACTGTAGATTGTAGATGTATCTGACTTTTTCCAAGCTATACCAGAGAACACCATTCCACGTGTATCCCCTCCCCTGTACAACCATAATAATTTCTTTTTTCATGAATGAGGGCACACACCACAGCTACAGCCCACCATGTGAAATCTCAGCAGGGCTTCCAGTGACACCAGGCACTGCTCCTGTCTGGTCAGCTGTACTGTAGTTGTGAGGTACAGCACAAGGCACTGTGCCACATCCGTGAGCTGAGCATTCCTGTCCACCACATGCTCTGGCTTCTGCCAGTGCAGGCAGAATGGCTGCAGTGTTGTGACACATCTCTTTGCAAAGATAGTAAAGGGAAAGTTATGGCACAACATCTCATTTTCAAATGTTAATTTGATAATTCTTTAAAAAATATGTAGGCCTGAATTACAACCCAGAATATATTATGAACAGTTTCTTAAAAAAAAAAAAAAAAAGATGAGAAAAATCTGTTTCTCAAGAGTTTAAAACATGTTAGAGATTATGTAACTTATCACTGTCAGAACTTACGAAGCATACAAAAGGATGTTTACTGGAGCATATAAAATACATGTTGGTAACTGAGCTTTTAAATGCTAAGATCAACACCAAGGTGAAGAAAAAAGTTGTAAAAGTCCCCCAAAATAGCCCCAAAAGACTACTATACTTGTTTTTTGCAGATCCCAGTAGGAGAGAATAAATAACAAAGTGACTAATTCACGAATAGGCAACAGTTTAAATTACTCATGTTATTTTTTCCTAACTGGATCAAATCCTTACTTGCTTCTGCACTCCACTGAGCTGCTGAACCTTGATAATAAGTGATGCTGTCCGGCCCTTGTACTGAATGGTGCGAATAAAGGTCCCTGTATTGTCCACTCCGAATGGCTCAGACCACCGCCAGTTTCCCCAGCCTTCAATACAGATGTGTAACAGCTGGAAAGAAAGAAATTACTACTTCAATACAGAACCGGGGGAAAAAAAGTGCCTTGCATAAATTCCCATGACAGAGAAATATTCTTGGTTTGAAATCTCAGCAATGCTAAGCACACCAGTTGTCTGAATGATCCATTCAGTCTGTAATTCTGTGATTTCAGACACAATCAGAAGAAGCAACAATACCATAAAATGGCTCTGAATCATGCATTTCTATAAATTACCTGCTTTAACAGTATATTTAACATCCAGGCACACAACTGCTCACAAAAAAAGGGGAAAGTAGACTAGAGAGCATAAAACAGGAAATAAGAGATTTTCTTCATTGCCTTTGAAATTGTTCTAGAAGCTCATTCTATTACCAGCAAGGTGATATGGAACACAGCTCCATGCCAGATTTTTTGCCTTCAGAATAAGGCAGAAAATTACAAATACCCTTCCCTTCGAAAATAAAGAAGGACTTGTATAGCTTGCATATATGTGTCTGTTAAATGCAGAATGTGGTATATTGTTGAGAGATGGGAAACATTTCATTTCTTACACAAATGTGGTGGTAAGTTCAAGCTTGACTGCATGAGAAGAAATTTAACTGCGTAATTATACTCCCTATGTGATTTATTCCGGAAAAGGAGTGGCTTTTTTCCAGTTTAACTTAAATCACTTCCAGAGCAATATAGTCTTTCATCATTTGAAGAGCCTTTCATCCATTTACCCACCATACGCACTTACCTCTGTCCCATGGAGATTCTTTAAGCCAGAGTAGTGAAAATTGGTACTGTTCCATGTAGGTCAATGAAGTTACATAAATTTACACCAGCTGAAGATCTGGCTATTTAGCTCTGTATAGATCTTTTGTGGCTGTGCAAACTTAAGGATGTGAGTTATATATAAGGGATCAAAGCAATAAGCATTCTGGGTAAAATTTATTCTTTGCAGAGGGCCAGCACAGAGCCTAAGCATCACTTAAGTTCTTTAAAACAGTCATATGAAGGCCTTGTGGGAGTTCTCTCCTGAGGGTTGAATTTCACTCTGATTTTGGACATCTGTCATTAATTAATTTAAGTAACTGAGAACAGGATCAGGCCCAAAGATTGATTATTTACACTAGCAAAAACTGAAACTTGTAAATACCGTGTTCTTCCATGATTTGTTTCCAGAAAGAGATAGCATTTACCATGGGTCTGGTCAGTTGGACTTAGTGAAGGGCTGGATGCTGGGGTTTCCTTCATTGTTTTAAGAAACAACCACAGCAATAACTTTCAAAGATATTACAACTCAGTAGCCTGTTTGCAATTTGTGGTATCCTCAGCACAAGTTACACACAGAACAATAACATCCATTCAGTGGGTGGCTTTTGAATTTGCAAGAGTGATGACTGTTATGTTCAGATTCAAATGAGTTTTATGCTGGAAGCACAAAGGCTGATACGTGCCCGTGTGTGCAAGGACAGGCATCTGGATGTGCACACGTGTGGGCACAGCTTTATATTCAAGGTTATGGTGAGGGAGGCTGTACACTAGGATAGCCAAGCTCATAAACAAACATGTCACTTCGATTCTGAAGTATTAGTTAAAGAAAAAGAAAAAAGAAAACAACAAAAAAATCCAATTGCAGTGGCTGGAATCTGTTCAGTTTCCTACAGAGGCAGCTGGGAATAAATCTCATCACATATGAAAATTAGGAGAAAGAAGAAAACTGTTTGCTTTGGAGAGAATGGTAGCTGGAAATGACAGCCAAATAATGAGAAAAGGTACTTAAGTGGTCAGTCTCAGCTAGGAGGCCCACAAAATACTGTGTGCTCCAAAGATAGATGTCATGTAAATGCCATAATTGATGATTAGTAATTACATGTAGCTACAACATTAGGATGTCTCCCACCCTGTATAAACAGCTTTGCTCACGAGTTGAATGTTCCCAAGGAACATGCTGTCAGCTTTCCCTGAGCAGTCATTAGCTCCTAAATGCTGCCTTACTAATTTTCTTTGTAGCGATTAGTCTCTATTTAACTTCAAGATTCAGAAAGAAAAATAAAGAAGAGCTATTATCATATATTGGAATTTTCTTATTTTACAAACATACAATCTGCATGCTGGTAAATAATGCAAAGGATACAGCCTTCATAATTTACTTTAAAGGTATCTAATATATTTGTATGAATGACCTAACAATATAAGAATTGGGTGCTGTATAAGTTTACTTTTGAGCCAAGAAACTGCATTCCATGAAAACAAAAAGGGATCTCTGGATGATTATTTAAATGCGTGATTTCTGGAAAACACGGCTAGAAATAATCACCAGGTGACAATAAGTGACACAGAGATATATGGCAGGAAATAAAAATGGCAGTGATTTCAGAGAACTAAGTAATCAGACATTAGCATCATTTTAGCAGAAAACAGATTTACAGATTCACAGCATTTCCTAAATTGGAAGGGACTCACAAGGATCATCAAGTCTAGCTCTTAAGTGAATTGCCCATACAGGGACTGAACCCAGAACCTTGGTGTTATTTGCACCTCACTCTGACCAAACAGGTAGCAAAGTGACCTGATACTAAAGACTTGCAATAATTGCTGTTAACGCTTTCATTGATCAAGCTTTATGCTAATTCTAAGAATTTATTAGACACTCTGTTCATAAAAGTTCAACAAATATAGCTAGGTATGGGACATAGGTGAGAAGAGAAGTGACTGCATTAAGGTACAAAAAAACAGACTTCAAAGCATTCTAAGAAATATAAGCCACTGACAAGTGAAAATTTGTAGCTCATAGAATTTAAACAGACTATCTATTGTATATGTGAAGATAGGCACTCATTCCTGTAAATATTTGATTTCTGCATTTTCTGTCAGGGAAATATACCAGCAGATAACCCAGAGAGTTTTGTTTTGACTAGATTTGGCTGGGGTTTGGATTTGTAATTCTTAGCTATCATGGATTTCTGTTTTGAGAGGAACAGAAATTACGTCAAGGGAGGCAGATTAAGATGAAGCTGCTCTTACTGGAGCAAACGGCTAGAAAACCTTTATCTTTAAAATAAATAATATCTTTATCATGCCTCTTCACAGAATGTTTCTATGTGCTCCTCAAAATTTGCTTAGGTTTTCAGCTAGACGTGTGAGTGAAGGATATGATCTGAGTAAATAAACCTGTGTGTCATATGACAAAGCATGAGGACTAAAATGGGGGCTAAAAGTGAGACTAAGAATTTAGCCTGTCCAGAAAATGCATCAATTTCCAGCTGTATAAGTAATTTAAAGCTTGAGCCCCCAAAATGCTTAGTGATGCAAATTTGATTTCTACTTCGCTTGTAGATTCACCAGATTTAACTTGGTTTCACCAAGGTTCTTGAGATTGTATTTGTCTTCTAAGTGAAACTAGAAAATGTTTTTTTGGGGGGAACAAAGGTAATTGCTATGAACTCTGAGAGTTTGGGAAGAATCAAGTGAGGACCTAGTTAATGGTATGGGAGCAGTTGTTATTTTAAAAGATAGAAGATAGCAAAATAAAAGCTGTGATAATGCAGCAGCATGGAGGAAGTGTAGCTCTGGAGATGAGAGCTGAATTCTGTGACTTGAAACTAAAGAAATTTTTAATTGAAAAATAGAAAAACAGAAGCTTGATTTGTATTTTTTACTGTGTTTTCACAATACAAGGTGGCTCTTGATTGGGATTAGGATTCACAACAATAAAACCAACAAGTATTTGTAAAAACAGTGAATGAAATATTTATTCTGCACACTATCAGCTGCAGTGGCCACCAAAACAGCTTGAACTTCACTTTGTCTTCATTTTCTCATGTGACTGGGAGATCTGGCCAGTTCTGTGCCATTGGCCCTTGTAGGACAGAAAGCCAGTACAGAGCATGGAAAAAGGCAATTTCCATCACCCCCATGCTGGCTAGTAGAAAAAAGGTCACACTTGGCAGATAAACTCTGACCCTGGGGGCTCCTGGACATGCTGTGAACCTCAACATTGCCTGCAAAGCAGGCCTGAACCTCACAGGTACAAACGCACTCTATACACTGCAGAAGAGACTTTTGGTTAAGGAACAGTAACCAAATTATGAGCATTCATGGATAATATTAATCCTTATCTGCCCCAGGTATTATCCAGAAATTCAATTACATATAATACAGTATAAGCATTGATTTAGAATGCAGGACCCCCAAGAAAAGCAATAGTACTCTTCTCACTATGTGAACAGTATAAAGTAACATACAACTTTTTTTGCCTGATGTTGTTCTCTAATGACCTGGGAAGGATGATGTAAAGTTCAAGAGATTATTCAGAGAACCTGTAACATTCCTAAACAGTAAAATGGGAAAATATCCCAATAACAACTGATATATGTTACAGTTTCTAAGTTTGAACCCAGAGTACTGCATATAATTTTACACATTATATAACCCAATATCTGAAAGAACTGCAACTTGGAAGTAAAAAACAATAAATTGTGATCCTGCTGCAACATGAATCAAAACTTGGCTTCAGTCTTTTTTTTTTTTTGGTAGAATGAGGAGGAGGTTCTTAATAGCAAATTCTCTATTTGTAAAACTACAGCAGCCTTTAAAAAATATGTTTATAAAATTCAGAATTTGTGTTCACAGATACACTAGTTAAAATAAGAAAAATTTTAAATGTGTTTCAGTGAAGGTACTAATAATGTATTAACCAGTACTATTATCTACTCAAGACTTTGTAAGTGTATGATCAGAAAAGTGATAGATATATTTTCCCTCAAATTCTAAATAAGTAGCAATAAAATGACAAAGTTTCAGGCATATTTACTTACTTTGATAAGAAATAAATATATTTTATTTATAACCACATTCTCATTGAAGTCATTGCCCAGTTCAACATAGCAACTGATTTTTATCCATTATATCTGCTGCTTCAAGTTAAAGATGATGAAAAGCGAAAATAGGTAACTGTTACTGTAACCCTGGAAGGAGACCACAGAATGGTTTGAGAATTGCTACTTCTAAAAACTTCTACTATGCAACATTATGTTTTGCAGAGAAAGCACACAAATGAACTTAAATCCAACACTCTGTGCTTCCTCAGAGGACTCTGCTGAAGTTTGAGTGTGGGAAAAAAAGTAGTAATAACTAGCACATTATAGACAATTTCTACTGTTTGTTCATAAGCAAACAATGTCCGCAGAACACATTCAAGGGACTCACATGGATATCTGGTTTTAACATTTACTGTGATCCCCAGTGGGACCCTCCAATTGCCTACTGTCTTGCAAGACAGAATTCATTAACTTTGAGTAAATTGCTAGGAATCACAGAGTCACTAGGTTGGAAGAGGCCTCCAAGATTATCAAGTCCAACTGAACCCTAACACCTCAACTAAGCCATGGCACTGAGTGCCACATCCAGTCCCTTCTTAAACACATCCAGAGATGGTGACTCCACCACCTCCCCGGGCAGACCATTCCAATACTTTATCACCCTTTCTGTAAAAAACCTTTTCCTAATATCCAGCCTATATCTCCCTTGGCACAGTTTAAGACTGTGTCCTCTCATTCTGTCAGTTGCTGCCTGGAGGAAGAGACCAACCCCCACCTGACTACAACCACTCTTCAGGAAGATCTGATCTCTTCTAACTTCAGAGTTTCACCCTATGTATCATATGCTCCAGTTCATCTAAAAAACACAGCTGTCTTGGAGACAAACATGACTTTTGATGCAACTGGGGCCCATCCCACAAAACAATGTGAAGATCAAGATAAGGAGTGCAGACTGGATCCAATAATAATGTAGGAGCCAGTGTTGTCTGTAGAGCACAGGAATGATGTATCTTCTCTTCCCTTTTAATGATATCTAACAGACCTCTAACTTTCATTAAAATCTGGAAAAGGAACTCACAAAATCTGGCAGCTTTAGATAGAATTGCTTAAAGCCTCAAATACCATCAGTATTGGACCTACCCCAGCTCTGAAAGGGACTATATAGTTGGGGGTGTCTTATCCCTAAGGGGGGCCAAAACCTCATGAAATCTGAGGAAAATGTGGGGGATGGAGTGGCGTAGAATAGTGAGCATTGGACCTCAGACTTATTACTGAAATATTAGCCAAACTAGCGAGACTTGCAGAATGAATCACAGTGAGAGTTAAAAGGGAAAGGCTAGGTTCCCTGAAATGTAAAGGATCCAGGCAGGGAAAAAATGAAGGAAGCAAGGAGCTTTACATTAAGCCAAACAGTTGGAGGGACACCATCAAGAGCTGAAAAATCCAAATGCTTGGTGTGCTGTAGCTGTTTTCGTAACATAAAAAAGTTGAAATTTTTAAAATTTTAGCCTATGGTTTCATTAATAATAAAATGAATTCTAAATGCAAATAAAGCATTATAAAACTATCTGCTAAAATATTTTAGGTGTATATATATTTGTGTTAAATAATTTAAATGGGCAATTACCGCATCTCTATGCTTAATTAGCAAAAGAAAAATGGAGAATTTTATTGATGTGAATGTAAAAGAAATACAATCCTTTTAAAACTATTTATTTTCATTTAACTGAACTGCCTTGCCATACTAAAAAAACATTTTGCAGAGGTTAAATAAAGTATTTCATGGCAACCGCTGCTTCTTAGTGCCTGTGTAACAAGAAACATGAGCCAGCCAAAGTTGTGCAAGTTGGTTTTCTTTCCCAGTAAGAGAATGTGGTATCTAAGACCTTGTCCTAACTCATTTTATCCCCAAGAGTAAGTCAAGTAAGTCAAGTATGAACTAATGCCTGGAGGGAAGTCCCTGACTCCAGAAGTATGGATTATTTCACATTTATCTTACAATCTGCTCTCAGAGTTCTTAAAATTCACTAACTTGGCAAGTCAGGAATTATCATGAGAAATGAAATAATTTCATAACTATGAAGTCATCTGGCATTCCACGAATATGACACTCAGAGGGTTTGTCCTTGCTTGGGCATTATTCTGACCTTTGGATAACAAGCTGCTAGATAGTTTTGCATGGAAACAATTAGAAAAGTGCCATAGAATAACAGGGACAACCTGATGTCTTGATTGAGTTGTTGTTTTCATGTCAAGGTTTTGTATTAATCCTTAAAAAAATGTACATGACAACATTTGTAATAATATTTAAAGAAACTTGCTCTGCATGATTTAAAATGACAAAGGATTGTACTGGTTAGATGAACTGCCATTCTGAATGCTATATTTACAATGGACTCGTATTGGCAATAACCAAGTGAATAGGTTTATAGGGAAATGCCAAGGTTCTCTCTTTACAAGACCTTTGTAAAGAAAATTTGTTTATATCTCAACTGTGTGTAGAAAGCCTGTGCTTCCATATAGTTTCAGTGAAATTACCTCAGTGCTGTTTTTTAGTCTCTAAATTTCCCAGAAAGATGCGGCTGTTTAAAAACGTTAAGAGAGCAGAAATCATCTTGAAATTATTCCAAACGTTGGGACAAGGGAAGTATAACCTCCCTACTAGAAAAGCCTGCTGGCCAGCAGTGTGGCTGAGTCAGGAGTCAGCTGTTAGCTTTGCCATCTCCTGGGACATGGGAATCCATCATGACACTCCTGACTTTATATCAGCCCAATTCTTCAGTGAATCTAAATCCGATCAGAGCAAAACAGAATGGGGAAACCCTTTGACATCACCAACTGTTAGCTGAAGAATGAATATCTGAAAAATGAATCTGAAGCTTCTACTGCCACCTCACCCACTCCCTTATGTGTGATTTGGTTTTCTGATGGACTTTTCCACCTTTCATCCTGCACTTTTGTTTTTCACTTAACAAGAAACTTACACAGCAGCCATGGAAACAGAATGTTTCCCACTGCTCAAGTCTGTGACTGAAAGCACAGTTTAAGTTTTCCAGGTGTTAGATGTCTAATGCCATATAGTCTGATGGTGGCTTTTAGCAGTTCAGTTGCAACTAAGAGAAAGTATCAATAATGAGCTGCCATTTTAACTCTTCAACTTTTCACTTGCTTGAGATAATCTTAATTTTTAAAACTCTTTCCAGTTTGCACCATTACTGAATATACACCATACTCAGAACTACACCTTTAGTAGATCTATCTAAAATGAGGATTCTCACAACTGAATAATTTTATGTAAGTAATCAGAAAATGAATGTAACAAAATTTTAAGAGGAAAGACTTACTTAGTTCTGGGTTTATTTACATTGCTTTAAATATTTCCTTCTTCTTCTTCCATGTATCTATGAAAAGGTTTAAATGTAATTTTGGGTGGTTGCTACAAATACAAGTGATAATTGGTTATGAAATATAGGTTACACTTAGTTAGCTTTCTTTCTCCCTCACACAACCAAGAGCAATTACAACAACTGTAATCCTATGTCACCTGATGAGTGGGGATCCTGTCTCACACTGTGACACGTGCCCAGCTGCACAGAGCAGAGTCACCACTTGGTTTGCTCGCCTGTGGGATGGGGCATCACAGGCATTTTGCATGTATGAGAAAACATGTCTTTTATTAAAACATGGAAAGGGACATACAGTACTCCAGAGCCTTCAAGTCTCCAAAGGCCTCTCTCTGTCACAATTACAGCAGCACACACTTTTTATAACAGCTCCTCTGTTGCTGGGCTAAGATGGTCCTTTATGAGCTTGGCTTCCTCTTAACTTACGCCCTGACTTCAGTGTCAACTGCAATTGTTTACTCTGGCAGATTTTGCTCTGCACAGATTACCACATTCATGCAAAATTCAGTAGTTTTGCATGTCCATCAGCTGACATGTGAATGAAAACCGCAGTAAATTTGCCATCTCTGCCTCCCAGTGTAACTTGAAACTTGTCAGCAGTGAAAGTGGGCACAACTCCTGTTTAGAATTACCATTCAAAATTCGCCTTCTTTCTCACATGCTAAGAGTGGTATTTCCTAGGGCCTTAGAGGAGTTAGGAACTCTCATTCACTCCTAGGATCTGTTAAAATTTTAGTAATTTTTCAGCGCAGGACTACTGCTCAGCAAATGGGGTGGCACAGGTCTGTAGTTTCCTACTCAGCAGGAGCTGGGTATATACTAAGAAAAGAGAAGAAATGGGTTTGCTGTTTCATAAACACTTCTTTTATTAGATTTAAGTTCTTGTCCTGTCTTGAATTAAGATGAGAAGTCTATTTTTTACCACCACCCAAGTGTTGGTCTCCTCTCCCAAGTAACAAGTAATAGGACAAGAAGAAATGGGCCTCAAGTTGTGCCAGGAAGGTTTAGATTGGATATTAGGAAAAGTTGTTTCATGGTAAGGGTTGTCAAACATTGGAACAGGCTGCCCAGGGAATGGCTGAGTCACCATCTTTAGAAGTCTTTAAAATGTGTGTGGATGTGGTGCTTAGGGACATGGTTTAGTGGTAGATTTGGCAGTACTGGGCTGGACTCAATGATTTTAAAGGTATTTCCAACTTATATGATTCTATAGTTTCATTGAAATACTTCTTGTTGATAGTTTAAAAGTATTTTATTTCGGTTTTAGTATTTATCCTTATAACAAAAAAATCCAATAACCTAGAAACTGTATTATTTAAACTATATAAGTGGGGTGTTTCTAACAATTCCAAATCTTTTCTAAGGCAAGCACTACGTCGAGAGCTTTGTCCAGTTTGACCCTGTTCTGCAAACAATTTCAGTGAACAGATGCTTCTGGTAAAAACAATTGGTTAAAAAAATTCCCCAAATCTCTAATGTACATCTCAGAAAACACGGATCACTTAGTTAGAGAAACCTGGTAAGTTGTCTTTCCTTTTTTCAGAAGCTTCGTTTTACAAAAAGTGCACATCCAGTTCTACCCTTGAGCAACTTCTAAAGACTTCTGGCTTTCCTCACACTTTGTTTACCTTTTCTCTGTGTTGCAGCCCCAGTGTGTGACTCCTGAAGGAACTGGAGCTTTACAGATAGTTGAGACCACAGAGAAAACCAAAGAATCAGTGCGCAAAGCCACCATCAGCTTTAGCAAAGGCAGTTTCTGACATACCTGCGGGGACTTGTGCGAGCGCCAGCTGTACTGGTGACTGTGGAGAGTAGCCAGCAAAATATTCTCATCAGTATCCACCTGGCCAAACCTCAGCGTCTCTTGGGTGTCATTACAGATCACGAAATGGCTGAAGACAAACTCCTCTGCCTCAGGGCATCGGTTCTGGAAGGAAAGGGATATGAAAGCCAGCAAGAATCAATGTCAGTTGCAGGACATTTGGCAGCTGCCTGCCCAGTGGCGACTTTTACAACGCAGAAATACAAGATCTCTTCCCTTAGCTTTGGCCTCATAGTAATCTCTGCAAAACCTAGTTTCTGGGTTGACAAAATATATCCTAAGACTTAAAATATTTTACTTTATGTTTCTGTGATGCTAATCTTAAAAACTACAATAAAACTAAATTTTCTAATTTGGGTAAAAAACTTCAACAACATTAAATTCAGTGGGAAATGATGTTACATAGGGCAGACAGGGTACAACAGGCCGAGCAGAGAGGCACAAAAAGGTTTCTCAGTGCTTGACAACTGAGCTCTCAGGCCAACAGGTTTACAGTTCTTCTTCCCCAGCTTCTGCTTCTACTTTGAAATATTGCTGTGGATCAGCAGAAGACTCCCTCTTTCCCCATACCACATCACTTGAAAAGATAACTAAATTTAAAAAAAAGGAGACATGAGTAGAGTATTTTCACAGCTCCATGAGGCTAGTTTGAAAATGCCATTTAATAGGAAAAAAAATCACGGGTTTTAAAAGTATTTCAGATTTTACAATATTTTTTTCTCTAGCATCTTTTCATCCCTCTCTTTCTGCTTTTCGTCTGGCTGCTTGTCACTCTGTTGACACAATGAGACTATGATAGTCATAAAAACTGCCACAGCTACAGGTCTTCTACCCCTGAAGGCACAAACTATAATGCCCTGCATGGGAGAGGTCAAAGTGTGACTGACAATTTGATTTGGAGATCATCTCTCATATGTTTCTGCCCTAGTCACTAGTGGGCTGGCACCTTCCACTTACAAACAACTATCTAGCAACTGCAACACTTACTCAAAGAAACCAACATTTGGATAGTCTTTATGCAGTCTAATGGTTCTAACATAAAATATTCATCTTCTTGTGGTTTTTGTTACCTCTTCTTGACCCATCTTTCCTAGCACACTGTTATGACAATATTTTTCTGTTGGTTGGTTTCCCTCTTCACAACATAGCTCAGCTACGCGTTTCTCATCCTTTCTTCCCACGATGTTTTCTCTAACTTATGGAACCTCCATGGTTTTTGAGAGCTGATTCTGCTTCCCCTCCTTGCTCTCTCAGTGGACCTTTTAAATGGACATTACAAAGCTAGCACCTTCCCTGCCTCTAATCATATGGATCCCTTGGCTCTTTGATAACAATGTGCCCAGAAGCCTGCAGAAATTCAGAGATCAAACAAGAGGGAGAGAAATATTTCCTCATAGATCCCTATGCAGCCTTAGTTATCCTTGAAAACCAGTTTGGTACATTGCTTGTAGCACATTACTGGGTGATGCACATGGAAGTTTTTCTGAGAAGTGTAGTGTGCAAGCTATGTCCAGTTTAGCATCCTTGAACCAGTTCACTACTGGTTACTCCAGAAGAACCTAAGGTGAATCTACAGGCAGAATCACAGGATATCTGGGGCTAGAAGGGACCTCTGGAGGTAATCTAGTCCAATGCCCCTGCTAAAGCAGGTTTACCTGGAGCAAGCTGCACAGGATCCCATGCAGGCAGCTTTTAAATATCTCCAAAGGAGACTCCACAACCTCTCTGGGCAATCTGTTCCAGTGACCAGTCACCTTCACAGTAAAGATGTTTTTCATGATGCTCAGATGGAACTTCCTGTGTTCCAGTTTGTGTCTGTTGCCTCTTTGTCCTTAATCAAGGCAGGTTGTAATTTATTTTGTAACTGAATGTCAGAATGACAGTCTGAGAGTGTTTGTGCAAATACTGTTCACCCTAGGAATATTTTAGCATGAGAATATTTAGATTAAAACTTCTTCCCAAATGTCATTACTTCTTCTGCATAAGATCAGTTATCTTTTGTGAAACAGGAGTCAGGTGAACATAACCAAAACTGCGCTTCTTCCAAGCAGCAGAACTCATTACAGAGCAGTATGTCTGTATCACATCCAGTAGCAGATCCGAGTGTGCTAAAGGCTGACATTTACAGTGAGTGCAGAGTTTATTTTGGCATTTTCTAGTGGAGGATCTATGACTTCTTACTGTCAAGCTGCCATACCCACATACCCATAAGTCTACCGCAAATATATATATTTTCCTATTACAGCTTTGCAAAATGTTCTTTTTAAAAGGGAGGATTTACTATCCACAGAGCTCAGCATGTTGTTAGAGTCAAACC
This sequence comes from Promerops cafer, assembly GCA_013398275.1. Classification (NCBI taxonomy): domain Eukaryota; kingdom Metazoa; phylum Chordata; class Aves; order Passeriformes; family Nectariniidae; genus Promerops; species Promerops cafer. The sequence continues at coordinate 575,417 of VZSE01006395.1, forward strand.
TATACAGAACCCCAAGGGAATTTAAGAAAATCTTTTTCTTTTCACTACAATACATTTTCTTGCTGATTACACAGAGATTGAAAGAACAATGCCATAAGATGATGAAGTTCCTTCTTTTTACCTTACTAGCTAATTTAGCTTCAGGTAAGTAAACACAAACTGTAGGTTTTTGCATTTCCCAGAAGGAAAAGAGAATCCAGAGAGTTTTTGGCATGCATAGAACTTCTAAATTCTGCTTGGGGAATGTTGTCCTATCAGTAATTATTAATACACTTGCACACATTTTGGTGCTGATAAATGTTTGCCATTAATCATTAGTCTTGAAACCTAGATTGGCTACTAGAATCCAATGCTTATAACAACAACAGTCCTCAAAGTTATGTGAAAGATGTATTTTAGGCTCCATTTTATAACAGTTCCAAAGTTTTAACCAAGGAAACACCAAGATTTGCATAAGAGAGCATTGCTCTGTGCTGCCAGGCTTGAGAGAAAGCTACTAATGCCTCCAGTCTTGACAACAACAGATGACTAAAAGGAACATCAAGGAAGCTTGAGGATGCTTTAGCTCAGTGTGGCAACTATGCTCTGGACACCCATGCTTCTTTGTCCTTGGGGATCTGCAGCAGCATCCTGTACCTGTGACAGGGAACTGGATCTCACATTGCTGCTGAAGTCTGACAGTAGAAGCTTCTAGAGTAAGCAGAAAAGGAGAAAAAATAATTCAGCAAAAGGATGGAGTGAAGAAATCTTGATTGATAAAAGGATGTCTAGAGAAACCAGGCACAATAAAACCAAATAGAATCAGGCCATTCGTGTGGCAATGATGCTGAAGGGCTGAATGATGACTCCAGGAGCTGAAAACACCTAAGCGTGGATTAGAAAAAATCCCTCTCTGAATTAAAACAGCAAATCAAAAGAATCAGCAAAAGATTAACAGCCTGAATCAGATACAGATTAGGGTCAGTTCCTGGGGGACAATTTCCTGCCCCTCTTTAGATCATTTTTCAGCTGTTATTTTCTCTCAGAGAGGCCTGGAAAGTGTCTCTCCTTTATTGGTCTTTCAAATCTTTTGTGAATTCTATTCAGAGAGGGGAAGAAACATCCCACATAATACTAGTCACCAGGCTTTCCCTGTCTCAGGACTTTTTGCTTGTGCCTTAGCTCACAGCTATTCCAAAGCATTTCTGGATCTGGAATAAACCCACATTTTAAAAGCCAAGGCCTCTTCATATGCACAAAGTTATTTTCAAGCTTTTTCTCTCCCTGTCATGTACACACAGACACATACAGACACAAAAATTCACTCTATCACCTAGTAATGTTTTTTTTTCACAGAAAATCTTTTGCAATTTTTCCTCCCTTGAAGGCCCTCTAAGGGAAAGGAACATTTTCCTTAGGATTCTTTAAACTTCAACTCTCATAGCAATGTCCTGGAATTATGAGGTAGAAACTTTCTGTATCCTTTTCCCTTTGTTCTTCATGCTTATTGTAGAAAGTTGGGGAAACTACTGTGATCACAGATGTAATTTTGACTGATCCCAGCTCATTAAGAAAACTTACACAACTGCCAACAGAAAGGTTAAACACCATGCAGACCTTGAGGAAAAGAAGTTCTAGTGGCCTAAAACAGGTTTAAAACAGGAGCTCTTCTAACTTCAGAGGAGTTTGGGAAAACAGTTGCAATGCAAGACCACAAAGGAAAAGCTTTTTCCCAGAAATAACACTTTGTACCATACCTGGGGAGCTGTTTTCTCAGCTGACCCTCTGTCTCTAGATATCTCAAAGCACTAAGGCTGTAAAACAATTCATGAAGGCTTAAATGCCCAAATAAAGGGAAAAAAATATCACGCACTCCACCACTCCGCCAATGTATATTCACAGGAGGCATGAATTTTCTATCTCACTTGATAGTCTCTGTGTTAATTATTAAATAATAAAACTAAATTAATAACAATATTGAAGTTCCTTGCCCAGGTCTTTAATTATTAAACCCATTACTCTAGCATTGTATTTAGATGTGCATTAGGCAGTTACTGCTTGTAGTTAAACAGGGATTTCAGATTAGACAGTGAAATATGTCAAAAGGGGAAACTGTTTTTAAAAAGTGCTAATCCTCTCAGATTTTCAGCATGTGACTTAGAAGTATGAAGCCTGGTATGCTTCAGGCTTAACGTACTTTCAAAATGTTCCCCATTACTTAATTTTAAAAAAAGCCAACATAAAACAACCAAAAAATAACAAGAACGACAACAAAAACCAGTCCATATCTAGGAAACAAAGACACTGACTGAGGCTTCTGTTAATTCTGAACTCCTGACCTAAAGGTGCATGGCCAAATTGTTTCATGCTTCATCTGTCTGTCTACTGACTCCAACATCACTTGTTGCAGATTTTAATCCAGTAAAAAATATGTGGAGAATTCAAATAACCCTTCCCTGTTATTAAATGCTTCTAGTTGTAGCATTTATATTCATTTTGTGTGAACAGCAAACATCAAACAATGCTTATTATTGGGAAATGTATTCCCTCCCCATTCAGGGCATGCCAATCCCCTCAAACTGGAGGTAAAGTCACATAAAAAACATCTTGGCAACAATTAATTTAATAAGCTATTTTGAACCCACTTGTGTGTTAACTGTTCCCTAATTTCAAAGTGATGCAAGTTTTTAATCTCAAATACTCTGGGCTAGATACCCACCACATCAGAACATGGTGGCAAGTACCCCTGACATGAGAGGAAACGAGAAAATTACAGCAACAATTACAGAATTATATCCTCCTGTGGCTCATGTTAACATTGCCAAATCCATGTATAAATCAGTACCAACTATTCATAGAATGTACCTGTCAGCAATATACCGTGCGACATATGGCTCTACTTAATCAAATATACAATTCCATTTTTTCCAACTCAGAATATTCCTTCAAGGCACAGAGTAGTCAGTCAGTCATTCACACTGTGATGTGGTTTAAAACATTTAAATATTTATGCACCATATTTTATTTATATGTATAGCTATGTCTGAGAGATCTTTTTTTCCCCCTATCCTAAGAGGAAACTGACCTTTCTGAAGGCCATTTTGCAGTAGTTGCCACACATGTCTTAGATGAGGGGCTAGTACTAAGTCAGAAATATTTTGGGTTTAAACAGCCTACCAAGGACTCTCTTATACTTTCTATGTTTGTTTTTTATTAAAAGCATTGTTCAAAATATGACAAAAAACAGAAATTGGAGCTACAAAGATTTTTGTTCACATTGATATTTGAGCCAGCTGTGAAGATTTAAATCACACTAGATCTTGTTTTATGAATGTCCTTTTGCAACAAGAAAACCATGGAATGCCCTTAAAAAAGAATTTTTTGATATAAAACAGATGTTTTATCCTTTTTTGGGGGCTTTGTTATTGTAGTGCCATGATAGGTAATTAATTCCCAGGCTCCACATAGGTCTTCAGGCAGATGAAGAGAATGATTTGATTTCAAGGCTATAGTGGAGTCAGGGAATTACAGGCCTTTGAGGGGTCATTGCAGAAGCAAGTTTCTTATACTGGGACTGGCTTCAGCCATTAATGCTGCTCGCACAGAATGTAACGTGAAACTAGTGTTGGACTTCAATAAGGATGGAAGCAGTAGCTGGAAACAATATGTGCTGTTGCTCAGACTGAGCTGAGCTGATGCATCATGTGGCACTCACCTTTTCATAAATTAATGGAATATTTTGCATTTCAAGACCAGGGTTTTGATTATTCTGATATGAATCCATGTAATGTCACTGAAACTCAGGCCATTCTGGCTACATTTACCTTTACATACTGTTTTCCTAATTTTCATTGCTATCGCAGAATTAATGTTTATTAGGAAAAACAATTTCAGTATAAGTTAGGGCTTTTACATCTTGAAATATTTTTAATGAAAGCAGTTAATATTCTAATTTGCTATTAAATTAATCACAGTAGCTATATTTTTTCTCATGATTGTGTTTGCATACCTGTTGCCAAGCTTGAATTGCTGTATTTACAGAATGAAGTGCGTATTGGCCAAAGCTGATGAAAATAGGGTCAACCATTATCGTGCAGTCGAACAGCCTTCCTGCTGGGGTGCTGGAAACAGCAATCTGCCCCCAGATTTTGAAAGGTTTCACAACCCTCTGCATAGTCACATTTCGACACTCCAGAAGTTTACAGTCAGCTTGAGTCGAAAACTGGATCTCCTGGAACACTGACTCATCGTTCCACTGACGAAGATATACATGAGGCTCATCAAAGGAAACTATCATGTATTCTAGTTCAGATGGCATGTTCTTATCAGATAAAAATGGCTGAAGAAACTTTGGTGGTGCTGAAAAGTAAAAGAACAAACAAGACTGGAACATCACCATTGCTGCATTCTTTATGTTTTTGTACATTATGTTTTTAGTGCTTGTACATAAGATGAAAACAAGTAAATTTATCACAGAGCTGACATTTCTGAAATCCAAAATGAATCCTGTTCACACTGTTTGTTAGATGTAAAACAGTATCATAATTAATAGCAGCTGCAAACAAAAAGTATCTGCAAACCAAAGTCTTCTCATGGTAAATAAACCAGCCATGGAAACTGCTTTATCTACACACTGCTCAATGCTTCAGATTGCCACCTATTTTGGAACAGGGACCATATTTCTGTGAGAATTTTTGCTACAGTAGGTGTATATGATATTCCACACATAGTACATTACAAACACAATACAAATTGTCAATACAGTATTTGCTGACATGCAACTGTGCAGGCCAACAGGCTCCACACTGGAAGTTGTCTTTGCTGCAATTATGGACAGTTCAAGACCACAAACCCACTGAAATGCAACAGACTATCCCATAATACTAGAAATGAAACAAAGCAGTATCCTGAGACTAAAGCATGAGAAATGTATCACAAGAAAGATTTTATCGCGTTCGCTGAAGTCTCAGTCGTGCAAAGTGCTGAGCACTGAGGCAGCAGACACTGAAAGGCACGTACACCCCTTGTGTAACATTAAGCATGCAAATATTTCCATTGATGTTATTATTTATGTTGCTGGAACTACTCACATGCTTAAAATTAGCATATGCTCTAGTGCTCTACAGATTTGGAACCAAAACACTCGTCCCTATCCAGGAGCAAACCCTGTTATTCTACAGACTGTAATGGAATACAACAAGTTTTGTGCTCCCTTTGTGTATAACATAGCACAAAGGAGCCCCAAAACTTAAGGCCTTTAGGTGCTATAACAACAGTAACAATAGCATAAACTCAGTCATTGTTGAGAAATAAAACAGCTGTGTTTGATTTTAATCTGATTTTTGCCTTTTCCAGTATACGTAATTTTAAAGACTGAGCATCTGGAATTGGACTGTAATAGTGAGGAAGATTATGTACTGATAGAGGTAGCTGATAGAGAAGAAATTATTTGCTAGTCATTGAATGTCAGTCTTAGTATGACTTGATAATTAATATATTATAACACTTGCAGAAACACGAAAACTACACACAAAGAAAGCTGTCCCTGTCCAAATTATCCAAGAAGTTTGCCCATCTTCCATAGAAAGCATTCCTGGCATTTGAAAATCAGACAATAATCTAAAGATCTCTTGGAATGTATTTGCCATTAATGCAATGACAGAGAGCACTGAACAAAACCAGATGTAGCTCCAAAAGTGATCATAACTGAAATAACTCAAATCTGCAGTTCTCAGAGCTCTTCCAAGGAATTTTTACTAAGCGGGTTGCAAAATCTTCAGGTATTTTAACAGTACCGTTAATACAGTGGAAAATGTAAAAGATCAAATTCATTCACTAAGATGGCTCAGAAGTGAAGTGGCACCTGCTGTCCCGAATCAGACTATGGAAAACAGACGGCTTCTACAGTTACCCGTTCCGGGGGCAGGAAGGGGCGGCTCCCCCAGCCTCGCTGCCGGCCCTGTGGACAGGCTCTGTGCACACAAGTCATCAGTTTCACCCTGAAGCCTGTGCCACTGGTGGCCATTTGTGGTGGCTTGTTTCAAGAATGCCTGTTTGAATGAGGAAATGGGGACTACACGGAGCAGGAGAGTGGTTAAGCAGCATCTGTGAACTATATGTTTTTATTATTCTCCATAAGACAGTACATACCTGTGCCGAGTTGATCAAGATGATGGCATAGGTGGACTTCCAAACAGGTAAATTGGATCAACACACTTAGTGATGGCACAAACCAAGGAGTAAAACAGGAGTCCACCCTGGTACAAGCTGCTAATGCCGTGGGGGTCACAAGCTGATCGCACACGCTTTGGGAGCCAGATTCACTTTCTGAGCTGCAGAAGGAAGATAACAAAGTGGCACTTCAGCACTTACAGGATTTTGCAGCTTTACAGCAGGAATTGATGATGTTCCACACTCATTTTCTGACACAGACAACATCATGGTTTTATTTTAATTGTTAATGCCAGTGTCTGTACTTTTTCCAAAGCAGACCGTAGCAGACAAGATTGCAATCCATCCATGCTTTTATCAAACTACACTTGCAGTTTACAAATATTTGACCCACAAACTCAAAGTCTACTTGCAGAAAATAATACCAAAATATGCCAGATATCTTTAATTGTTGAAATAGCTAAACAGAGTACATTATTATTAAAGCTGTAAGAATGAGATGAAAGTTCATTGGGTCAAGAGAATTTGTTTTTTCCCCACTTGATTTTAAGGAAACCAACTCACAAGCATCAAACTACTTCTATGTATGAACCCCTAGTCTTTGTAAGCTTTATTTCCTTTGCCCTTCTCACTCTAAAATCATAATTCAAAAACAATCTCCAAGTATTATAAACTCAATCTGGAGCCCTTTACTAACATCTATGGCAACATTTTAACTATACATTTAAACTGCCAACCCCCTGATTTTTTTCATAGCTGTGCTCCTAACACCATGAATTTCCAAGCATTATCTTTCAGTCTCTTGAGAGAAACTAACACTACATCACAATTCTATCAGCTACTAAGACACCACAGAAGTAAAAATAAACTTTCTAATTTAGCCAAAACTATCCTTAATGTTCCTTATTCTCACTCCCTTTGAAGTTTGGCTCTCAAGAGTTTTAGTTTAAAAGTTTAGACTTGATTCAAGAGAATTACAACCACATCCTCAGTCAAATAATGTCTTTATTTTTAAAATAAAAATTAATGAAAGATGGACTAACGTCAACTTAATATTTTGGTCAGAAAGTCATTAGTTTTTATAAAGCACCATAAATCTACTTCCATTAACATTTTAAAGATATTTTAAATTCAAACATAAATTTAGATTTGAACAATGGCTTTCTAAGCAACACACCTTAAGCTTTTAGGACTGGATTTTCCATAATGCAATGTGTTTTACTTCAAAATTATGCACAAATATAGTAGGTACTCAAAATGTTCAGCTGCAAATGCATGGAATTCCATGGATAGGTAAATTGATCAGTATTACTTAGTGTTGCAGTAACTATCTAGTATAGTATTTATTTATAGAGCTTAAATCCAACTTAAGACTTGTGGACCTAAAACACTTTTGCAGCAGTAAAACCCAACTAAGATTGGCTAATTATCAAAGAATCATGACAGGATATTAAGAATGGATTAAGTCAGTAAAGCATGAAAGATAAATGACTTTTTCAGAATTTAGGAGCTTTCCTGTGCTTCTTTACCTGTTTAAATTGTTTGTTTACATTCCAAAAAAAATGTTGTTGGCCTTTTGAGAACTGGCACCTTTGGAAATAAAATTATTTTTTGTGTTCACATGACAAAATACCTATGGGACTGGAAAACAGAGAAATAGGATGCTTTACTTTGCTCTGCCATGGATATTTCTTAGATTGCTGAAACAAAGGAAGGAAGCAAATCCAAAAATTCATATGCTGATTTAGACAGCTATGTACTTTTGAATCTGCAAAACTGGTTAGTTCTCTCAAAGTAACTATTAAGATTTTTTGCTCGTTGCATTTTGATTGGAAACAGAAATTCAGGAACATATGAAATGAAAACAGTTTTCCATTGGGGTAGATGAGTGCAAACAAATGTTAACCAAACTATGAAGAACTCTAAAAAAAGAAAACTGCACCTGGATATTCTGAATTAAGACTTAATTTCATGAACAGCTGTAATACTGATTGCAGTAAAGAGGAAGGACATTTATTTCTGATATTTGAGGTTTATTCTGAAAACATATATTTCTTTTCCTCAGAAACCTATTTCTTGACTTACCTCATCAGTGACTAAGCATCTTTATTTCTTTTGAAGTATTTTGGAGGTGCATATTTTCATAGAATAAAAACCAAACAGAACCTTTGAGTTTCTCATTTAGTCAAATTTTATATTTCTTGTTTTTATCCATTGAGCATTTTACTGTGGTGGAACTTTTGTAATTTCTCACTCATAAACACCATGATGACAGAGCAACAGGACATGCTTGATGCAGAAGGAAATGTGGCAAGAGCCTCACCAGGGGAGATAATGTAAAGCATTTAGCCATACTCTTCTCCATTTTTAATGCCCCACAAGCAAGAGACCACACAGAGGTAATATGCAGAAATTTAAAATGCTGGGAACAAAAAGATTCAAAGCTGCTTTTTGGTTCCTGATGGAGTCACCTTAGAAACCAAAAAGGCCAAACACTGAAACCCTACAAATTCAGAGTCCAACCAGATGCTTAAAAACTTAACCAGAACTGGCCTTGCATCCTCTCCCCTGCTAGGGAGGGACAAGTGCTGGCAGTGGAGGACTGAGAGGAGCAGGACAGTGCATCCTAAACCATGGTTTAGAAGGTGAAGTCTCTACAGAGAAAAAATAGCCTTCTAGGAAGCATCTGAAAAGAAATGCAACAAGGATCTTTCACCACTGCTTTCTCATCTGCCCAGCCTTTTTCTGAAGTGTAATTGTTTTATCTGTGAGGGGGTCCATTTGATTTTTACTCAACCAGAAACCATATTCAGAATTATAGCCCCCATGTCATTAATGAAAGTAAGAACACAGTAACAGTATAAAACAGCTACAGTACAAAATATACTAAAAGCAGCAATCAAATTATTGTAGTACTTTCTTTAAAAACCCACCTGTAATAAAAATCATAGTATAAATGAACAGTTTTTAAAGAGGAACTGTAGTCACTACCATGACCCTTATTTTAAATTGAATCCCATTTAAACTTTTTTCTTAGGTAGACTTCCATCAGACCTGTAGCACTGCCACTTTCTCCTTTAACTTTGCAGAGAGCACAAAAATAAAAAAAACATAGCCCTTTATCACATGCTGTGCACAAACAGCAAATAAAGCAGTGTTAACTAAAAATACAGGAAAATTTCTATTAAGTCTTGGTGAACAACAGTAGGAGCATTAATATCAGAAGAAGATGTGCTTATGAAATCAAAATTTGTTCATCAAGTGAATACAGTACAAAAACACCCCCACATTTCTTGGCTTCCTCGGAGCTAGAAAATGAAGTGTAGACTGTCCACAATTTTTCAGCTGTGAAACAAGAGGAAGAACCAGATTCTACTGCTTTGTGTTTGGCACATCATGTTAAAGAAAGAATGTGGCAAAATCAGAGGAAATTAAAAATAAAACTGACCTGACTTCATTACCAGAATTTTTTTCTCTTTTTTTTTTTTTTTTTTTTTCTTTTTTTTTTTTAAGTGCTGGGAAGTATCAGAATATTTAAAATGGAAAATATCTACATTTGAAGTCTTATAAATTATGATATTTCACATCATGCAAAGCAGCTCAAGTTAAACATATGGCAACTGAGAACAATGACTTAGCAGTGACCTGCATTATTCTTGTTATTTTAAGAGAGGAATATTTAAACCAAAACTGCCATTTGTGATGAAACTACAACATGGGAAAATATCCACTGGGAAGAAGAAAGAGACCACTTAAATCATTTAATTTATGACTCAAATACTGGTCTGAACCCAAATTGTTAGAGGTCAAAATCCAGTACATCATTTACTTTGAATAAAAGCTGAAACAATTAGCAAGAAACACGATCATGATTCCTCACTTGAATTTCTAAAAAGTAGCAATTTAAGGCTTATTTATAAGTTTTTGTACTTGATTCATGGTTTGTATCTTAAGGCACTTTCAATTACTATTTTACATTAGTAAAATGTAACAGTAATTAAAAAACACTGTTTAAATTACACAGAAGATGCACAAATTATATAAAACATCTTGTAATGTAACCCATTTAAACAAAAAAAAAATATAAATAATTCCCAACCGAACCAGGAAGGGGCTTTAGCATCTCACCAACCAAACAGAGCTTAAAAAGTAATTTCAATTATGAGTTGTTAGTCCTGAGACAGGCAAACGCAGCCCATAAAAATAATTTATTCTGTGATAATTTCCTTGTAATCCTCTGTTTTAAGGTCTTCCATAAACAGTCATTTATGCAATATATGATTTCTTTCATAAACACTGTACTACACCCCCAAAGAGATGCTAAATTATTTCACTTAGTACTTCAAATATGTTCATTCATTGAATAAACTTTCATAAATGTTCATGCAAACCTTATATATACATAGAAATAATGAATGGGACATAAAATTCTCAAAAATAAACAACATACATGTATATATTATGCCCTTCACCAGAGAGTTCCTTGATTTTTAGACTTCTAGTTAGATTCTGATCAATCTCCGAAGAGCTTGCATACCACAGGATTTGAATCACGACCTCTTTGCATATTTCCATATTCATTACTGGTTCCTCTATTTCACCCTGCCAGCTACTGCTCATCAAATCAGCTGAATCCACATCTTCTCACAAACCTTGCTGTTTTCCTGTCACGAGACACCTAAATTTCATACCTTACAACCGATGTTAGGAATCAGTAACAAAGTACTAAACCACAATGGATCAGCTCTCTGCTATTAATAATTAGCATATCACAGAGGTTACCACAAAAACAAAAACAAAACAAAACACCAACCTGCAGAATTTTAAGGAAAAAATATTATCACTGAGCAGCAGCTGCATACATATGGCAGTGGTTAGAGTCTGACTCAAAATGCAACATCAAACTAAGAAGATAAACTTCAATAGGACTAAGCATTTTTATACTTTACAATTAATAGTGTATTATAATTGCTAATCAATCATACAGTTGCAGCATGTAATTAATGTCAAATCATCATGAGTGTAAAGGAAAACTGAGGTTCAACTTTTATACAGCCTTTGTTTCTTACTCTCACAGATCGCTCAGCCTTAGAATTCCCTGGTTTAACACTCAGCACTGGCATTAAGCCTTGAGGCTCTTCCCACAAGTCTGCAAAATCCCATGTTAAATGCTTGCTTTAGGAACAAGACTTTGACACTTACCACAACATGGGCACCGTCTCTCTCTCAAAACAAAGAAAGTTTAGCATTTTTTGGTTAAGTAGAATCTAGAACATATTTCAGAGTCCTTAGTGAGAAGAAATTATCCATACCAGCAGCAGCATGTTTGATGAAGCCACAGTTTCAGCAAAGTTACTGCCAACATGGACTTCCTATAAGCCACCAGATGTCTAGAAAGGTTTGTCTTCTCTGCAGGTCCACAGTTTCTGTCACCACCTCCTGCACAAGGCTTCCCTTTAACAGAACATGATCCCTTAGGGCTCAACTATTACCTTTAATTTGTTCTGTAGCTGTAACCATACACATTCAGTTCTTGGGCACTGTCTCAAAACCTCCAGGACAGTGACATGTCGCTGGCATGTTTGCTCTGTCTCCAAGAAAAAGCCACTGTGCCTCAAACACTGTAGGTCAAAGCCTCATTTCTGAGGAACAGCTGCTCTTGTTTTGACTGATTAAGTTTTTCTGAGAAGGATCACTCCAGACTGGTCAGGACTACTTCTGCACCAGTCCTTCCTGCAGCCATCCTTAAGAAAGCTTGCAGTGCAGCTTTATTTGAAGTTAGAGAGATCAATTTGAATTTTTATCATGGAACCACAGATAGGGTTGGGTTGGAAAGAACCTTAAAGACCATAGTTCCAATACCCCTGCCAAGGGCAGTGACAACTTATGCTGGACCAAGACGGTCAAAGTCCCACCCAGCCTGGCCTTAAACACTTCCACAGATGAGGCACCCACAGCTTCTCTGGACAACCTATTCCAGTGCCTCACCACCCTCACAGTGAAGAATTTCTTCCTAATATCTAATCTAAACCTGCCCTCTTTCAGCTTAAATCCATCCCCCCTTATCACTACATGTCCTTGTAAGAAGTCTCTCTCCAGCTTTCCTTAGGTTCTGGAATGCTGCCCTAAGGTCTCCTAGGAGCCACCTTTTCCTCAGACTGAAAAATCCCAAGTCTCTCAGTCTGTCTTCACAGGAGAGATGCTCCAGCCCTCTGATCATCTTTGTGGCTCTTCTCTGGAATCACTCCAGCAGATCCACATCCTTCTTAAGTTTGAGGCCCCAGGAACTGGACACTCCAGGTGTGGTCTCATGAGAGCAAACCCATGCCTCCAAATTAAAAACACTGCTGAGGAAGGGAATATAACTTTTTCTCTCCTCTGATTGAAATCAGAGGGTTTCCTCGTATACCCCACAGGTTTCTGGCTTCTGGAGCTCACCCTGACCTATACAAATCTTTAAATTTCCAGTCTACTGTTAGTTCATGTGGGTATAAACTACACTTCTTAAAGCCATTATGAATTCCCCAGGCCAACAAAAGTATCAGGACCAGTGACTCTGCAGCCTCTGGACAGGTAGGTGTCAGTTCAAGGAACTTTCCTTTGACTTCCCTCTTTCTCTTCAGTTTATTTACTTTCAAATGCTTCAATAGTGAGGTAAATGTTTTTTGCTGCCTTCATTCCTCTCCTGCTATCCTTGTGCAGTGAACTGCAAATGCTTCAGTTTAATTCCTGTTGTTTCTGAACAATTACAGCTCATTAGCTTATCAGAGCTCCCTGAATGAAACATTGCATATAGTGATAAACCCTATTTGAGCAGAAAACAATAAACATGACTACAGTGCTAAATGCCTTGATGAAAAAAAAATCTACTAAATTTCACTACATCATTTCCAGTTCCCACCGAGTTCACATTTCTGCGGTGTTAAGCTGACCAGGAAGGCAATTCTGCCAGGGTCCCACATTCAGAGGAATTAACCTTGTCTGAAACACTTAACTTCTCAATGATGAAAATGCATTCTTTCACAATTAACATCAAGAAATCATTTCCAACCTGATACTATTAATGGAAACCAGATGTTTAATTTTCTTCATTGATTTTGTTAGCCATGCTCATATTCCCTGATTTCTCTGAATTCTGTAGCTTCATTCAACACATACGTGGATGCTACATACTCATTGAAGCTTGGGTTCATAAACAAGCAGCAAGAATAAGCAAATACCAATGATTCAAGAGAGCAATTTTGGGTTTTCTGCTCTAAATATAAAATGTTAAGCAGGTCTTTGAAAGCAATTCCACTGCTGTTTCTGGACAGAACTTGTACTCATTTCTTCTACTCTACATATTAACCAAAATGGAATGAATGCAAACAGAGTGAATATCTGTCATTGCACAGTGTTTCTAGCAGTAAACATAATGAAAAATGGATCCCCAGTGTTTAAAAACTCTGATTATTTTTTTTTCCTGTTGGCATGGTAAGCAATCTGTGTGAATAATAATGCAATACTGTTGAAATAATAACATTTTGTTCAAGATCTTTAAAACAGTCATCGAGTTGCACTGAAGAGAGAATCAAGATGATGTGTAAGTATTGCATGGAAGAAGAATGTTTACTACTACATTATGAAATAGATTGCACCTAAGCCTTCTTCTGTTAATTAGCTGATTTTACTGCCTCATGCAGCTAAGAGGTCTCAGGACCTGTTTGTGTGCAAACAGGTATTGTTGTATTCAAAAAATGGATGGTTACCCATGCTGCCAGGCTGCCTATGAACCCAAAGGAAAGCTCTTTTTGTGCAAGCTCCATGCCCTTGTGTGAAGGTGAGCTACAGTCTGAAGCTCGCACAGGACTAACTACTCTTATTGCATATAAAAAGCATCTTAATTTCTAAGTCTCTTGAAACAGATTTCTCAGGAGTGTAGCACTAGATGCCTATTTCCCTCCTCCTTTAAAATTACCTTTGGTCATCGGCCACGTTCTGGCTGCTGTTGAGGACAATCCTCCACAGGTCAGAGGCTATGAGCTCCTTCTGATCGTTCACAAGGCTGACACTGGGCAGCTGCAGCTCACAGACTTTGCTTTCTGAGAGACTGAATTCCCGGAATGCAACAAATGATTTCTGAAGCTCATCCCAGTACTCCAAGCTGCAAGGAACCTGTGATAAAAGGGAGAAGGCATAATTACCTTATGCTTGATTGCAAATATAATGCACTTTAATCTATAGGCTAAAAGTATAAAACTAATTCAACTAAATAAAAGTAAATGGTCATATAGAAAATCTTAACTGTAACCATAACTCAGATCTTGTGCTGTCTTAACTTAAATGAAAATGTTTTTAGAACATTGCAGACTAACACTTCCAACTTTCTCTTCCTCTGTACAAAAATAGCTGCTTGTTCCACAGGAAACCATGAATAATAAAGACAATTAATCTAAACATTATTTGTATTATGCAGCCAAAAAATCCATCAAATGTCTACACATCATGGTATCAAAGACATTCTATTCATCATTAATTTTTTTAAACTCATTTTTTTAGTTTTATTACATAACAAAATATAAGTTTATTAAAATAATCAATGATGCAGAGAAAAAATTATAATAGACAACACAATGCTTTGTGGGCCAAAACATTGCTGAAACTCCTGGGTGAAATAATGAAGCACTTGTAAGCACATGATCTTTTTTTTCAAGGACTGTTTAGACAAATAAAGGCAAATGAAACCAAATAAATACATAGTGGCTTCTGTTTAATAACATCTCTAAATTTGTCTGAAAATAATCCACTTGGATTATTTCAGGATGTATCACTGAACTGGAGAGAAAGTTATTTTAGGCATTTCTATAGCCAATAGAAAACCAATTTTAATGAAATTATAGATCTTAAAGGGTTGTACCAGAGCCATCTTTTTTTTTCTTTTTTGGTAATAGCAAGAAAGTGAATGAGAATATAAATTTAAAACAAATGCAAACGCAGTCAGCTATGAAGATTTTAGAATTAAGACACAGAAATCCACAGGTATGGCAGCTGTACATGCTCAAGAATTACTAAAAGTCAAGCTGACACAAAGCAAATAGTAAGAAAAAATTGCATACGTATGTGTTACTACCTGTTTTATCCCTTTGTATAGACATACACACATAAATAACCAGGAAAAAAGTAAGAATGTGGCAGAGATGCAAGTAAATTCAGAAAAAGTTTTGTAAGTATTCTTCCTTGTTATTCAGTAAAGATTATAATGCAGATGAAGATGACAGTAAGCTGATTAATTAACAGGAATGAAAGTTAAGAAGGAAAATTCAGGCAGCTCAATGGTTCAAGCTGGGGAGGGCAAAGGAACATAAATAATCACCAAAGAATTCTGGAGGAATTAACATGTGGAACCACAGAGCCTGAAAGGTGGATTTTAACTACATTTGTCAAGCCACAATGATATGTGAAGACCAAAAAAAGCAACCACAGTCTCTAAAATACTTTAGTTCAAGATGTAGGATAAAAAAAATTATCTGAGAACTGTCAGTAAATCTCTGATGCCAGTAATGTATGTAACACAGAGTGCCACTGCAGTATCAATCAGGAGAGCTGATTTAATTTTGAAGACTAGAGTGTGAGAAAAAGGGATCGATTTAACATCAAAACCCACATGTCATATGTGTAAAGACAACAATGCATTTGTTAATAAGCTGCATATTCAATTGGAAAGGGTGAAGATCTGTAAATGTCAGCTGGAAAAGTGTGAGGCAGTATGATGAAGCCTGGAAAAAGCAAATACCACCTTGAGAGACAGCAGATGAGATATTTCCAAAAATGAGGGACAAATATTAATTGATTTGTGTAAGTCATCAGTGGGGACTCATCTGGAGTATGTCACGTTTCCAATTCTTCATCTTAAAACTGTATTAACTCTTGCTGTGGAGAGTTGAAGACTAAACGAAATTAAACAACAGGAACATAATTGTTCTATTCAGACACCTCAGAAGAGAAACATTTAATAGAAGAAAGGTTTATAGAAATTTTGTGTTAAAATTGAGTTGCCCTATGAATAAAGTGTAAGGCTAGAAACTGTACAGAAAAAAAAGGGGACATGCAAGGACAGCCTTGGTGCTCATGAGAGCTGCTTTTAAAAGCTTGATTTGTTAATTGGATGGAGAAAACAACTAGCATTGCCCCAATAGGAGAAGGCTGGGCTTGATGACCCAGAAAACATCTTGGTTCTCTGTTGCTAACTGTACAATAGTGTTGTGCACAACAGCAGCAATAAGAAATACCACGTTAAATTTGTGGCCATATTTCAAAGTCACGCTCAAGTGATTTTTTGCTCTCAGTGCCACTAGACTTCTAGATTTTTTTCAGAACTTCTCAGTGTTAAATTATTTGAATGTTTAATGCCTGTGGACAAACACTAAAGACTGCTACAATACCACAGCAATGTTCCTACCCTCCAATTATGGATACATTGGATATATGCAAAGAACTCCCCTATGTTAACTAGGAAGACATAAAGAGCATCTTCCATCATCTGCTGTCTTTTATACTACATTGTGGAGACATTCACACTCACATACTTCTTTTTTTAAACCTTCACAATCTCCACTGAGGATAAAACATTTGAGTTTAGTTAAATATTGTAATACTTGGCATATTTCCTGTAGCATGAAGCCTTGGAATTACATAATTATAAAAGGATCTGTTTCATTTCTGTGAAAAGGCTGCAGCCTTTCATGGTTGCATAGATACTTTACATACAGCAATATTTATTTCTGCATACTTTTAAATCTCAGTCCCTAAAATACCTTGACATACTTTTAGGAACCTGATTAAATATATTTGAATACTTGGTTTGGTCTTGTGCTTCCCAATGTCTATCAAAATCTGAATTACCTTTTCTTATCAGTGTTATTGAGTAACATGTGTGCAATGAAAGTCTCACAAAGCTATCACATGTAGCATATTTTTTTCACTTAGATTACATCTCAAAACAAAACTCTCCTTAATGAGAATCTCACAAAATTGGATTAGAATAGAAAGTAATGGGCGTTTTAAAAGAGGCTAAGCAAGGTGACTAAGATTAGTGAGCTGGAAGAACAAGTTCAAGAGTACAGTAAGATAATTTTTAACTGGCACTACAATACAAAAACCATAAAACTATCAATAAGGATAGAGGAAAATAATATAGAGAGATTGAAAATAAAGATTCAAAATAACGGCAGAGCAAAACTTGAAAAAACCTAAACTGTATTTCACACATCCTGTTTAAAAAAAAAAAAAGGTACTTCAGGATTTCAACCCACTCAGTAGGTGGTAGATCTATTGAAACCCCTCTTGAGGAAAAGACGGCAAAGTAAAATGATGAAAACAATTATGCCACAAAGAAGTAATAACTTCATTACTCGTCTACAGGCTGTGGTCTGTGGTATAAACTAACACAGTGGAAGTTTCATCTGAGTATGAGGAAGAACTTCTTTATTGTGTGGGTGACTCAGAGGGATTGTAGAGTCCCCCTGGAAATATTCAAGAACCACCTGGATGCAATCCTGTGCATGTGCTCTGGGATGACCCTTCTTGAACAGGGAGGTTGGACCAGAGGATCCACTGTGGACCCTTCCAGCCTTGCTCATTCTGTAATTCTCTATACTGCATGACAACTTCTAAAGTGAATTATGAAAAATTTGGAAAGGCACAGGAATGATCGCTGAACTCAGCAGTATGAGTAGCCAGAAAAAACATCACTGAACAGTTAAGGCAGACTGGTCAGCAAGTAGAAAACATTATTCCTCTTTATTTTGTTTACAATTTTTTCTATACATTGTAATATGTCAAGAAATCTACCAGAGCAAGAGACAGTATGTTTCAAAGTGTCATCTGCACATTAGAGGTAAGAAATAAAGGACACAGGTTATGTGACTGCCTATACAAAATACAGCTCATGCTTTGGAACTACACAAACTGTAAGCTTTCTAGTTTGAAGCTTGCGAAAGACTTAGTTGACTTAGAATCTTTGATTTCTACATATCTAGCTTTATTTTTTCTAGGGGGTTTATTATTAATGCCTGATCTGGATAAGTTTAAGGAAAGATGGTAGCTCTGGGCAATATCAGCTGCCAAAAATAATAGTAGTGAAAGCCTGGAAAGGGGTTATAATGCCAGAACTGAGTCATTAGCAGTGGGAATAAGTGAACTAGCTGCAACAAAAAAATTCCCCACATGTCGAATTAAGTATGGTGCTTTTACCTTAAAATATTTGAATAAAACCTAAGCTATAATTCATATAATTGTTACCTCTTAGAAAATGTGACCACTAGGGCTGCCTCTAAAAGCAAACACAAACAAAGCATATTTAATTTTTTTCTAAACAACAAGCTTGGTTCTCCAGCAGACACTTTCCTGCAGCTTTTGGTCTTCTTCCATATCTCTCAAAGACAGTTTTAATTGCAATGATTGTATTCACCTGCCACTTAAGTGTTCATAAAAGTATTATTTCACCATGAGCTCAGATTTAACCAAGAATCTCCAAGCTCTCTATTGCTAGAAAACCACACACTGTGGCAAACACACTTATTTAGAAGGATGATTATGGCAATAGGGAGCAAAACCAGAGTCAAATGCTTTATTTTACAGCAGCATCTCTGTTTAACAACAGAGATTAGAAGCAGAAATGAAAAGCTGTATGAAACAGCCCAAACTCTAAGGAGAGAAATTGAAGGCTGCTCATTTCTCTCTTTACTGCTGTGAATTATAGACACTGGAGATCTGAAAATGGCATGATACTGTTTGGAACAAGAAGGAAAATGGTGTATTGGCAAAGCATATGACACAAACAAACAACTGTTCAGTAACAGTTGCCTTGGAGCAAAAATCTTTTTAATTAGAAGAGAGCAGATTCCTGTTTTCTCTGAATCTCATTTCACTCTTTTTGAAGACAAAAATTTTCATGTATATTACACTAACACATATGAAAAACATCTCTGATTTGAGCAGAGCTGAAACCTCCAACATACACATCTCTCTCAAAAAAAAAGAGCACCAAACAATGAGAAACCTGAAAATCCTCTTAAAACCCTGCATCCTTCAAGTAATTTCCTTCACACTTGTTAAGCTATCAGCAAGACAGTGTAATGTTAGTAACCAACATGAAGTACTCCCACTAAAGCACTACAATGAGATTGTGTTTTTTCTTATTCATCATATATTGTGTCACACATTATCATTATTCGTACCAGAATAATTTAATTCCTACTTGGAAACCAGGGGGTTAAGAAATGCTACACAATCTGTTAATGCTGTGTTATTAATCTCATCCTTGTGTTTTACAGATACTCCTTATTCCCACTTGTGGTTATGTGTAATATTAAGACTTGCTAGAGAGATGAGTGTTGACCCCTACGTGCTTTATAAAGAATTTCAAGATCACAACATGCTTCTCTATTTTCCTGTGAGCTGATGTTATCCTCCCAGCTTTTGGCTACTTGGCTAATTTGGACATGAAAAGTGCTGAGTTATCAGCACCACTTATCTCTCTACAGGTAAATTTCTACAGCTGAGCAGAGAGCCAACATCAGTGGACTTCCACAACCTGCCATGTTACAAAGAAGGTCATAGCTATTTTTCAATACACATTTTGTCATAATGCTAACACGTCTCAGACATGGACATAATTTCCAGCTAGGAGAGAAATAATTACAATATCTCAATTTCTTAACTAATCCCATCTTTTTCATAAACATTGTTTTTGTCGGCAGGAAAAAGCTAAAGCCATCAGCCTACTCTGAGGTTGTTGAATGAGGCTGTATAAAAGTATTATGCCTTCAGTATTAAACACTGAAGCATATGATTTTAAAACTCAGTATAAAAAAAATGAACTTTATATGCATGCAGACTTCTTAGGCTATGAAATGCATCTTGTCCAGTTGAGAAATAAAGATAGATATTAAAAGCTGGGTTACAGGATGTGCCTATTGTTTCTTTTAGTGATGCTTCCTTTTGATTGATGTATTTGCTAGAAAAGAAGCTTTTACAGAAGATATATTCATTTCTTGAATCTCAGTCCCTCAGATCGTGGGCGCTTCCTCTTGGAAATTAAGCTATTCTTGGTCCAGAGACAACTACTGTACAAAAAAATGCACACAGAAGACAGGAAGCCTGTGTGTGTTTTATCTTCTCCAGGCAGGGCCACCTCAGTGAATGAGGCAGAACACAACATAAACTAGCCCTCTGAGTCAGACACCAACCCATACTGTGATTTTGACTTCAGCTTCCTGAGCATGAATAAACTGATTGCGCTGTAATAAAGCTATTCTTTTATTAAGATATTTTACTGGTTTAGGGCCAACTGTCTTAAAAATACAATTCTCTCATTAGGTGAACAGAAGTTGCAGTAGCAGGAAATAAAAAGCTGTATCCAGATTTTTATAAGGAAAAAAGTCCTGGCAATAACTACCAGGAAAATTACTTTTAAATTTGATTTTGAAGTATTATTTATATAAAACTAGCAAAAGAACTCTGCAGAAAAATATAATATGTAGAAAATATGCCCAAAAGAAAAATAATATTAAATAGAATAGAACTTTGTAATATGCCTGTTCACACAACATACACAATTCAATCTGACCAGTGGAACACCTACATTTTGGGCAAATAGGATATTTCAACATCCCCATTCCTGTGTGTCTTGTGTGATTGGCAGTGTGAAATTATGCTACAAACCACTTGCCTGTCAGATAATAGTCTTCAACCTTCCTCAGAGCTAGGATCGTATCGTATCTGTGTAGAAAACACTCTCCTGGCATAGCTACAGACCACCAATATCCCCTTTTCATGAAGGAAAAAACCAAACAGCCAAACCACCAAAAAAAGAGTGATGGCTTACAGTGAGGTAAAAATATAGCCCTGTATAAGTAGTTTGAGGATTAGCAGTAGTACTAGGATTAAAATAATTTAGTTGTACAGTTGTTTGCTGTCCCACCTGCCTCAGTCTCCTTTGTGTTTTCATTACAGTTTTCTGTGCTTTGACAGCAGTTTGAAGTGCTACATACCTGTATATTTCAGGCAGTAAAATTTATTACACTATGGTACACTCTCAATTTTCAACACTCTGGAATAATCAAACACCCCAGCTGGAGATGTTTTTCAAAATTATGTCATGTAATTTCTTCACAAAATTGTTTTACTTCTCTTTGAATTTTTTTTTTTTTAATAAATTTGGTCCTAAAGCTAGGACATTTAAATTACAAATACACACTCTAAAATTTAATATGCAATATTTGCTTAGTTTAATTTTTTCCTTTACCTATAGTGAGGTCTTTGGCTGACTAATGAAAATAACCACTATTTGGCTATCTGAGTAATAACATAACCACGGCTCTTTCAACTCCATCAAACATATATACTAATAGTCCTACTAGTCTATTTATTTCATTTTATTTAAATTTACATTTGTCCTGCTGTTTATAAAATAAATATCAAATAGAGTTGTAATAAAGAGATGTGAAAGAAAACTGTTTTCTTCTGAGAAAAGTTGTTCTTTCAAAATACATAACTTCCTTTTAGCTGACTTTGGAAAAAAGCTTCTATACATCTTCAACTAATAGAAGCTATAAAAAACCTTTTGTAATATTGGAACCAGTTGAGAAACCACAAGTATTCAAATGCAGGAAATCATGATTTTATAACATTTTAATGTGATCTACTCTTGGGAAACAAAGTTAACCAAGCCCTATTTCTGTACAGGAAATATTCCACTGTACAGTTGTAATACATTGTGGTGAGGGGTACAGCTGCAATTTTTTCACCTGTAATGCCCCACTGGTATTGTGGCTTACTGAATTGCATCAAGATTGCCTTCCTGTCCGGAAAGCCCTCTAAGTACAAACACGACTCTAAGCCCAGGTTTTATTTTCCCCTGGTATCAGAATATGGTAATTTAAGAGCCCTGAGAAATGCTTTTTAACCTTTTAGAAGAAATATGTAGCATTCTTTTATTAGGAACTATGTTCTTTGCCTTTTTAAAACAACATATGACCAACTTATCAATTTATCAGGCTAGCAGGTTCAGAGCAGATGCAGGTGTGTGGAGTAATGTAATCTGTCACAGATACTGGCTTTTTTCATGATGGAAAAATTACTCTAAACACACTAACAGCTTTTCTTAAGAAAACACAGAATAGCGCTGGGCTATAACTAAGATTTCTGCAGAACTTTAAACAGGAAAACTATGTACTGCTAAGTGTCAAACTTCTCTACTAATTGTCATTCACCTTGAGACTGAGTTTGTGACGATCACTTGCCTTTTGAACAGCAAAAGTAACAATATTTCTTTAATTTATTAGATCTTAATGTACTGTTTCAAGTACTGAGAAACAAAAGTATACAGATTGGAGGTCTTACATTAGGGACTCACCTACTTCCCTTTATTGTAACTTTCTGATACAGGAACAATCTTCCACATTTCATTTAAGGTTTTTAATTTTCTAGGCTTCAGTATTTATTAATAATACAAGCACTATGATGTTGAAATGTAGCCACCTCTGACCATTGAGGTTAGCAGTCTATTAATACATACAGTACCTTATAATTTTCAGTATATGAGCTATTTTGACCACATATTCTCACCACAGTCAAGCCTGACTCCTATAAGAAGTACCACAAAGTCAATGTACAGCCGGAAGGACGAGGGTTTGCAAAGTTTCATAAATCAGAGTTACAAAATCTGAAGAGTACAGAACACAGGGAGAGCGTAAATCTGTCATTAAGATAATCTGATGGTTTCGTCAGTCCTCTGGCACCCGGTAGAATTTTCACTGGCTCAGTAACCCCTAAGGGTAAATTTCACTGTGATGCACAGGCAAATTATGCACAACTTCCATTAACATTCCCAACAAGTTACGCTTAACTCCCTGCAGACTGCACAGAAACTCCAGGACAAACGATACAGTCTCATCTTGATGCAGGGAACACTAAGATCACACAGCAAAATAATTAAGATTATACACACACGAACCAGTAACAAAATAGTAAAGTCTGAGATAATCCTACTCTCAGGCAAGGAAGTTCACAAATAATATTTAAAGCTGGAATTCCCTAAGAGAACAGGCTCTGTTTCAACATCTGCTTAAGACTCCAACTTCTTTAGTCCCTATTTCCTTCCTTGCAAGAAAATGAAGACAACACTTATAATTAATAGCCAGAGTCTTAACTTTGGAAAACATGTGCAAAATGCAGATCAGAAAATTTGCTCACCTGCAGGTATCTGAAGTGTAAGTGGCTCAAGCTACAAGCAAACCTACAGGCCTGTTACACAGACCAGCTGTTCCCGTGATGACCTGAACCATTTTTGTACTCCTGCACAAACAGAAACACTGCGTCTGCTGCTGAGAAGGAGGTTCCCTACATTACAATAAATGGCACTTGTTACACTTCTTGTTTATGATCAGGTATGTTCAGTAACAATTGCTTCTTTTCAAGCTTGTTGCAACTCTTCATGAAGTAGAGAAATAATAAAAGCACTGTATACAATGTTTATATAGTAGTAGTATGACTATGTCATTTTGAATAACATCCAGAGGTAGAATTAACAAGAAATGTAAGCTTTAAAAAGCAGACAAAACACCAAATTTGCCTTCTGAGCAATTCACAACAGCCAGAAAAATTATTTCTCCATCCATCTAAAAAGTCTCATTTTTTGAAGACAGTACTGAACTGTGTGGCAGTAGATTAAATAACTTGCAAACCAACAGGTTTCTAAAGAAGCATGGTTGAACTTTACAGCTTATTATCTAGTAACGCCATGAACTTAAATCACTAACCTGTCACACACAAATCATCTCGATTTCCAAAATAGTTGTTGCTTTGGGAATATAAGAAATAAATCAAAAATTTGTGGTTTCCCAGAAAGCACTTTTCCCAGACTCTCAAATGCCCAGCTGAATATTGTAGCCCCAATAGGGAATGAAAAGTAAAAAGGAAGCAGAGTCAGCCAAAAATGAGGTATTCTCTGTTAAAAGGAAAAATTAATGTCTTTGACATTGATCATAATTCTTTTCCTGTTGACTGTCATGTCAAATCCTTCCTGGAATAATGACTTACAGTAGGTCTAATGTCAGTCATTCTTAAGCTCCTGCTTCCTTAAGCCACTGTTTAAACAGCCACAAGGTGTTAGAAAATGACTATTTATTGGCTGCCAGTGTTGAAAAAATCAGATTCCAGACAAGCAAGTTTGCAAATGCTTTATTTAAGTAGCACATGCATGTAAGGCAATGCAACAGACAATTTTTTGAATCCCTGCCCTTTGAAGTTGGAAATATTTTATGTTCTCCTAAAAGAGATTTCACCACCTTTGGAAATGCTCTGTGTGAATTTTACCACAGTGGTTTTATTTACGTAGTCTTTCCTTATTAAATCCCAGTTAAGTCCTTGCAACCTCAGAACTATACTTACTGCCCTAAAATATTCTTCAATAGACCTTGAGATTTGGTTAATTTAATCACCACTTTTCTAAACTGTGCTCTGTATCTTAGGACACTATAAAAAGAAGAAAGGCCAAAAAAGGAGACCTCAGCACACATTCATCTTTTCATCAGCTGTTTTAATGCTGACTACACTTGCATGCAATAGGAATCCTGGCAGGTACACAAGGGAAACATCCTCAAATACAAAACCTGTCAGGGTTATAGTTCAGCAGATATTTTATTTTAACTTCATATGGAGAAATGAGCAAATGCTGTAGTTTATCTTTCTTTTGTTTAACAGCTTGCATCTCCCACTGGATGACAATCCAGGAGAAAGGATTTTAAGTCCGTGTTAGTGATGCATCTTAAATAAATCAGATAACTCAGAATTTGGAACACTACACATTGTATGATTACTTTGATTAGATAAATCTGGTTTTCTCCTGCTTTCAAATCCATGACACTTGGGTAAATGCTCTTGTGACAATACATAGCTTTTGTTTGAGATATGGGGCAATGCCAGCAACATCCCTCACTGGAAAGATAACTCTACAATGGAATGACACTAAATGAGAATCTCTGTAAAAGGTTCACTAGATAAAAAAGGCCTCCAGCTGTACAGGAGATAATTTGTGTGTCCTGTTCACCTGCCTGCACAGAAAAGCAGAATATTTCCCTGATGGCATATGAACTGTTTTCCTACCTTGGTGAGCCCCTCCCAATCTTTACTCTCTCCCCTGCCAACCTAAACCTGTCAACCTTGTTCTTGGTAAAGATAAATGATATAAAAATATAACCCAGATTACATCAGAAAAGTATAACAACTTACAGGCAAAGATAAACATAAATCTGAGATTCTTAAGACTGCAGGAAGACACAGGAAGACTCTGGGGAAACTAGACACACAGTGCAAGTACAGTTCTGAGCCCCGCAGCACAAATATTCAACCAAACTTTCTTTGAGGTTAAATATCTAAATGTAGCTAGCTTCATATTGTATCTGCACAATGTGAAAGTCACTACTGAATCAGTAACAGATTTATTTTCTCTGCTTTTTTTTTCCTGCTTTCCCTCTTTTCAATTTTAAAAATATCACAGAAATGAAGATGACTTGTCCTTTCCCAGATACGGACCTGACAGATCCAATGAACTGCACAGTTGAATTTAGCATCACACAACAGTTCTGAAATACAGCCCTTTGTTATGACATAGAATATATTCTTCAATTATACTTTATGTTCTGGGACAGTGGAATTATCTGCATGATAATAAACTAGTGTCAGAAATCAGAAATTGCTCTTACTCCTTTCATCCTATTGCCATACTTTCAAGGCAACCAGAACAATCAGGATGGAGGAAATTGCCACAAGTTCTCTTTCAACTGTCCTAGTAGCCAGATCAAGACAATGTCCTCATCATTTAGGAGATGAAGAGAGACACTGTGAAGTCCTTACTCTGAAATTGAGACTGTCCAGCCCATTCTTGTTCCTAAAGACGCTCATGTATATTCTACAATTCTGATATGTCTGTAGGAGACATTTCAACATACATTCTAAACCAACATCTGCTTTAAAGCTATTACCATGCTTCAAAGTTCTTGGTGAAAGACATTTCAGGGTCAGATTTGATAGGAATGAGAATCTTCACTGCCCACAGATCCCAACTGCCATGCCACAAGACCATCACAGAGCAATTAGATGACCTCTGCCCCACAATGATGAGCTGGTTGCCTTATAGAATATAGTTTAATGTTAAACTGGGAAACAGTGGCATGTCTTAAGTCTTCACATGTGAATACTCGCTGAGACAAATTTATAAACACCTGCACAGCTTTTATTACAGAAATTATCTGCACATGAGAGTGACCTAAATGTAGCAGTAACTAAATTTTTGGAGTAAGATCAGTAGGTTTTTTCTCTCTGGTTTTGTGTACATAAACGAAAGACATACATGTCTTTCTTTAAGCACAGAATAAAATAGGCTTTTGAAGTTGCTCATCCACATATCTTTAACCACAAGACTTCCTCTTACCAGCAGTCCACTTGAATGATTTAAGTTTCATCTGTTATAATGGCAAAAGTCTCAGAGAGCATCCCTTTTTTTTGACTTGTCAATATGTCAATCTTCAATATTTTAAAAATAATGGAATTGATACTTCATCTTGCTTTTTACCTTTTGAATAAATTTTGCGATAATTTTCCAAGTTTGGACTTCCTTCTAGTCCTGATGTGGGCATGTGATTCTCATGTCAATAACATTCTACACCTTTGAAAGGTGTTTCCTCAAATACTGGCTCACTGAAAGAATGGTAAATCACACAGAGCCAGAGGACATTTGCAACATGCAAAAATGGGACAATAAAGGCTTCAAGATTAAATTGAAAGTGTTTGCCATGTCTGTTAAACAGGAAGAACAACAAATTCAGACACTTTCAACCTCCTCAAAGAAATATAATCCTGATGCAATTTCTTGCAATCGGATCTAGGATTCTCAATTCCTTCAAACAATTAGATCCAAGTTCTATTTCAAATTGCTAAAGAAATGCCACGTGGTGTGCCATGGCAGAGAAGTCAGTTCTTCCTGTTCCCTCCACAAATAAAAGCAACAATGCTTGGATTGTAAAAAGAAAGTATTAGAAACTTGACTAGTGAAACTGCTTCCCTTTGCAACAGCAGAAGGTAAAGCACAAGAAAACAGCTCTCAAGGCAATTTAGAAATAGCAGCAAGGTAAGGTTCAACAGAAACAATATAGTTCATATCAATTCTTATAATCTGAATCTGTTCTCTATTCTTTGGCTGTACCAGATAATACGCACTTTCAATATTTAGAAAAATTCTCTTTATGGTGAAGCTTTTGCAAGTTCCAGGAATTTGAATAATAGCTATAACAACAGAGAGTTCTAAAACCTACCCATGATTAAAACGTTATGCTAAAAGTTTAACAAAGA
The DNA here is from genome assembly GCA_013398275.1 of Promerops cafer. NCBI lineage: Eukaryota > Metazoa > Chordata > Aves > Passeriformes > Nectariniidae > Promerops > Promerops cafer. The sequence goes on from VZSE01006395.1 coordinate 602,957, forward strand.
CAGAAAGCTAGATGAAATGTCATAGCAATTTACTCAGAAAGAAAGAACATGCAACTGGAAAACTTCAAGGAAAAAAAAATGGAAAAATTCAAGACAAACTACAGAAGGGCACCTTTGACTGTATCTTTGTGAAGCAGAGGATTAAGGGAGACTGGTAACACAGCTGGGGACATTATGGGTCCTCCTTGAATTTGAACATATGCACAATCCTGGGCAAGTTTTTAAAGTATATTTGAATATAGCTTGGTACCATTATTGTCTTTAAATTTAGATCATTTTTTTCAAAAAAGCTAAAGTCTTTGGCTTGCAATGTTTTTCTAATGTTTCATTTCAATAACTGAATAAAATAAATAGTTTTATTTTTTTCTCTTTGTATTTAATGAATTTTCCATATGTGCTAAATCCACAGTATATTAATTAACATGTACCCACACAGGGAAAAAGTGGAGCTGATGAAAGGCCTCATGATTAATTTAAATTAAAATCTGAAGTTTGATATGAATATTTAGTAAATGCGATTTACCTAAAGAAATCAAAAATTGACTCTGTATTATTTATCCCACCCACATACTTCTGTTAGATTAATAAAAAAATGCACACTGTCCACGTTTAAAATGGCTGTTCATCAGGCATATGGCCATTTCTGGAAAATGTGATGAATCAGCACCTTGAGCCAGGCAACAATTACTACCATAATTAATGGCCTACAACCAAAGCGTGGATCTTCTTGTGGGCATTTATGCACATCATGTGCCCAAAGCAGAATTTTTGACTAGATGTCCTCTAATTTGGCCGATATCTTTGTGTTTTCTCTTGTGGTAGAAATCTGAAGAATTAAATGAACAGCAGTAGAAGCTGACAGAACCTGATCACTGGTAGCTGAGTGCTTCTCACTCTCTGAGGCAATCATAGTGAATTGGACATTTTCTTCTCTGGACCATCATATGGAAGCACAAGGCAGAACTTGTGTGCTACTAAAAGTCCAGCTGTGTATGCCCACTCGAAGAAGAACTGATATTCCCCTTGGACAGGGTAATTTTGTTCCACAAGCACATACATATATCATGATATCTGTTATCTATAATGGGAGTGTAATGTAATTAAACCAAAACCTTGGTGTGCTGTGCTCCAAAAATACCAGCCTGAAAGAAGGCAAAATGCTGGCTTTCATAGCAACCTAATAGGGTCATCAAGACAGCCTACAATAACACAATTTTGATCTTTGATTCAAACCTCATGCCAAGTGGAGCCGATTTTTTTCCATTTAATTTTAATTTTCATGTAACTGAAAGGAGCTGACATTTGGCTGTCTAGAGGGCAAAGAAATTGGCAGGACACTCACATGATCTCACCAACAGTATGTGCATGGTAATAACATTATACCATTTATCTGAGGAAGATTATCCTACTTATTCATAACTCAAAGCATATTGGTGAATAATTCAATTTTAAAAGCAATTTTTAACATCACAGCAATAATGAAATACAATTCTACAGTTCTGAACAAATAGAAAGAACTGGGAAATACTTATTTCCCTTGACTCACAACACTATTCTGATTAACAACCAGATTGAAATTAAAAAAAAAATGACAGGTCCAGTTTGTAATACAAAAGGGAAATGGACATTACCAGAATTAAAATTGAGCTAAAATCAAAATATGTATGCAAGGAATACGTGAATTTAAAAAGAATTACACTAGACAGAAGAAAATGTAAAGACCCGATTGCATACATTTGAAAGCAAAAATTCCAGCACATTAAGGATCAGTGTAATTTTGAGGTATGGTCTATTTTTGGGGCATGGAGACTGCAGCACTCAGCCTTCCTTCAAAGAGAAGTTCCATGATCTCACAGAGTCAAACTGCACTGTCCACTTCAAGCCTCTCAAGGTAAAATAAGAGAACACAGATCCTCTTCCTCTGCCCTGTGGATCTTACTAGAAGCAGTGCAGCCATTTGCTATCACAGGAACAGGAAAGAACAGCCAGATTGGAGATTTTACTTCAATGATTCTACTAGATCTTGGAAATTTCAGACCAGGTCTTTCCTCACATGTTTCAGTTTCAAACCAAATGAAGTCTTTATGCAAAGACTCATGGATGAAACCATAAAGAGAAAGGAAAAAACTGTATGCTCACAAACTAAAACTGATAAACTTGGCTATAGCTTACTATGCAACATAAAAACTTAAGAGTAAAGTGGGTAAAAGGTTTATACAAGTAGTTTTGAAACTAAAGATATGCTCAAGCTGTGCAATGTACCTCATATTGATTTTATAGAACTCCTGACATTTGTTTTGTGCTCATTTTTAATAAATCTGAGTTTGAAAACTTTCACTTAACAGCAGTAACATTTTCATTTGTTACTGAAAGTAGAAAACTCATTACCCACCTGAAGAACATCTCCAAGGTCAGCAGTGCTAATATCTGGGTCTTCAGTGGTATTAAAAGGAACAGGGTTAATTTTTACAAGAGTGAGCACTCTGGGTTCTGGATATCTCCACAGCATCATTCCTGGACTATCCTCAGTTTCATTGTAAAACACAACTTCATAGGCACTGGGCAGCTTTTGTGCTTCTGTCAAATGAAAAAAGCTATAATCTGTTATACAATTTCTGGAAAGAAACATGCTGCTTTATGAAACCAAAGTGATTAAAAAGAAATCCCTTGGGATCAAAAGGAGAGAAAATAAAAAAGCAATTTCCCTAACTTCTAAAACATTACAGCTTAATGGAAAGAAATAAAAAAGTCTTTTAAAGTTTTTTTTTTTTCAATTCTAGCAGATGTCTTTTCAACTCCTTTTCCAAAAAATATAAAGCTATTCATTAACAGAGGCAAGTAATGTCTAATAGGTTACTACTATTTTTACTTTATAATCTAGAAAAAAAGGAAAAAAAGAGAGCCAAAATTATATCCTCCTTACCTGCATCTTGAATATACTGGAACAGGCCTGTTCTCAGATCATCTGAGGTATGCTCAGTTTTTGAGGCCTGATTCCTTTCTGCAGAAAAACAAGTTGGGTATGTACGTTCAGGTATCAATGTCTCTACACTGCCCTTTTTAGTGAGGTACTGCCACAGAAGCTCCTGGAGAAGAACTAAACAGTTCAAATGCTCTTGACCCCAGAAAACCTTTAAAAAGAAAAAAAAAAAAGAGAGAGAGAAAAGATGAAAAAATTACTTACAAATATTCATCTATTTTTGAAGGGAAAAACACCTCCCCAAAACAACAGGAACTTTATACGGCTTTGAGTTTGCTCTACTTACACCTTAATTGCTTGCAAGCATTCTTAAAGTTAAAATAAAGGACAGAAGCAACAAAATATCTTCACGAAACTATTTGTCAAATTTGTTCTTTGACAAATTATCTGAAGGAAAGCTTTTATTCCTACCACTTAAAAATTCATAGTGATGCTACCTGAAAGACCACAGATCTTAAACGTTATATTCAAGAACTGTTCATAATGCCAGGACTGGTCACAGGTTTCTCAGTTTAAGACATGACAAAAATCCCTCAAAGATACAAAGTTTAAACTCTTCAAAAAGCTTGTTGCTCCAAAACTGGAATTCTGGAATACATTTAAAACTGATACAGCAAACAATGTGACACAGAAGACATATGAAAGATCATCTTAAGCACAAAATTAAAGCTTGTGAATTGGGTGTTCTGTAAGTCCTCCAAGTGAGGTTAAAAAGTTCGAAGTTTTCTGAAGTTTAAAACAGAAACATAGAAAAATAGCTAATAAAATTGGGCATGCAAAGTCCAGAAGATTCACACACTTTGTAGCAAAATAAAAGGCAAGAAGGCATTCCTTTCTACCAGCCTTGACAAGCATTGCTTTTTTCAAATCAAGCTCCTGTTTGAGAGAATTGTATTAATGGGGACAAGCACTTTAGACTTCATGTGCAGAAGCAGGCCTTGAAGCAACATGGAAGACAAGGAAGCAACTAGCAATACAGAAATTAGACTTGGAACCAGTGTGGGATGAAATAAAAATCCCCAAACTGTAACTCAAAAGTCCATGGTAAGGGTGTGAGTGAAGTAAACAAGTCATGTATGCACATAAAGAGTAGTGCAAATTTTTCAATGGGGGAATATCAATTTTCAAATATGAAAAAAAATCAAAAGATGCCTAGAGGGAGTGTAGTATAGCTGCCAAGAAAGCAGGTTTATTCTTGCCCTGCATCTACAAGTAAGCCCAGAGAATAAACCAAGATCCTCTTGAAACACAACCACAGCCAGTCCTGAGCTAAACATTCCCAGACTAGGCAGGTCATCCCCATGAATTTAGTGTATCTCCACTGTGGTTTCTAGAGTACCTCTGGTCCTGGGGTCCCACACCTACTCTAGCACTGCCTCAAAGGAGATCTCTGTCACCTTAAGCCAATCTCAGAGGCCCCAGATCCCCACTGAGAGAGGAGGGATGAACATTTCTCTCCTTCACACTTTTATTCATTTCATTTGTAGGCAGCTGGGAACTCCAGGGCATGGAACTCCTACTACAATATTCAGAGATAAGGCACTGGTTTTACATAAGATCTCAAGGTTCTGCTGCAATACAAATTAACAGTGATAGGTGAGGTCATGTTTAGAGCTGGTAAAATCATTAGCCATAAATAAATTCATTTGAAACAGCACCGCTACTGATTTTTTCAGCATTCTCAAATCTATTCTGCCAGACCAAACACTTAATTATCTTCTGCAAAAGCTAATTGTCCCTAATTATACTCTAATAACAAATGGCTTTCTGAGATTTTTAATTTTTTTTGGTACTTGTCAAAACCCAAAATTTTGGAAAAAAAAAAAAAAAGCATTTTATTACCAGCATATAGAAGTAGTCAGCCACCTGTGAAACCTGTGAAAAACGAATAAAAAAAGGAGCAAAGAACCAAACTGACTTTATTTATTCATTAAGATATATATTTTTCTAAATTTGTATTACCTGACTAACCCTATTTCCAGTGCTGTGGTTCTAAGACCTTCTAATGCCAATTCTGGGAAAAAACTTAATGACACAATTAAATGCCAGAACTTCCTTTTCGTGTTTTATATACTTGATTTATGTATTTATTTTAAAACATTTGGTGTGTATAGATACTATAATAAAAATAATTAAAACAAGACGTATCTTAAAGCCCACTTGTTTAAGCCCCACATAATCTATTTTTCATTTCAAGAACTCCCATGCTTCCTGGACTGATTTCAAGTTGTGGGCACTTCCAAAAAGGAGAGGATAGCACGGAAAACTGAGTATTAATTGCTACAAACAACAGTTTGCAATTACTCCCCTGAGAAATTCGTGTAAGTTTAAAAAGAAAGGATATGTTCTTCTTAGGGCTACCCCTAAGGCATTACAGACACGTAGATCATGGACAGACAAACACACACCCATCAAAACAGGACCCTAGATATTAAGTGTTAGTAATTTGATCCAGTAGTTTTAAGGAACACACACACACACAGCTAAAATACAGGGCTTAAGCAGTATTTAAAAAAAAAAAAAAATCAAACCCAAAACACTACACAATTTTTAAATCAACAGTTTACATTGAAGAGTAGATCCTTATTTTATAAAGTAAAATAAAAACCATCCAAATCAAACATGCAAAAATCCCCAACCTAGCGACCGGTTGTAGGATGCAAAGGCTTTCATGCAATTTATTTATGAAAACTCAATCATCCAAAGCCAGTCCAGCTCAAAAGCATAACCATAAGCACCTCATACAGACCTGCAGCAGTCCTCCTCTCAAATCAATGTAGATCTTTGGAATAGATTGCTCTGGGCCAGGATCACCACTGTGCTTACACCACTTGGCTTCCACGTTAACAGAACAGCAAAAAGGGCCTATCAGAGATTTGGCTCTTTCTTTGAGACTTGTTTTAAGTAAGAAATCTTTTATGTCAAGGACTAAAGATGATCCATGGATTCCTAAAATGAGAGAGAGAAATTTAATCCCACTGGCAGTTATTCTCCCAACATTTTTGTGCTTATTTCCTGAATTCACTTTACCATGAGCCTGGGGATCCCTGCCCACAAGCCATTACTCACACAAGTAGTCCCACTGACTTTCATGGAAATACCTGTGTGGACAATCACCCTCGTCTCTAAGCAAGGGCATCACAGCTGGGCAACGAGATCTGTGATTTTTTTAAATTTCCTGTTTTTTTTACTTAGCTTGCTCTTCCCACCCTATCAACCCGGCTTTATACCATGTTGCAGTAACAGAGCAGGTATGTATCCACATTCCTCACAAAGGAATGCAAAAACATTACTTTTTGCATTCTGAGTATTTTAAGATTTGTAGAAGAGACATTTTTCATTAAACTATGATTTTTTTTTTCCAAAAAAGTCTATTAGGAACAAGAACAGCTGCTTCACTTGATTATATTTCAAACTAATAGGAAATAGTGATTTTGAAAAGTTCTCTCTGCTTTTGTCCAGGTTAATTATTATAACACAGCACCTTGCTAGCCTTAGGAGTACTTAGCAGGAGAAGAAGGGTACTGTTTGATCTCAAATAATTCAAAACAAATGCTTATCTCAAAATATACAATGCACATTTCCTGAGAAAAGAGTTTAAAGTTTTCATATCATAACCTTTTCAACTTTACATAGCTTCATAAAACCTAAAAATGATAATGGCAGACTACATCTATGACAGAACTTACACACTCTCATTAAGGACACAAACATTTTGAGGATAGAAACATCATCTAGAAATATCCCAGCTCTTGCGAATTTAACTTACTGCAAATCACAGTTTAATAAAATAAACCATACCTACTATCTCTATTTCTTTCGTATGTTTACATGGAAAGTACTACATGGTAGTACTTTCTATCTCCTTTGGTGCTAATACTTGGACTCAACACCCTGAATGTTGGATGTCACCCTACTTTACACAGCTTATTTTTAATAATAAGCACACAGCTTATTTTTCTAATGAAACTAGACATTTAGAAAAGGCAAAAGATTAAAAAAAAACACCAAAGGCTTAGACACGGGTGTTTCAAGGTACAGTTTCATTTTATATTTTTATGACTTTGCTGGTAGAGAAATCCCCCCAAAACACAACTCACTGTTTTGAATCCATGCAGTAAAACCTCTCCTATGAATCTCTCCTAGTATCCAAGGAAGAAGTCTGTCTGCATCCTGGGGCTTATAGTTTCATAATACTAAGCACTATTTTTTGTAATGGAAGGAAATACATGGCATATTTTTTTTTAAACCAGCAAACAGTAGGAAGGTGGTCCAACAGTGCCCATAGTAATACTCACATTGAATTGTGTCCAACCTGAGTAGGAACCACAAACCTAAACCACCTCTCCCTCGAGCACCTGGAGTTCAGTAAGAATGAGCAAGGGCTCAAACAAACCATCATCCCAGGCCAACCAACAGGACTGCTGTCACCAACTGGGAAAGGAGTTCTAGCTTTGGCGTTTTTTATTTAGGCTGGCTTCTGAAATCCTGCATCTGCTCTCATGGGTAACAGGCTTATGGGACAGATCTGGTCAAGGTGGGTTTTGACAGTGAATTTCAGTGATGATCAACAAAACTAGCATCAACACACACCGACACCCTGCTATGGTTAGTTGAGAGGCACTACAATACTTAGAAATGAATTTTTTTTTCATATTCTATATGGAATTTTGATTTTAAAGAGAAGATATTCTTGGTAACTATTGCACAATTCTTCAATACAGAGAAATTTCTTCCTATAGTTTTATTGGAATATGTGCCAAGTTGCAGAAATAACAGAAGGGGAAAAGGAATGCCAGAATACAAGTGGTTTTATTTATGTTTTCTTTCACTGGGATTACACTTGGAAGGATTATGCTTTGCAGTCTCTTTGTGTTGTCATCTCAGCTCCACAAAGTACAAAGAAAACAAAATATCCAACAGCTTAGAAGCAGAACTGAGCATTCAGCACATAATACTGCTGGTTCAAAATCAGCAGTGCCTTTCTCAAATGCTAAGCAAACAATGAGAAATGAAGAAACAATTAAGAATAAGGAAGTGTTGGTTAGTTTTCAATACATGAAATACGACAAGACACATCCATGGATTGTGTCCTACAAATACCAGGAAAAGCTCAGGAACTCAGTAAGAGATTTTTATTTTTCTTGCTGTGACCCAGATTGCTCTTGTGTAGACAAGAATCACACCCTTGTCCCTTCTAGCAGTTGTATCTACATGTCCTTCCAGGGATGGAGTGATTCAGTATAAAAAACCACTGTCCACTATTAAAAAAATGTAACGCAGAGAGCATTTAGACAAACTTGCATGAAGTGATGTTTTGAGGAATCTTAAAGAAAACAAATGAAGAACAAGTATGCACAAACCTTAAAAAGCAGTAGTAAGTAAAGAGATCTCTATGTCTGAGAGAAATTTCTATAGGGTACTATTTCTATGGAAATCCTAAAAGTATATGTTCAGTCAGTGAAGTGCTTTCCCATGACTAAAGCAACCACCTCAGAAAAGTAAAGACGCAAAATAATTTTCCCTTGTTTTTGCCTTCCCACACACTATTTTCAGTCAGTCCTTCAATCCATGTCTCACAAACCTCTATTGTAGAAGTCTACCTTCAGTTTAGGTAGATTAAATCAAAGTCTCCATTTGAAGTGAATTTGAGATGTCAGCACTAAGAAGCAATATATCTTCATAAATGATTGCTGTGACATGTAGAAGTTAACTTGTGCTCTTTGGATTATGGCTCATGAACACCAATGCACTTTTCAGTACGTGCAATAATTTACTTTTAGGAACAAATAGTTTCATGACTTCTAAAATACTCCTCCAAGAGACTAATAAATATGAAGCACTTGCTTTGGACAGTGTTTAAAAAATGCTGCCAGCCCTCCCCTGTCAGACTCCAGCCAGAAACACAACAGCACCACAAAATGCATCTACACTAACAGAGCAAAAGAGAACTCAGACCAGGCTTCTGTGTGCTATTGGAAGGATTACTTTTATGATGACATATGCCTAAAAGGAATATCCAGGTATTTTTATATGGTTGGAAATAATGTAGGAGGGTTTAAAAATAGCTAGAGCTTGTCACCTTCAAGAAATTACCTTGCTCCAAAATTAAAGCTGGAGATCATTACAACAGAACAGTTAAAAAATTTTACCTAAAGACATTTACTTTGATATTCTAACGTATTTTTTTAGCCAGTACATACTTTATTTATGCTAAGATTTAAAAAGACACCTCACAGAATCTGAGTACCCTAATACAGTTTTACACAGTCAGATTATAGTATTAGATATAATTAGAGTTGCATTAGCATTTGTCAATAATAGGAGGCTTCATCCTTGTTAAACTGCTGTGTATGCATCAATCCATTTGTGTGAATAGAAAAAGAAAGAGCTGACCCATTTTAATAGATGCAGCAAATACATAAAAACAATCCTTGCCTTACAGTAATGATCACTTAGGGTTTAAGCGATACAGGTATTAAAAAAGAGCACTGTTTGCTCTTCCTGGTTTACAAAGGGAAAGACAATGTTTTGACATAAACCATGGACTTTCTGTTTTCAAAAACATTTCAGTGTTGATATTTGAATCAACTCCAAATGAAATGAGTAGAAATACAGAAGGAGCCTTTTTCCTTCTTTTTTTCTCTGTGCATTTGCTCTTCCTTTGCTGCAAATGCTGTTTTGTTCACCGCACTGTCACCTAATGCAACACAGAGCATGATTTTAATTGGCAAACTTCAATAGGGGACAAGAGAATTAAGAAAATGAAAACACATGTATTTCAACAAAGGTAGCAAATGGCACTGAACTGGCACTTAGCTGTCCTTTGAAAAGCCAGTAGCTTTGCTACAAACAATAGCACTATGAAGGAAATTGCTTTTCTGAGTTTAGGGCAGCTCAGAAGCAAGGGTGCGTCCCAGAGCACAGATCCAGCCGCGCTGGTTCAGAGGCATGTGAGCGATGTGGGCTCACGGCCAGCAGCAGCCCCTCGAATGCATTCCCACCCCAGGGATCCTGGTACCCTCTGAAGGAGGAAGTCCAGGCTCTCCCATGGGTCCTCCATGCCTGGGTGGCAGAGATACAATCTTGCTGCTGAAGATCAATTAGCAAGTTGTTTTCCTTACTACCTTCTACTAAAGTGATAGTCCGTGATATTTGGTTCTAACATTCACTCCTCACATTTGTAACTTCAGCTGCTATTTTCAGACTGTCAGTGACATTAAGACAGCTATTAAAATGTAAATATGCCGTTATATCTAATATATTGGTACAACTATCTACACAATTCCTTCCTGTTAAGAAAACTGTAGACACATCACAAACTGAGTAGTTATACTGCAGTTACAACGCTCTGTTGACAAGTACCCTTGACAAACCATCTTCTGAGAAGAAAGGGTAACAAAGCTGTGAAAATAATTACAGGGAAAATACTGCAGTTAATTTAAGAGGCAGGCAATTTACTCAAGTCTGGAAACAGCAGTAGCAAACAAATGGTGAAGCATACTAATGAACAATTTTAAGAACAATTTTCCAGGAGAGATTTAGTTAACAATCCACTGACCGCACTGGATTTCTCATTAGTATCGAGCTGAATCTTATGATGGTTCATTCTCCCCATGAGAACAATACTTACATGTTACCAATTAGCTATTCTTTAGTGAAAGAGAGTTTTTCAGCATTACATTGGGACACATATGGGCTCTGTAAAAACATGAGATGTGTAACACACGGTAAACAGAAAGTAATGATCTTAAACAGGCCAAACCCTTGAATTCATCACTAATAAATGTCCCCATGCATTCAGCGGTACTGGCTGCTGGGAGCCTGTTTTCTTCAAGTACTTCAAACACTAAAATCCAGGAACATTTATTATTTTAATCCATTACAGGCAGTGGTTGATTTAACTTTATTGGTTGTGGTGGTGGTAGTAGTTATAGTAGGGGTAAAGCTATGTTCTTTTACACATCATTTCAAAAGGGCTTAATTATATTTTATAGCTCAGGCCAGGAATCCTGCTTGTTTTGTGTCTAACAAGGTTCAAATGGAGTTCAGGTCAGTGATGAATCAGAAGAGAAGTCAAAGATGGTTATCTATTTGAAATGAGCTCATCTCCCTTAAAGAATAACTGGGCAGGTACATCATGTTCATTTCACTATTGCATACTAAATAACTGAAAAATCTCAATTCACTTGGTGATTTGGTAATTTTGGATTTTGTGATGCCTGATCACAGAGGGCATATTAAAGTTTAGATCCAAAGGGATTTTAATTATTGGTCAAGGCTGTCTTTGGAGTACAATAATTTAGAATATATTTGTAAAGCTCCATATTACCTTATGTTATTCCAATTAGGTGGAGAAAAATGCAAAATATAAACTAACAAAAATAGTGTTCATTTTGCATCTGTGAGTTCAGCTTTCAAAAGTGAGTGCTATGTTGATATAAGTAGTACTTGGTTCTTTTATCATAAACATTTTATTTTTAGATACCACCAGGTTTCAGAAAAGCAGCTAAACATTCTTACTCCAGCTCTACAGATAGACATGGGGATGTTCTTCAATTTAGAAAAAGATCTATGCATTTTCACATCTTAATTTTAGGTGGCTGGTCAAAAACTTTGGCTTATTTTCAGGAGATAGCTGATACCTACAAATGTCACTGATTTTTAAAGTTGTAGATACTTAACACAACTGAAAAATTAGACACTGAATGGTTGCCCACCAAATGAAGCATTACAAAATAGTGGATGCCACTCAAAATGCATCCCAATATAATCACCCCAAAGTTGATTTAGAGTTACAGCTTTGTCATCTTGCTCCTCTGGCTCTACACTTGATTCAGTGAATTTTAACTGCTTTAGTAAACTAAATCATCCATGAACTAGAGGGTAACTTTTCTTTATAAATAAACCATCCTGAAGATAGTGCCTAGCAGCAGCTGAGCTCTATTTGGGCCTCTCTATCCCAGTCAATTATGCTTGTGGAAGTCCAAGGCTTGACAGATACACCCAGGCCACACAAACCAAACAGGTTTCCCTGCACTCTTGGAATGTGGCTCCTGAGGATCATCATCGACAGTCCAGGTCCAGGCTTATTCCAGTCTTCCCCCTTCAATCCTTCCTCCTTTGCATACTTCTCTGTATTCTCATTTGTGCCAGCATGGTCATTAAAGTGTACCTGTCCAGTGAGCCAGCTGAAGGAGACAATCTTGTTGCAAACTTTTCTTTATAACTGGGTTAGTTTTCAGAGAAATGAGTGACCTGATTCAACCCAATGATCAGCTACCTGAGAACTGAGCTAGCACAAGGCAGCGTGTGGAAATGTGTGCATTGTACAATAACCTGAATTTCCTTAAAAATCGCACCTTTTGTCTGGGCAGCAAGCTTGTGATTCCATCTCACAAAAATATTTTTGACATGGAGAAAGAAGAAACATGTCAGTATATCAACAATTTAAACAGCTTAAGCAACTGGTCCCTAAGACTAAATAATATCTAACCTCTGTGTTCTATACCTCACACTGAAAAATGAAGATTGAACTGGAAGAACATCAGAGAAAGCATAAAATGTATAAAGAAAACGTCCAGCTTTCACTGTTGTATCTATTTTCTCATTAATTTAAACAGTCTATTAAATTGACTTCCATCTAAATACAGTATCACCTACAACTGCCACGTACAGCACTGGGATCCCACTATCAAAAGAAATTCCAGTCTCAAAAAATATGTAATTAATTTCACAATAAAATAAATTTCACAATTAAAGGGATTTTGATTAAAAACACAACCATACTTGCTCTGAACCAAATTTCATCTGAAGTATTTTTAAAGCTGAGCTGCTCAGACAGCAAACACATTTCTACAAAATTAGTGCACACTGTCTTGAACAAACAACCTACAAGGAACTTTCAATTCTTTGTTTTACTCTCTGAAGTTAAAGTGCTAGTTCATCAGTAGCAATTCTGAACCCTATTACAAAGTATCAGTAGGGAATCTGACCAGGATTAATAGTGGTACTCAGTCCTGGGATTAGATGGTGTCTTGTTTCATGGATTTTAGGCCATCTGTTCTTCCCTCCTACATTATACTCCTGCAGAACTATAAACGCACCTCCACCTCAGGGACTATAGAAAGGAATTAGAATTCTTCTGCTTTTCATTATCACAAGATTCAGTAACTCATTTCATTGTCAGGATAATCCCCTTTTACTCTTTCTTTTGCGCTTGCAGGATATGCCAAAATGACAAATAAAATCCCAGATGTTAGAGACCTGATGAGGTCTCCACCTTTCCTTGAGTGTTGGGTTTAAGCTACCTGGGACACGGTGTCAAATCTGACAGGACCCTGATGCCCACACCCAATATTCATTAAGGTTTGTTAGTGATTTGTATAGCTGTCTACAAGCTGCACTTCCACCTCAGTCCTCAGTGGCCATTTAAATATTTAGTTTGTCCTCTGGCTTTTACTGACAGAGAATTAATTTCCTATTGTTCAAGTGTTGGAAAGAGTTTATATTTCTTTCTAAAAGTAACAAACGCCTTCTGGGTGTTGTAAATGGCTTGTTACTGCTGCATATTATTTTAGGTAGTCATATCTAATTTAAAGTTTTATTTCCCCGTGGGCTAACTTGCATATCTGCAGCATCCAAAGGCTATGACAACGCCTTAGCAGAGTTTTCTCGAGGGAGTTAGTCAACTCCAAAATGAAGTTTGGTCTTTGCGCTATACCAATTCATATCTGCATTTAATTTCTAAAAGTTCTGTAAACTATCTCAAGTATGTAATTATTTTCAGGTTTAGTAAAAATACTTGCAATTATCATAGGCTCAACTAGTGTTTATTTTTTCCCCCTTATTTATATGCTAAAGTAATCATCTCTACATATGGGACAAAGAGCTGGGGAATTCTGTGTATGATCTTTGGAATATTTTATGTCCGTAACTCTCTCAGTTCAGACACTGAGCAGCACGACTTCCCTCCCGTGTCCAGCCAGAGTAAAATAAGGCTCCACTGAGAGGCTACAGGCTTCTTGCTGTCTTTCACTTTGGGGAAAGAATGGTCCTCAAGTCCTCTTAATTTATCTGCTCTTTTGGCAGGTAGGTAGTGCTAATTTCAGCTACAAACCTAAACTAACCAAAAGCCATATGTTTAGAATTGCATTCTATTTTCTAGTATTGCTTGCTAAAACTTATTTCAATTCTAATGCCCTGTGACAGTTAAGGAGGGAGTCACATACCTCAAGCACGGTACCAAGCGATCTCAGATCTGACTGGGTACAGGGGACTTGAGCTCTAAGCATTTGTGGAAGATGCCACGTACTTCAGAGGACAAAAATCACTGAACCAGGTCTAACAACAGTTCTTGGAGTTGAGGTTTTCATCAGCAATACAAATAAACTGCCAAGCTGTGTTTGGTAGTCAAAAAAATGGGTACAAGTTTTAACTTGTAACTCCGAGCCACAAAATATAAAATGACTAGAGATAATTGTTTCATTGAACATCAGTACGACAAAGTCCTACCCTTAAGGGCATCAGGAAAACTATAATGGTAACCTCTTTTAAACTAATTTTTTTTTTTTTTAAAGGGATTTTGTTTTGGTTTATTATCTTTTCTTTTTGTGCCAGTACACTGCAACACAGTCTCCAACAGTATTACTTTACTAAAACCAAAATACTGAGTATTTAACCATGAGTACAGAGGGGAACATAAGCATTCTAACAGAAATAGTAACCATGTTGTTATAAGTAACTGTTGTACTAAAACCTGAAAAATGTCCAAAAGATGAAGTCCCTTGACACACTAAATGTTTGGGGTTGTACAACAGCGCAGCAGGATATATAGAAATAGAGGTGTTTTAGTTTGCTCCAATTGCAATGTGAGTGTTCAACACTTACAATTTATTTTCCTAGAAGTGAAATCATTCAACTAATTAGCCCCTCTGTTTTTCAGAAGCTAAAACTTTTTAGTTTCATAAGAAATTAAGAAGAAAAATTAAACCAGAATGCCTTTAGTTTCCATGATTAAACTAGTAAAGTCTAGAGGGAAAACTGATAACTAAAAAAAAAAAGTTGGATAGCAAGCTTTCTTCTTAATTTCAGCTGAAAAGAAATGAAAGCAATACACAAGGTCATGCACTTTTATTTTCCCCCTATAAGGGAGGAAAAATGCCGACAATATATATTCTTGCGCGGTTTTTTTTTTGCTCAATAATTCCTAACAAATAGGATTCTTTACAAAACAACTTCATCTCCTGCATTTAAACTCATCTGGAAAAGGGGTCGTTTACACTGTTTATAAAACACTGCCACATAAAACGTGTAAAAAACCATATTTCACTAAAAATAGCTTGCGTAAGTAAGGGATTAGAGTAGTTTCTACTGCTATAATTGTTCCTTTGTAGTTTTTTCCATGATGTTTTTGAACAGTGTTTTTAACTATGTTTATTAAAGTCAGCACATCAAAAAGGATCAAAGAGTAAGCTAGTGAGAACCAAAGAAACCCCAAGCGTATTGTGTTGTCTCACTGGGGAGTTATGCAGATTCAAGTAAACAAGTGCAAATTGTTGAGGTTTTAATGAAAATTTTCTACAATTATTGTATCTGAAGTCATTCTATATAATAACATCTGTACAGCAGATGGCCATACTGTACAAAAGGCAAGCAATGCTCCTTTTTCTTCCTCTGTTTTAACAGTACATCTGAGATGACTACTTTTGTCATTGCGCTTAGCCTGGTTCAGCAAATAATTCGTAAAATGCAGCTGCTGCAGATGGTCACAATAGTTATTCGACTGTAAAATCAAAGGCACAGTGAAGTATTCACGTATTAGTTTCATTCTATCAAAAAAACTCTGACGTTAACCCTGTTCAGCTCAAAAGGTGTATCTATAAAACCGTCTGTAAAAAGAACAGTAGTGAAGAACGGAGATATTTAAATGCTCCTTCCTCTCAAGACACAGCTAAAAACTTTTAAAAATTGAGTTAGCTCGCATAATTTCTTTGTAATAATAAAACAGATCTAGTTAGCAACTGTGGTATTCTTCTAAAAGATTTTTTACATAAGATTATAATACCATTTCCCCCACACTGAGTATTTTATCTTTTCTCCTAAAGTTGTCAATTCCACCTTGGTTTCTATTAGCACTTTAAATTCAGATTAACAATTGTAAAAAAAAAAAATCCAAGCAATTTCTTAAAAGTTTTTTTGACAATTTCTATCAGTTTTGTGGAAGTGTGTCTTTTGCTGTAATTAAAACTTAATTTACTGCACCATCACAACAGTATGCAAAACCTCATGCAGATGTATTTTTCTTTTCACAAAGTAGAGATAAAGCATTTTTAACTGGAAAAAAATGTGAAAAGCGTCTGTTGATGTCTATTAATTGTCTGGTTATGGAAGTTCTTTATATAGAATAACTAATGTCCATTTTCATTAGATTTGACATCAGTATTGCTCCACTTCACAAGGCCTGCCAGACTACGACCATACTGAAGATTCATGTATGGCTTATAATGCGTAAAATAAAGATTGATTTCCTCAGACTGCCAGAAGAATTAAGAAACAGAACTTCATAGCTGAAAATGTTTCTGAGGCTTAACATGCAAGGCAAGGTACGTCTTCCTTCTGGGAGGATGAAAACCTCCAGGGTAAGTGAAGTACAGTGTGAGTTTGCCAAATTGCTTTATAGAACAGTGACGGAGCAGCCCAGCTTTGATGTATCGGAGCATGATGTGGACACCATAACGTACCATGGGACAGATAATGCAAAAATGATAGAGGGGAACCGATGGAAGGGAAGAGGATTATTACACAGAAACAAAACTAAAACTATTTAAAGCACATTAAAAAGGCTTTTACTCAGTTGCAGTGCCTTCTATGCTAGAGTTGTGATCCGAATGGAAAAGCGTGGGAACACAGGCACTGTTCCTGTGTGCACTGCTGTTTATTAATGGATAAATCAAAAGTTTCAGGCCCTGGCACTTTCACGGGTTTTCATGTCCTATGAACCTTAAATTTTTCATTTTAACTTTTAAAACAATAAAGAAGAACTGAAACTTGCTGGCTTGAGGAAAAATATTTCAGCTGAAAAAGAAATAAATCACCACCTCAGCTGGCCAACAACTTGTTCCTCTCAGCTAGAGACCGCTTTACTTCTCAAGCTACTCTTCCAACTACCTACATCTGGCTCATCTCCACACCATGGAAATATACCATCTTATTAATTTTATTGAAATACTAAGAAAACAATTTACAATGACACTCAAAATATCTCCATTTTAAATGAGTCTCTGGTATCTGGTTAATTGTACCCGAGGTGTAAAGTTTCCTTGCAGTGCTTCAGTAATGAGGCCAGAGAGCCTGTTTTCCCTGTGTGACTCTCAGGTGTGCAGAGGAAACACGTAAAAATTGAAAACTTCATAAATCTGGAGAAGAATAACAGCATGACCCAATATTTACATAGTAACACCTGTCAGGGCTCTGAACAATTATTTTTACATTTTTTAAGACAGAAACAAAGGTCCTAACAAGAAAATCTAGTTACAGAGTGAAAACTGTCAAAATTTTGCCCTTTGAATTATGTGCTAAATTATCATAATACCAGAAGAGGAGTGGTTCTCATAACCACTATTTGAGTCAGAATTCCATCAATAAATTAGTAATTACAAGCTAGGGGATATTAACTACAGAATTAATCATTCTTGGGTGCTACCTCACAGAAAGGAAAACTCAGGTAATAGAGTCTATCAGGGATTTGCTATTTTCTGTTGTGGATTTATGATGTTGGCTGGAGCAGTTCCCTGCAATGCCCCACACTTTGAAACGGTCACTAGACCACCACTTACAGACTAGTAGCTTTTCCAACTTTAAAAAGAAAAACTCTTACCTGCAGTTTTATGTCCACTTTTAATATTCAGGCTCCCACTGAGGTTTGAGAAAGAGACTAACAAACAAGGTTTACTGGGGTGTGGGATGGTTTCCATCAAAACAACCATTTGAACGGTGTGAATGGAGATTTTCTGGAAGCAGGCAAGGGCTTGCCACAAGTTTTCTTGCACTGAAGCCTTTTGCACAGTGTTGGTGTGCACTGCAGGTAGAAAGTCCTTTGTACTGGCGTGTCTGGATATCAAAGTGACATCCTCATCTGGAATAATGCCAGCTGATGAAGCAGCCTCCTTCCTGGGCACATCTTCATTTGTGGTTATGATTTTCTTCAAGAACTGGTTTATTTGGTCAAGTCTGGCAAAACTGAGATTTGCTTTCAAAGGTTTTGATATGTCCACATTTATGTCAGCTGTAGGGGAGAATTGGAGAAAGAAATGTGATAAGCTATAGTGCAATCATTCAAGCTGTGTGGAAATACAAGCATTGAGTGGAAATA
Source organism: Promerops cafer (assembly GCA_013398275.1). Taxonomy (NCBI): domain Eukaryota; kingdom Metazoa; phylum Chordata; class Aves; order Passeriformes; family Nectariniidae; genus Promerops; species Promerops cafer. The sequence continues at coordinate 621,310 of VZSE01006395.1, forward strand.
GCTTTTCCAACATATTTCCACCATGTTTCATTACAAGGACTGAATCAATGTTAAAACATAACAAAACAGTATTTTCAGCAATAAATCTGAATTAAAATATAATGAAAAATACTATAAGCAACCGTCACTATGTGCAGTTCTAAAGGAAGAAACATGGCACAATGTGGATTTTATCTCGTTTCTTCCCAGGGATCACCACAGCTATCTGAAAGACACACACTTTATCTGAGTGTGTAGGAGGGTAGATACATTAGTTCTTTTGTGTCAGAATAAAAATATACTTCACATTCTCTGGAGTTTTATATCCAGAAGAACTATTTGACTAAACTCCAAAGCCAACAGCGAACATTTTCAACACATTTAAATGAGTGAATAACATGTGTACTGTGTTGTTTCCTACACAGCTCATATGCAGCAGTCTTCAACACATTTTCAAGATGAAATGTGAAATAAAAAGCAATACAAAAACTGAGCTATGTTTAGATTTCTTCATTTTCCAGGGAGATTGGAATAATGTATTCTTTTAACATTTTTTAAAAAGTCATTATTATTTTTAAAATGTTTTTTGTCTCCTCACCAAAAAGGATTTTGGTGTTTCTCAGACTATTAAAAGACTCACAGAATTTTTGGGAATCACAACTAATATGAACAACATTGTCAATAGTGATATCTTGGTAGCTGAGATGTAGGAATTACCAAAATTACTTCACAGATAGGAAGCAGGATTTTATGAAGGCTGAAACTTATTTCTGTGCTGCAGTATCAGTACATAACAATTCCTCACAGAAATCCAGCTTTTAACTTAGTTTTTAGGATTTTTCATTTCAAATTCGGTTTCTGACCAGTAATGAGACAGCAACTCTGGTTAGGGGGAAAAGTGCTTTCCCCTTTGCTGTCTGACTGCCACTGCCTCAACCCCATGTACCAAAAGCGATTAAAATTCTGTGCATATATCTAAACTAGATTAAATGTTCAAACAGCACTACTTAGTTTCGAGTTTCATTATAAATATATACAGGAAACACTGTCTGTTGAAGGTTTTACACAGATTAATGAATATTTCATCAAAACTAGTTTCAAGTTGTCCAGGATCACATCTTATTCTTAACATTAATGCATACTAATGAGCTCGGTTCTCCCATTCTTTAGGTAAATTTTTACACCAACGGTAAGGGGCTCTAGGGACAGAGTTTCAGAGCTGCTTTTAGGCACAGGTTTATACTGACTTCAGAGACTCACAGACACGTGACAAAGTACTTTTCTGATCCCCTCCCCCAAAAATATCTGGCACATTTTCTACAAAGATAAGAGAAATTTATTAATGGCTGTGTAAATCTGTCATAGCTGAACTAAAAAACACAAAACAACCTTAGAAGAATGTCTGCACTATTCCACAAGCTACAGCTAACTGAAATTTAAGACTGAAAAGCTATTTTTAACTTAGAACTTTAATTACTGGTCCTCTGAAAATGCTTTGTCTTGCACTGAAAGCATTCCACACTAAACTAGGAACTGGCAAAACACCAGCTAATATGTGGGCCTAGCAGGAAGGCAAGTACCAAAGCTAGGAAGCTGGGAGTTGGAAGAAAACAGGATTAGAAACGGGTTGTTAAACACTGGAATTGGCTGCCCAGGAAGATGATGGAGTCACCATCTCTGGAAGCATTTAAGAAGCCACTGGACATGGCACTTAGTGCCAGGGTCTAGTTGACACGGTGCTGATCTCAGAGGTCTTTTCTAACCTCAGTGATTCTCTGAAGATTTTCAGGCATCCAAAGCCACACAAGATCAACTTGAACGATTTTTCAAAATCCTTATGCATTGACATTTTCATTGAAATCATGGGAAGAAAAATGTCATAACACTTTGGAAAAACTCCCCAGCCTCTTGGCACTTGGAATATCCCAAGATTTGCCTGCAGACGTCACTGGGCCTCTCCTTCTTTTAAATAGAAAAAGGAGTCAGGAAGAAAGTAGAGACCCATGTGACATTATGACATTAATTTATTTACAATAGTCAAATGGAGCATTTTTAAAATGAAATGTTAAAAAAACCAACCAAACAACTGCCTTATCAATTTAAATGTATCCCTTAGTAATGTAGTAATAAAGGAGTAAAATAAATAGATGTTATTTATTACTTTGCTAAATTATTAAGTTTCTGAGTTAGTAAAGGAGGACCCTTATTCCTTGGTATGGCAACTTTCACATCAAATTGCTTTATCTAATACACATCTAGTTACCAGGACTTTCCTATGGTAATGTAGCCCAGAAGAGGGAAAAATACAAGAAACCTCCCTGACGCCCAAAAACTTCTTAGACCTAAGTTGACTCAACAGATGTCAAGGGCTTAACCCAAAGCTTAACACACCCAAACTGAGTGTGAAAGATGGAGAAGGAGATGAACACAAAGGCAGAAGCTCTTTTTGGGGCGTCCTTCAGCCAGGGCAGAGAAGACACAGGGTGCTGGTGCAGCTCAGCACTGGAACATACTCGGCACCTGGGCCTGTGCTTTTATCACTGCTCTCGGCCCATCATCCAAGAAGGCAGTGAAAAAAGGGCCACCAGGACACCAGAGAAATGCAAATTACTTCCCTCTTTTTCTGTTTGGAAACTGCATGTCACACAGAAAATCTTGTCATGACTGATAACTTGACAAACTTTTGTATGAAATTATTATTATCCAGTAAACCAGCCCTGACAGAATGTGGTGGCAGTCAGAAGCATAATTGCAGAAAATGTAACTTTGGAACCTTCACTGCAAATATTTTAACTATCTCATAATGATACAGGTTATTTTTACAACTGGTTAAAGATTATGTAAAGAGATTCTTTGGTATTTTAAGTAAAACATTCAAAAAGAAAAAAAGGAAAAAACACAATTGAGCAATCTTTAGTCTTTGACCTCTTCTATACTTTATCCTTAGCAATGTAAAAGAAACTTTAACATTCCTTCTAAGGAAAATATATTTATGTGATGGACAGAACAATGAAAATGGATGAAATAGAAAGAGCTATTTATAGGAGTTGATTAAGATAGATATTCAGCAGCTTCACCAGACAGTCAAAATGGGCTAAAAAGAGCTTTAAAATCTATGAGTCACACAGATTCAACAGGAATAAAATTGTTGGGGTGCAAAATCCAAGTGTAACAGTTTTTTTAGATGATTTTAAACACCTTGGGAAGAACATAACACTGTGTAGATTCTATACCCATAGGAAAACACAGTCTTCCTGTAACTCAAGTAACTCTTAGAATTGCCCAAAATTACATCAGAATCAAGACAGAGCAAAAGGTAGCTCAAAGTCACCTCTAACTCCTCAATTACATCAGCTTCTCCTTTCCCTGCTAGTGACTGGCTACCAAAATTCTAACCCAATGCATTCTTTAGATTTAAGACGTATTAGCAGTAACTTATTTTGCCAGGTGTTATCTATTTCCAGCAAAAAAAAAAAGTGAAAAAATTACAGTGCTTGCAAATAGATTGCATCAAATGAGTTATTTCTGTTACGCTTAGAGCAAACTGAACTAGGTGGTTTCAAAGCAATTTTTGATTACAGTATAGCATTTGAGTGTAGAATTTGAATTGCTCTTTCTCTTCCTCAATTTCTTCACTACTTTGCTTTAGATTACCCAGTAAATCCATGTATTTCAATTACTAGTTTCTAATTAACCTTCACAACTTTCTGAACAGCAACTAGGAAACAGAATGATTAAATAACTAGTGAGTTAAAAGGAGATTAGATAAATATAAATAAATAACACTTATTATATGCTCCCACCACACCAGGAGATGACTTAACAGGGAGGAAAAAGAAACACTTTGGAATAATGAAATCAGAGAGGGAATTCAGGTCCCAGAGGCGATTCTACAGTTTTATGTTAATGTACACCTTGTGGGGGACCAAAAATCAACTGGAATAGTTTCCTGAAAACCGTTTCCAGCTATTTTCTCATTTTAAAAGTTCCAACTTCACTTGACCCATTAGTCATCATATTACTTACATTTATTATGTATTTTGAAATCGATTACAAAAAACCCAATGGATTCAATATGTCCTGTTTGAGCTAAATCATAACAACTATAAAAGAAAACCTATGAGCAGCATTCTGAAATTTGTCTGAAACAATTTCTTTCTTTGTCATTTTATTACTTAGAGCTTCAGATAAAAAATTTCAGGGTTATAAGAATTTTACCCTTGTTCTCCATAACATTCAAATTTGTACTGGGAAGATATAATTTTCATCTGTGAACTTGGGATAATGATATTACTCAAAAGGACTTTTTATTCAGAGGGCTAAGGATGAATAAGCAACACAAAAATAACAAAAGATCCTAGAATGTTGCTCCAGATAAATTCCTGCTCTTACTGGGGCTGGAAGCTTCAGTGGGCTTATTCTAATATATGCCATAAGTTAATGTACACAATGTTACTTCTATGACTTAAAAACTCCCATAGTATTTTCTTAATCTTAAATACCAGAAAGTAAATGCCATGAGAATTAGCCATAAGCTGAATATGGTCAGGCTGGATCAATGCACCAAGTCTATGAGGTTCAATAAGGCGAAATGTGAGTCCTGCACTTGTGTCACAACAATCCCCTACAGAGCTACAGGCTGGGGGAAAGGTGTCTGGAAAGCTGCTTCTTGGAAAGGGACCTGTGGGTGCTGGTTGATAGGAGCTGAACATGAGCCAGTGTGCCCAGGTGGCCAAGAAGGCAAATGGAATCCTGGCCTGTATCAGCAATAGTGTGGCCAGCAGGACCAGAGCAGCAAATGTCCCCTGTACTGGGCACTGGTGAGGCCACATCTCAAGTGCTGTGGCCAGTTCTGGGCCCCTCCCTAGACAAAGGACATTGAAGTGCTGGAGAGTGTCCAGAGAAGGGCAGTGAAGCTGGTGAAGGGTCTGGAGAGTGAATCTTGTGAGGAGCAGCTGAGGGAGCAGGGGTTGTTTAGCCTGGAGAAAAGGAGGCTCAGGGGGGACCTTACTGGTCTCTACAACTTCCCAAAAAGAGACTGGAGACAGGTGGGGAGTGGCCTCTTCTACTGGGCAACCAGTGACAGGACAAGAGGAAATGGCCTCAAACTGTGCCGGTGGAAGTGCAGTTCAGGAAGAATTTTTTCACTGAAAGGGTGGTCAGGAATTGGAATGGGCTGCCCAGAGAGGTGGTAGAGTCACCATCCCATTTCTTGTATGCAAGAAATGACTGGACATGGCATTAGTGCTATGATTTAGTTGCCATGGCAGTGCTGGGTCAAAGGTTGGATTTGATGCCAACCTTAATGATTCTATCATTTATAAGACTGGGATCTTTTCAAAGACCAAGAAATGTTGAAATGTGAGAGAGAAAAAGATGCCATTTTCTAAGAATTGGTTCATTTTCCATAACCCTCATTCAGCAGTGGATCTTTTACTTCTCACAGCTAAAACAGAAAAAGCCAGGTCTTTCTCCTTGAGGCTGGACATGGATCTCGCTCTCTTCTTCCCCAGGAAGGCTGTAAAATATTAAACTTCTTAATATAAAGTACTTCTATAGAAAAAACTACTATTTATCCAAAACTCTTAAGATGATTTAATTTTCTAGTCCTAAAGAGGAGAGGAGTAGACGATGGCATGAAACATTTTACCAACAGTGTTATTCTTTCTCCCTTAGCCACCCATCCTGATGTAGGGACTTTAAACAGAGGAAATATGAGGAAGGTAAAGGTAATCATGAGCCCTGATTCTGATTTGGAGTCAGGGAGGCCCTTCAGCAAAAGGGTAATGGCTGAATTGCAAAAATTAAATTTATAAAAATAGGAAAGAGACAAGTAGAGAAAACACCAGTTGTACTGTTCTCAATTGTCTGGTCAAGCATCAAAAGAGACACAAATTAAGAGAAATTGAAAAGCAAGAAGAATCCAAACTAATTGTTTTTATCCTCTAATTCATCATTCCCAATTTGGATCAAGGCAAAACAGGGAAGAAACTTGAGACAAGGCTTCAGAGGCCATCTGCAGTCCATCTTGCATTCTGCTTCTGTGAGACAGATGCCAGTTAGTCTAGAAGAGACTGGTAGTCACTGCTCAGTATTTCCACGTGCTGCTGTCTGTGTGCTGCAGCCCCACAGAAGCAGCTCTCCGAGGCCCATGTGGCAAACCAGAGCCTTCAGGGAGCTCAGTCATCCTGAGCTGTGCCGGGCGCTGCCCAGTGGGAACGACACCTACTTCCATGACCTAGTGTGTCACTGACATTACAGGAAGGTGACACTTAGACATCAACAGCTCCAGCTAGCCAGTGCCCAGCTTTGAGATCTCAGACAAGGCTCAGAGCAATGCAATTCTATTATTTTTTAAAACTGTCACAAGTAAACCAAGATAAATTGTTGCAGGTCAAGAAGCCCAAAGATACCATTAATAAGCAATGGAAAGTTACTGCTATTCAGTAGATGATGACTGAAATTAAGCAACTGTGCAGCTACCAAATACAGCTCAGAAGTGTGCCAAGGGCTGGGTGGTGAGGACAAAAATTATAATGGGGGCATCGGGAGGCACTATCATGAAAGGAAAACCCTGGCTAAGGGATACATTAACTCTCCCAACAGAGAGTCAGGGAAGATGAAGCACAATACAGTGAGACAAAATAAATTGTTCCAGGTCATGGAGCACATTTGTGGAAAAGAAAAAAACCCATAAATACTAACTCTCTATTTTCTGCTTAGCTGCTGAATAATACATCTATATTAAGACACACATGGAGAAAAAAAAGAAGGTTTCAGAAAATAGAGCAAATGTTTGAAATAAGTGTTAAAAGAATGCAAATACACTGCAAAAGATCATAAGAAAATATTTTCAACTTATCCATGTGGCTCCAGTGTGCAGTTTTCATTTTCTGTACTTAGGCATATAAGAAACTATATTTAAAATAAGTGTTGTAGACACTGTTTTTAGAAAGGTACTTTGATGATTTTACTCTTTATTACACTGATATTACAGACAATAGATGTGTCAAGTCCAAAGCAATACCTACAGGCTGGTACACCTGTTTGGAATATTTCTCTTTTCCCTCTTAATCAAATAAATATAATTTCATGGCTACAGTGTCAGTGCTTTAAAAACTTGTTTGTAAAAGAGCAAAGGGAAAAAAAAGCCCTACTAGAAAGCTCAAAAGTTTTGCAAATGACCCAGAGTTAATTAGAAAAGTCTGCACTCTGGCTAGTTCCCCTTCTCACGTGTCAGCTCTCATTAAATCAAAAAATTCTCCTTTCAAAGTTAACAAACACCATGGTTAACAAAACTGTTAAACTGGGATCAAGTGGGCGCATTCCTTGGTTTATATATGATGTCATGCTAAGCAGCCCACAGCTGAACTTGCAAGCAGTATGAATGATTTTTCAATATATTAAGTATCTGATCTAATGCTAATTTTCTCTCTATAGGCTAACTGTGCTGGGAACAGGTGGCCCTGCTTTCAATTACGGAGGGCTAACATGCCAGTGTGAGGCCTGGATTAGTTCACCTTCTCACAGGGAATTTGCCTCGGTTGGGAATGGATTTATTATGGCTTCACACATGGAACGGAGCTCATGTCAGCTGAGGGCAGTGATACATCATATGATTCAAATTAACCTGCTGTGGACTGTTCCGCAGGGCTGATATTGTGTATTAAAATGACGACATTTTTAAAACAGCTTGAAAGAAACCAGGATTGCTGAAGTGCAATGGTTCCAATTTGTTCCAACTAATCTATCACCTGCTGGAGATATTATTCTAGTGGGTTTCTGGTAGCTGCTATTTTCCAGGTTTCTCCAAACCACTGACCTTGGTAATGGATACAATTGTTGCCTCTGCAAACAGTGGGGAAAAAAGGCAGGAGGGAGTGCCATGGTGCAGTTCTGATTATTGTTTTTTATACCTAAGCCAAGATCCCCTGCTGTGCCCCTCGTGGTCCCCAAATCATGTGTGGAGGGACTGGCATGAAAGAGAAACCCACCAGGTCCCCAGTTCTCACTTTATCTTTCAGTGGGACACAACATTTCTTAGTTTATTTGGACATTGTCTTCTGCAGAAATTATTTATAAAGGTGAATTATCAAGGACCTCCATTACTTCACATCTAACCCAATACCTTCCCAAGAAACTGCTGAGGAAAGAGGACTTCAGTATAATGCATCCATATTTTGCATGTATAAGATTTTAAGCCAATTTTTATGAAGCTGTACTTCATAAACATGTTCTTGTATCACTTGCATCCAGAAAGACTACATCAGAAACAGCTTCTATAGGTAAGAAAGGTGATTTAAAAAAAAATCCAGAAGGAGGACTAGAAGGTAATTTTGGATGGTAATTTTTCAAAACCTATTAAAACAAGATGGTCATATTTGTTCCTCAGATAATGAATTATACCTAACGCTGATGCAATACATAGTTCAGTTTTATGTATTAGACAAAAATTAGATGTACAATCCAGTAACAGACTGAATATAAAAGATAGAGGGTCATGTAAAGTGCTGTAAATGGAATATTAAAAATTTTAAATAATTAGTTTCTGTAAAAAGAGAAAGAATAGTCCTTTAATACATTGTGGGGTTAAAGCTGAGGTCTGTTCCCACAGGCCTGATGATGAATGCTTATTTCTCCTAGGATCCTATTACCTTAAATCTGGAAGAAATATAGTTTTTCTTTAGTTGCCAAAAATGTACAAAATAATCAACTCATGTGGCAAGAAGTGCATTAATGTATCCTGTTATTCTCATTTAATTAGTGGTTTCCAAGTTTAGCTACTTGCTGTAGTTTTTTGATCTCCAAGCTAATATAGACTGACAACCTGGTTTCCTGTGTGGTGAAACTATACGATTTTTCTGTGGAACACCATCTACTTATCTACTTCAGCTGACAAACTATTTGCAAGGAGTACTGGTTTTATCTAACACAGCAAACATTGGGAACCACTTGCAGATTTTTTTCTGTTAACTGCTCAGTAGTACTTTGCATTATAAAATATCAGCATGTTTGATTCTTATATTTGAAATTTAACCTCAGCACACCAACAACATATTATGAAAGAAAAGTGGCATTACAATTAAACCATTGAACTCTGAACCCTTAAAATTGACACAGAAAACTGTATAGTTATCCCAACTGCTACATATATTTGTCTGCATAGGCACAGCTTTCAAAAATGTGCTGACTTTTCAGAACAGTTGATCATCTGTAACCAACAGGCAGCACCTACCAGTACATTCAATGCATTTCAGCAATTTACTTACTACAGTTATAAACCACATATATATAAATGACTATGAAACACACACTATGTCATAAGAAAACAGGTCACTTAGTAGCAGCATTCTTTGCCAGATATTCACCAAGAGAGAATAGCCTTCAAGGCCTGCAACACAACTCTACTCCAGCGGTGCCTTTATTTATTCAATTTATTAGCTATGCTGTCTCCCATGACACAAACTGTTTGTGGAACTTGCAAGAGCTCTTGGGAGTTTTGCTGAGGTTCTTGTCCTCAAAGAACAACTGCCAGCTGAGCTAGGATCTGGTGGTGTAACACTTTCTCCTGGCCTGCTGACGGCCAAGCTACCTCACCCTGGAAGAAGCTGTGGTTAGGGGACTTCTTGTCCCGCAGGGGAGTTAGTAACTCATTTTCCAGTAGCCTGCTGAGGAGCTGTCAGGCTCTTGTACTCTTTGCATGTGCTGTTCTGACGCAATCACATGCAGAATGATTCTTCCATTACTCATCCAATGAAACTTCCATCCCCCAAGGAAGGCTTCTTGGTAAAGGTTAGTTTATCTGAAGAGGATCTCATAGCAGTAGCAGCTGAGGTTAGAAAAATCTGCAAGGGACGGCGGAGCTGTTTTGTTATACTACACTGGCAAACACTTCATTAAAATTCAGAGAAATTACCGTTGAGTCATGTGTAATGATAGCTCCAATTAGCAGCAAAAAGATGATGAAAAAAAGCCTTTTGGCTAAGAGTAGATCCTGGAAGAAATCTCTGAAGTTTTAACTGCTTTGCAAGAATAAACAGATTGAAGATTATGATGCATTAATTTATGGTTTTCCAGTTCCCTATTCAGCAAAACACTATGCTGGGGAGAGATTTAACACTAATGCAAGATACAACTGAACTGATGAGATTGGAGTGGACACTTACACTATTTGTGAATATATACTTTGCAAGCTGGTGCCAACTTCCATGTCTGCTATTTTAACTAGGAATTTCTCCTACTGACTGCACAGCATCAGGGAAACACCCTCAGGTGTGTAATAAATTAAATATAAAGGCTGTGCCAGGAAACCACAGTGTGAACCTTGAGAGAAGTGAATGCACAAATGAAGGGGCTGGGAATATGGAAATCTGACAAATGTGAGGACAGAGTACATACAAGAACTGGGGGCAGAAGGATAAAAGAATTCTGCCACAAATAAAACCAGTCTGGCAGCAGTGACAAAAAGGTCGCTGATAGTAGGTATCTTAACCCCTCTTGTGCTGTTCCTGATTAGAATGAAAAGCCATTGCTACTATCAATTAACTGGTTTTTTTGTCAAATGGCAGAGAACATGCAGTAGGCCTCAAGATTCAAAGGCCTATTAATGTACCCAAATATGGATCAATATAACAAAAGCTCTGCATTGTCAAGTGGGTTTAAAAGTCTTCCCTAAAATAATGTCCTTAGATAGCATGGAAAAACAAAAAAAAGGGGCAATGATGAGGTTATTCACATACTTTATTGTCTCCTTGAAACTTCTGCCTGTGTGCAAAAAATGTCTTTTTTCAAGCTACTTAACCACAGTATTTATAGTCAGGCATCAAATATCTGTGTCTCATTTGCTGGTTACTCAGTTTGATGTCTTGGGCTCTGATATTCAGAAGTGATTACTGCTTCACCCAAAGACAATATGAGCTGTGTTTCCAACATCAAATTCTACATTTTCAAGTACTTTGGAAAACTAAATTGTGTGTTTTAAACTGATAACCTTAATAAAATAAGAAAACATTTAATGTCCCTGTGCCTCAGTTGTCTTCTTTGAAATGGCAAGAGCACAGTATTCCATCATCCATGTGGGGGTTGTGCAGGTAAATTAATATTTCTGCAGTGCTCAGCTGTAAGGCATGCAAAGGTAATTCTGCTGCAGATCCAGGATTAGACAGTGTGCTGTAAGACTGTATGAACAGGTAACTGAATGATCAGGAAAATCCTGTACTGAAGAGCTTCTCACTACATGACTGATAACAGCTCACTCTGTGCTGTGTGAAGTAAGGATATCCAGGATAAAAAAATAAGTTAAATAATTCAACAAACTATAACAAATATGCGTATGAGAAAATAGTTATGATGTATTTTCTAACTTCCACTATAACCTCAATTATTCTTCAGTGTAATGTAGCTATAAATACATACTTCACAAAATAGAGAATGCAATTTGCAGGAATTTCTAATGCTCTAGGAGTGGAACTTCAAGTCACATTATGTTATGTAAATGCTAACAAACCTCTACACTACACCACTTACGTTAAGTAAAGAAACACCGTATCACTAATTTTTAAATTTTATAATATCAGCACTTTGGGTGATTGGAATTTCCAATACCAGGTATATAGATTTCATAGAACCCAAGAGAAGATGGCTTAGAAAAATCTTCAGAAACACTATAAAAGTCATCTTTTCTAAACACAACTGCAATAACATTTCAGTTTTCTAGGACTAGAGGCAGAAAGGCTTCATTCTGCTGGAAATTTGACAAATGCAGCCTTTCTAAACTTACTGTGGGAAGAAAATTATTAATTAGACCCTAAAACAATGACTGGTCCAGGACTGCCCATTCCCCAGTTTTCACTTTCGTTCCGGGTAATTGCTGGAGGAAAATTTCACATTCATGAGCAAGGAATACAATACATTTCTGATTATCTGATATTATTGAGTCATAGAATAATTAGAGTTGAAAGAGACCTTAATGCTGATCTCCTTCAAACTCCCCTGCCGTGGGAAGGGACACCTTCCACTAGATCAGGTTGCTCAGGGCCCCACCCTGTGTCTGTGTGTGCATATCTACAAACAGATTGCATTAGAAAAGAAAGATTGAAGTGCAGTGCTTACCTGGTCCATTAAGGAAGTCTTTAATTTGCACAGTGATAAGAGGAGGTGGAATACCACTTTTAGGATCTACCTCTCCTGCTACTGTCTGCAACCAAATCTTGCAATAATCCAGAGCTTCTGGCAGAGTCTTCCCAGGATCTACAGATGATAATCATTATAGTCATTAATTATATTCCAGGAATATGATATTATTACAAAATACTACATACAAAATTGACTAGGCAAAATTAAAGAGTTTTAAATGTAGTATGGTGAATATTATACCTAATATAACTGGTTTACATAGCATTTGCACCTACAGACAGATGCATGTGTAGAATAATGCATGCACTCATGGGCAAGAGGACAAAGCTAATTTCTAATTTTAATTCTGTAATTTCTAATTACAAAAAAATTTAGAAAACATGCAAAAATACCAAGTAAAATATGAGTAAAATACATCAATAAAACAAGACAACTGTAAATAGCACACAATTTCAGCTTTAATTAATAATTAAGTAATAACACTTAAGGACTCCTTACAAGAGAATATGTGCTCAAAACCTGCTACTAGATTGTATTGTCATTGCTCGGTAGAGAAAATAATAATGGAAAGGTAAATTATAAAGACAAAACACCAGAATGCTATGAGAGCTCAGGAACAGAGCATGACAACTGTGCAGTTGTACCACTCCCTCTGCAGCTTCACTCTATAGCTAATCAGTAGCTATTCTTGGGTACCACCTTGAATGGTGTTCCTTTGATCAGACTGTAATACTGCAAAAGTACATTTAAATTAAATCCATCCAAGGGCTATTCTTGTCTTCATTTTCCACATATCACACATAGCAAAAACAGTTGGGTAAAAAGGCTTTTTAATCTTTAGGGACTCCTGACCTTCATTATGAGCATTCTCAATTCTGGCATTATGGTCTTAAATTGTAAATAATCAGTCATTGTTTATTATCGAGTCTGCTATGTTAATTACCGAATCTCTAGCTCATCCTCAACTTAAAGAGATTTTCTTGAAGCCATTCTCTCCTTTTTAGTCAATTAAAAACTGCTATAATTGCTTTGAGTTTTACTGAATTAATTCCTTTCAGGAACAGGATTTACATACTCACTGTTATAGTCAACATATGGTATTGTGGTATCACAGTCATATGTGGACTGGGTATATAAAGTCAGCTTTGGAATTTGTGTTTCTTGACCTTATCATGTGATTCATATAAAACTTGGCACATACGAACCCTTATGTGATTTCAAAGAACCTACTGAAACCAATTGATCATGACTTTAGATCTATATGGAAAAGATCAAAAGTTAGCACATTCTTTTGTTTTTATTTGATCAATTTTCAGGCAATGACTTTACAGCAGTATTTGTACTGTATGGCATATACATTACAGCCTTTTCTTCCCTCTATTCCTGTTACACATTTATAAAGTCAGCTCTCAACAGTTATTTAAGAGCTGTCACTGCATACGACAGATCTGTATATTTTCCATGAGGATTTCTACATTTTAATGTTTCTTAACCTTTCTCTTTTAATTACAATAACCAGAGTGGTGTGGTACACTCCCTTTTCTATAGTAACTGTTTTAGGGAGTATCTTGTGTCTGGCATTTCTCTACTACTATTACTACTACTACTACTACTACTACTACTACTACTACTACTACTACTACTACTGTTACTCATCATCCTCTTTATCACCAAGGTACACATTTTTTCCAAAACACAGATTTGTAGCTGTTCTGAACAAGGATGTTATCTTTGATATTATTATAAAATAATATCTTATTTTGTGCTGTTAGATCATCATAAACAGCTAACATTCGAATGTTTTTCAGAATTTATAGTGTAAAGCACTGTAAAAATGAATATTTCTCAATGAACACCACTGAATTGATTAAATAAATCTCTAAATTACTGTTCCTTTTTAAGTATTAATAGAAACATTTAGGTGTACCAATATGGCACAAAACATTACAATATGCCATTATATTGTCTCATTTCTGGAAGATACCATCACATACTGTATATAGCAACCTATATCTTCCACTAGCTTTTCAGAAAATCCACTAGATTTAGCTGAACACTTCTTTTGTAAAATACACTCACAGGTAGTCTTATTATCCTAAGATGTGTTTATGTTATTAAATACCTAATAATTATTTCAAAGTTGTAGCTCTTTCAAGCTGAAAATATCTCTGATGAAAAGAACTTACACAGCAGAAAATCCCTGCATAACATTTTTCATTAACTATACAAATTGCCCTCAGGCCACTGGGAACTGCAGCACTTAAGCACAGAACCAAAAAAATAAAGCAACCATGGAACTCTTTTTGTTTTGTTTTGCTCTGTCATGTCTCCAAGGAATGCAGCACTGTCATCTCTTCATCATCTGGGGCACTGCAGAACTGGGATATGTGAATAATAAGGACTCCAAAATTTACATATTAGGAACACAACATGAAGAAACCTCAATGCACAAAATTAGCTCAAGCCCAACAAAATATATTACTTTTAACTCGGCACTGGTCTTACTGAGTTCAAGCATTTTTTATGTTCAAGTGAAACTGAGCTAATTTTGGAAGCAGGAGTATTGCATTGACAATTTTGCATCAGAGGTAATAATATCAAAGGGCCAAGTAAAGAGCCAGCTTGAGTGCTTCCAAGCCCAAGGCATAGAGTTAATTCAGAATCTGGGTAATAGACTTATCTGTCCAGCCAAATATGCCAGTTTTAAGTTTTTATGTAACGATAAGAAAGCTAAAATCCAGAGGTTTCAAAATTGACTATTCTTGTGTACGTCAAAAACTTGAGGGGAATTCCAAATAAAATGTATGAGGGTAAGACAAACATCTCAAGGGTCAAACAACCAAAAGATGTGTATCCCTATTAAAATGTCTTCTCAGGGAGAAAACAGCACATGCATTTTCATAGGATCAAGAATCAGGAAAGAATAAAGCAATATCAGTCAATCAATTCCTATGCTAAAAGCACAGGAAACAGAGAAGCAATTGAATGAAAGAAAGGAATTTTAGAATGAAAAGTGAGGAATTCATGACGAGAAGAGCTATTAGAAAAAGAACTCTTGTCTCTCAAGGAAATGATGGAGGCATTCAGAATGTTTAAAAATACACTTGACAGAACACTATAAAATATACAATTGGGAACAATTATGCATCAGCAGGGAACTGGTTCTGAATAATGCATTATAATAGGTCATTTCCATTTCCATTTGCTATGATTCTCCCAAAAATCAACACTTAAATTTGCAGTTATTTGTATAAAGAAAATGCTGGAGAAAACCCAGGGGATGCATATATAAGTAAAAGGAGAGGCTAGAATTACTCCACAGCAAGCCAAGAGAGAGAAAAGAAAGGACTGAGAAGCGAGGAGCAGTGAAGATGGCCAGAAATTTTATCCTCTGCACCATGTAAAAAACTTGTCTGCGGCAGCAAAAGAAAAATGGTGAGACAACTATCACAGATCAACAAGACTTTAAATTACAAGACTGCAATTTAAAATCTGTAAGACTGGGAAGGTGAAGCCTTTAATAGATCCATTTACCTTCCTCCCTCTCCTCTCGAAAAAACAAAAAACAAAACAAAACAAAAACAACAACAACAAACCTCTGGTTACTTTTGAATTCACCCAAACATCCAAAGCCACTTTTAGGCTTGCTGAGATCCAGACCTCAGCTCCAAACTACACTTTATGAAATATCTTCCTAAACTTGATTTGAATTTGCAAGCTTTTGATTTCACTGCTCTCCCCCTTGGTCTTCTGTTAACAGCAGACAGCAAACCCAAAACTTCTGAAGAGAACAGGGAGTAAGGGGAAAGGAAATGAGGAAGGCAGGAGAAATTTTGCATCTTAAAGATTTTCATTCTCCAAGATGTGTCTTTGTTCCTCTTTGTAGCTGACAGCCAGGCCAGCTAAGGGGGCATAGCCTGTGGGAGGCTTTAATGGGGGGGAGCTCAGGGACCCAGAGCCCCCGCCAGCCCCAGGCAGGGGACAGGGCTACCGAGCGCGTGTGCGGGACGGCAGCTTGGAACGCTCCCCAGCCCAAACGAGCCCTGCAATGTGCTTTTATTTCAATGGATGAATCATATTTTGGTCTGCAGTCAATTTTAAAAGCCAGTATGATGCTGCAATCATCTCTGCATTTGAAACTCTGAAGTGGAACGTTTGGTCTTGTTTTCAAAACGGTTTCCACTGGAATTTAAAGAACACAAGTGGAAAAATATTTCTGCTAGCGTACTCACAAGTGCTGTGTCAGGAAGCTCAAAAATGAGCACTTACAGTAACCTGAGGAATGCACATTCCCAGGCCAATTTGGCTTTATGGGTGGGGGCTGCACTGCTCCCCCCTCATCCCCGACTGCAGATGTACTGGACAATAAATATACCCAGAGGGGAACAGGTGACACTCCAGCAGAACTCTCTCAATGCTGTGCTAGGAAATAGCCTTAAATCCTCTCTCTGCCGTGTAGGAAGCACAGGCTGACAGAGAGGCAGTGAATCAGGCTTCCCACCAGAGCCAGCCTGTGCTGCTTTTCATGCAAAAGCCTGGAAAAGGCTTTCCATTAGATCAGAGGTTACATGTGGTCTTAGCTACTGCATCTGCTCTTCATGGACCCCCTGCCATCAAAGGCGTGGGTGTCAAATAAAATAAAATAAAATAAAAATCAAGAATAATTCTGGATGGCCTCACAATGACTGTTTTTTGCAAATGAGTCGTTGGCGTAAGTTGAAGAAATTCCATGCGTAACAGATATTTACTGAGAAATTTCTTTCCCTTGAAACAACTAAGCACCACAACCTCCTCTTTGAAAGTAAACAAACAAACAAATAGAAAAAAGATTTTTCAAGAATTCCCAGAGCACAGTGGTCAGGAAATGAGGCAATTTTGTATCTGGATTACATTACCTGAAACAAAGCAAATAAAGATTTAAAAAAAATATTTATAAAAGCAGCTTATGAGATTACATTAAAAACAATTGCACCCACTTTTATTTAAGTAAAAATGGCCAAAACTCTGTTAGCAAAAACTAACAGTTAGCAGATGCCTTTTTGTTAAATATAGGATGAGCGTTTAATAAAAAAGGGTCATTTTACAGTATCTTTTAGTCTATTTTTACAGAATCTCACAAGTAAACTCAAGGGGCAACTAATCTTTTTAGTGCCACTTATTAAGGAGCTAAAATTTATTCCATTAATTTATTTACTTTGATTTCAAGTTCCCGTACCTTGCAGTAGCATAACTGCAATCAAGCTGCGCAATTACAAACCACAAATGAAGCAGTTTAGCACAACCATAATAAAACTGAGTTAACATTTCAACAACCTAATGAGTCTCCTGCTTCTACAAATTGACTTGCCAGTGGACATGGCTGTAGAGAAGACTGAGGAAGCACAACCATTGGGTCTTCAGCTCCCAGGCAGGCAAATGCTCCCACATACAGAGACTGGTCTGATGGAAATGTGCTACTAATTAATAAACTAAGAATACTGAACTTCTAAATAGCCTACTTCCTCCTAATTAGTTCTTATTATTTCTTTCATGTTTCACAAATTAAGCTAAAAGTAAGTAACACAGCTAATGTCGGAGGAGCCAAGTCCTTTGAATGAACTTTGGTGTTTCAGCCACTGTACAATGCTCTATCTCACAAAGGGAGTGATAGTTTAATGTGCGAGATTGTGAATTTTATGCTCTATTCAAAACTAATAACAAAACCCTTGTCCCAAATAAAATACATATGGCTTCATAACAGTAAAAAATCTTCATTTCTACATAATGTTCAAAGCAGTAAACCATCATGAATCAGTAACCCTTAATTCTGTCACCAGCCCAGGACTATTATTCTCTTTAAAATTCATGTTGCTACAATTTAAAGGATAATTTCCCTGTTTTATACAAAGGTTCACAAAATAGACTGTCATCAAATTGCCTATTAGAAGCATTTCTGAAGTCTAGAAAATCTTTGTTGACTTGCAACTAAACAACATATTTCTTAGAAGTACACTAACGAGAGGTGAGGGATGAAAAGCACAACCAGATCCAGACTATAACCAGGTTTTCTTTACCCTAAAGTTATTCCAACCAAAAAATAAGACCTTCCTAATTTCTTAACAGAATTCTGTATTTGCTTCTGCTTTGCAAAACTTTGAGGGCTGTTTCAGAACTGTAGATTTTTTTCTTTTATAAAAGCTGTAAGAAATGGCACAGTATTTCACAAGACCTGAATCTATGGCTGTTGAAAGAACAGTATTCAGGTCTTCAGAATTTCACACCAAAATTGATAGAAACAATTTTTTCAAATGTTTTAAAATATTCCTAAAATACTCCTATGCAGCGTATATGATGTAGAATGCATAGAATACATAGAATGACTTTAAATGGGGGAGATTTTATTAGCATGTTTTGAATGTAATGTAAATATTTCATATATAGCTTAACTATATAAGTTTAACCACATTAGTCTAAGTAACAAGAAAATACCTCCATAGGATTACCAACAAAACTTTATAACAATGTAATTTTACATTTGCTCAGACAAGATTCAGTTTTAAGGCTGTGATCAAAATTTGCAATGTTATAGGCCTGAATTTTTGAGCTGCTGCTGTGCTGTTGCCTATCTCCATCACAGGATGGGAAGCACACAATGTTTTCACTAGGTCTATGATTTGGTTGGTTGGTTTTTTTTGTTTTGTTTTCCAGGGGGAATATTCTCCCTCCATTCTTAGAATCCAGTTAAAATATGTCTTTTAAATTTAGCTTATGTTCTCTTCCCCATTCTATGATAGATAATAGAGTTAGATGCATGCATATGTATACACACAAGAGCAGTCTTCTAGAGAGGCTAACTAGAAATATGGTTTAGCACCATTCACTGCAATTTAAGCATAATTTATGACTTTTTCCCACTCTCTAGTCTTTGACACACAGAGAAATATACGAATATAGTACATATGTATTGTACAGAAGGAGAGAAATAAACTTGGTTCTTTCCAATAAACTTTATACTGTTCTTCATATGGATGATACATCTCTTTCAGACAAAACTGTCAGCAAATAGTCACACTATCAAGAAAAGTTGGTGTGATTGATGAAATCAACTACAGCAGCACAAAAAATGCTATGAAGAGCTCCTTATTCTGTATTCTATGGTATGCAGTATATAGAGTGTGTGTAATATGTACACATATACACACATATATTTATAACACATATAGTTCATGGCTATTTTCCCTCTAATACATGTTAGAAATTAAAATAGAAATTTCCAAAACTAGCACGTTACTATAGTGGTATGACAACATTAATTCTAAATGATGCCATTGCCAGCACAGCAGGTCTTCCTAAACAAGAGGCAATAAAAACTTTATACTACCTCTTTTGCTGAGTGAATCAGTGTGTAACTTGAAGTGTACCTTAATTTTATTAACTCATTAATACATTTAGGATGGTATTTTTAGGTAGTAGGACTTTGGCACCCACCTCTCAAACTCTTTTGAAAAGAGAGCTACTGCTTTGGCAGCAAGCACAGGATTCTGTGTGATACACGAGGAAGGTATTTATTTACTGCCCACAAAGACAGCAGGATGAGACCAGGACTTCTGCCTTCACATAACATCTGAGTCCTACCTCCACATTTTTTATGTTTGCCTGACTTGGAGACATAAAGCCAAAGAAAAGGGTAAGACGTGTATGGCTAATCTTCGGTCTTCCAATTGAGCAACCTACGCTGACTGAGGAGCTCTCAGGCTGTATGTTCCTACTGTCTTTATTATTTAGACTTCTTGCCATGCTTCTGTGCTCTCTGATGCACTTTCAACTTATACGAAGACTTTATTACAGCTTGTGTTTTGTAGAACTGCTGCCATAGACATGAATATGGTGAAAGACTTCAGGAGTTAATTGTAGAAGCAGAATGGACAGAACTTTGCCCAGTTCATTGGTGGTGACAGCTTGTACCAAGGACACGCTTGAATGCCTCAGACATAAGAAATGAAGAAGTCCTATTGCATCTTTCCAAAGCACTAACTTAATGAAGATGTGATCTTAGACCTACTCCAAGCTTCCTTCAAGCTTTGCTTTGTGAATTCTCTTCACATTAATTGCTGCAATGACCACATTTTACATAGTATGTGAGAAATACACATAAGAGTCTGGAGTAAATCAAATTCATGACACAAATGTGTTTCGTTCAAGGCAGGACAGAACAGGAACAGCAGAGAAAGATGAAAACTGAAGGATTAATAAAATATAGCAGAGAACAAACCCCCCTGTTTTAAGTATCTTCTCCTCCACTGCCTAATCATTCTCATGGTTTAATCCCTCTTAAAATTTCCACTACAATTCAGATTTCTGAGAACAGTTAAGACTGCATTTTTAGTCTTTTGCATAAGCACATTATTTTAATGCTAATTTTCAAAAGATAAAATCTCATTCAGCAAA
Organism: Promerops cafer; assembly: GCA_013398275.1. Lineage (NCBI taxonomy): Eukaryota > Metazoa > Chordata > Aves > Passeriformes > Nectariniidae > Promerops > Promerops cafer. The sequence continues at coordinate 641,851 of VZSE01006395.1, forward strand.
GATTTGGTAAAGCAGCACAGAAAAGTATAGTACTTTTCACAACTGCTGCACTGGGAATATTGTCAAGGAAAAACTAGCAATACCTACAGCTCTCATTCAGAAAACAATTTGAAACCCTGTATCATTCTGGCTGTATGTTCACCTGGAACTCTGCATACTCATTCACACTTTTCGGGGTTACACTCCATAATGATGTATCTCATGAAATCATTATACCCTGTACTGACTGCTAGACAAATGAATTGCTATCATTTGATTTCTCTCTTCAGCAGTGCAGATAAGGGAGAAAAAGAATATTTCAGAATATTTTCTACTGAACAGCTATTTTGACATCTCTCATTACAAACTTTGCATATGGAATTAAAAAGAAAGAAAGGCATTTTTTAAGCAATGGAATTTGCTCCAAAACCCTATGGCTCAAATGAATGAAAACTTAAAACACATGACCATCACTTGATGTTGTTTGAAAGATCACTTCATTTTTTTTTACAGCTTATGTCCAAAACACCAGGTGATTCTACAGTGTTTATCTTTACATTTTATTGGTAGGCTAGTATAAGAAAATATTGTGACATTCAGTCATAAAAAATGCTCTTTATGAAATTACCTTGGCTTACAACTTTTACTGCCTTAGAAAACGTTGAGAAGTTACAGCAATGCAACAATCCCTGTCACAATCTGGTAATGAGAAAGCAATACTAAGAAGCAGGAAGAACTGGTTGCTAAAAGGTTAGATCTTAATTAATTTCAAACATTTTACACACTTAACTTGATTCAGCTGTGAGGTATAAACCTAAAAATATGTATATTTAGCGATTGATATTTAAAGACGTCCTGAAGTTCTCTCAGCTGTTTTCCACCACCCTCTGTAACTTTGAGATGTGCAATCATTTTCACAGCTATAACCAGGACTGGATGTTAAATGCTCTTACCTGTACACTTGTAGTCTGAGGCGACTCCTTTAAGGCCAGCGTCGAACACTGATATTTCTACTTTTTGCTTTCTGTGGTGGCAGCTGAGGAGCACAGAGGGCTGTGATACAACCAGGTAGAGAAATGGCTGTAGCTCTGTGTCCCCAGTTCCCCTGCGCCCAGGCTGCCGTACAATAGTTATGCCCAGGGCTTGTCGAGCAGATGATCTTGTGGAAGCATGCAGGCTTTCCAGTGACAAAAGACCTGTTTTTCTCCCAGCAGACAGGGGAGGGTTACTGTTCAAAAGATCGTCTGCTGTGACAGAAGAGATGCATGGCTGACTGGGCTTCTTGGCATCATGGCTGCTGCCTGAGACTGTTTCTGGAAGGTTCAAGGAGCTTTTACTTATCTTCTCACCATCTTTCTGATCTTGCACTGATTTTGATTTAGGTGAGGCAGTGCATGAGTACGTCATCAATGAGATTCGACTTGCTGTAACAAAAATGTCAAAGGGAATGAAGTTGAGATTCTTCACGATGGAAGACTGGCGGGAAGGACGGGCAATGCGGTGCTGGCTGGTGCCACTGTGCTGCTCGATCTGAATGATTCTGATCTTAACACTGTCACTGCCAATTCCACTGTCCTGTGCCCCGCTGTAACGGGAAGAAGTCTCAACTGTTCCTCCATCAGCCACATCCATCTTCTTCTGTTCTTGCTTGGAAACCTGCAAAGGAAAATGTTATATATATTATTTCTGATATCCATATCCCAACTATTTCCACTTCAGTCACAGCAAAAAATCACTACATAAACATGATGTCAAAACAGAGAATTATAAAAAAAAAATCTGCCAAGTTAACTTTAACACAGTAATCACTCATAAAAACGCAGCAGGTGTCTGTTCCAATGAAATGATGACTCACAATAACTGAAGAGCCAAAAAAAATGTGAAAGAGAAAAAAAAAAAAAAGCAAGCAGTAAGGATTTCTAGGCTTAGAAAACATTTAAAAAAAATTAAACTCTTCATTTAAAAAACTCTGAAGAATTTATAAGAAATTTATAGATTAATATAAACCCATATATCTGTAAAATAATGTATTGTAAATAAAAAGCCTAGTTAGAACTGTTTTCCAATTTTGAGCACTGATGCTCAAAAAGTCACCTTTGTCACTAAAATTTTGTATTGTGATTAGGTGAAATAGAACATAATAATAATCCACTATACAATCATAAAAAGACTAAATGGAAATTATAAACTGAAATGTATAAAAAAATATATTGTAGAAAAAATATTTTTCTTAAGAGCCATGGAAGGCAGCTGCCTTATATAAAACACCAAAGTTAAAGGAAACATCAGAACTATCTAAATACTATCTCAGTGATGGGTATGAGTTCTTAGCTTACCCAGCCCACATAGGGTATTGGCTGTGACATTCATAGGATTTCACATGAGAAATCATTGCATATAGAAATATTTCAAAAAGAAAACATACACCACTGACAAACAAAAAGAGTGCAAGAGTGAAATAAAAAGTTGCAAGGCTGCGTCCAGAGACCTTATAGTCTCAGCTCAAGAGACAGAGCTATCCCCAAGACAAAGAAGTACTTTGGGAAAAACCACTTCCAACACTGCTCATGAAATAAGTAGAAATCCTATCAAAAGCCTGAGGACAAAAGGTGGGGAGCATATACTAAAATATATGTCAAAAAACCAATATTCAAAAATTCAATAATAATTGATGTATGACTAATTCCTCAGATTCATATGAAGGTTAGAGTCATACATTCACCCAGTATAGCTTCCACAGCATAACTAACACTTCCATCTGTGCTGCTGCAGTAGAGTTTCTCCTCTGTTCTGCACAGGAGGTAACATATGAAATGCCCAACTCAGCTGGATTTGTAACCCATCTAGCCCAGTACACTGTTTTCAACAGCACCAGGAGAAAACTCTGTTAGGAAATACCAGAAACTCTGTCCACTTCCTGCAATCTGCTCCCCTCCTCCTCCCCAGGCATCCACAGCTGCGGCGTGTAGGATGCCAGGGGTACATGTTTGTGTGGTCGTTTTAGTAACCATTTCTGGGCTTCTTGTCCATGAATTCATCCACTTCCTTTCTGAACACACTGATGGTATCTGTTCTCCACAACCTTTGGGGGCAACAAGTTCCAATTTTTTTTTAAAAAAATTGCTTTAAACCATCTCCTCCTAGTGACATTGCTTTCCCCCAATGTTTTGTAGCATATGAATTGTTCAGGTCCACATTCAACTTTATTAGTGTTGTTATGACTGTGTAAACTATGATCACAGCCTCCCTCAGCCTTCTTCTCTTCAGAGATGGAAATTCCAGCCTTTTTAGTCTTCCCTCACAAAGAAGGTGCCCCAGCACCTTCAATCTTTTTAGCCTCCCTTATCTACTTCTGTAACTTCACCATGGCCTTCTTGAGTACTCTACAAAGCACCTAAGAAGTGGAACACTACAGTTCTCTCCAAAAGTGAAATGCTGCCTTCTGTCTCGTTCTCCATCTCCATCCAGATGTCCAGTATTTTGTTGGGTTTTTTTGGCTGACACTGCTCATTGACTCAATTCTTCATTGCAGGAACCTATTTCAATAATTTCTTATCTTCTCCACCCAAATGAATCTTCAAAAAGTCAAATATGAACTAGGGCAAACAGTACCTTAACTTCCTCTTCAAAAGAGAATAATGAATTAAAAGTAAATAATTTATCAGCAACTTAACTATAGGAACGAAGGGCAGTGAATTTCTCAATTTCTTCAAATTTCTGTGGTCTTTATGCAGCAATGAATTAGATTCTACATCTACTGCAGAAATTGGGTTATGAGGGAGGTAAAGAAAAGCAGGCTTTTTAAACCTTCCTTTATACTGTGCTTTATGGAACAAAGGGAGCAATCCCCTCTCCTTTTCTTTAAAGGAATGAACATACTAGAAACAGTATTACAGAGGAAATCCTAAAACAGAACCATTAACTAGCTGAGATTTTCTTTGAAAAGGTTTTTTCCAGCTCTGGTTACAATCTTTTCAGATTCACTCATGTACATATTTTTCAAATAACCAATAAAATTCTTTGCGGCTGTTTTCTATGGCAGACTCATATCACTGACTTGTAAATGTGATATCACTTTTAATGCTGCCTCTGTAAAAATAACTAGAGACCGGTTTAATGAATCACTACGTTGTGAGCCAAGAAATCCTCATTCCTCCTGATATCCTAGCAAAGTTAGGCTATTTACACCTCAGCCTCTCTGCCTGGTAAACTATAAAGTGCTTCACCCATATCCTGCACTGATGGCTCTTTCAAAATTGGTACAGATGGTTTCGTTGCTCATGCATTGAGGGCAAGCAGAAAGAAAGGATGGAGCTGTGAAAAAATCTTGCCATACCATTTCATGGAAATGCTGCCTGTAATTAAGTTGAGGGCATATGCTGCTAAACCCATCAATTTTTAATTGCTACACAGACATCATCTAAGTCTGATGAAAAAATGTTTTCAGAAAGCATGATTCTGTGGTAAATGACACTTTTATGGTTACTACATGATATTCTCTTGTTCTCCTCTATGCAGCAGAAATTTCTGCAGCTACCTGACATTTAGGTTATGCGTGACTTGGCCAGAGGAAATGAAAATACAGTGTCATCCACTAAGTGACAACCTTCCAGGGAGAAAAGCAGCACATGTGTATGACAAAGTGGAGGAAGAAATCACAGTACTTCTGGTTTCTGAATGCATCCTCCCTTCTCACACCTACACAGATTTGAGTTGAAGCCTAGTTCTTTTCCTCTGCCTCTTTTTATCATGAAGTATTTAATAAATGTTCTGGTCTGTTCAAAGCACCTTTAGGAAGGTAAGAAAGGAGTTCTGCCTCCATCCCCAGTCAGACTATAGGTTCTCTGTGTAGACTGCTGCAAGGGTGCTAATTGGTCCCAACTGCTGAGTTTCCTGTTATGCGGACATTCAACTACAGAAACTTTACTGAGACTCCAAATCAATTCATGCAGGTCACTGAACAGCACTCAGAAGGCAATTTCTGCTCAGTATTAAGCAGTGTGGAATATGAACCAGTGCCCAAAAGGTGAAAGACACCATATCCTATTACGGTTTTCCATGCCACCCGGTTCCACAGTGAAACTTTGACTTATGTATGGTCTTACCACATATATTATAAAGGTTGAAACACGTGAATAATGATTTGCAAGACAGCTGTACATAACACAACTGGTACAAAATAAAAGTGCACAAGTATCACTGTAACTTCTTGCATCAATTTTAGCTCAGTAGAGCATCAAGCCTTCCAACAATGTTTCGAAGTTAACCTGAAGATATGCTTAGTAAAAAACTTGGGAAGCATTTAGGTATTCCTCCAATGGGATAAGAAGATGAGAGGGAATGAGTCTCAGTATAACAACTCTAAAAAGATTCTTTGCTGTATTATGGAATAAATGGGCCAATACTTTAAAGATGTCAAGAACAGCAATATCATCTTCCTGTTAGCAAATGTAATGGTAACATTTATCATTGGGCTGTATAATATCAATTCTCTTACTCTTTACATAACCCATTTAAAATGAACAATAAAAGTTTTCTTTAATTAGCTACTGGTGTGCATTAACATGATCATGATTAAACCATAAAAACCAACCGTACATTACTCTGGTCCCCTATCCCATGTGTTTTAAATTATTTTAGTTGAAAATGTACTTTGAGTCCCTTTTAAAAGTTCGACCTTCTGCTTTCAGAGAATTAAATGCATATTACTATAGTGGAGAAGATAATGTTTCAGACCTCCAGGCATATATTAAACACACTGGCAGCACATTAGACAAAATGCTTTACTTATTAGATACTTCCTATTCTAAACAGTGTCATCAAAGGCTAAAAACAAAATCCATATAAAAGCTGCACAATGCTTCCACACAGAACCTGTGCCAAAATCCCTGTACTTTCCAGCTAATGAGGAAAGGATGTGTACTCTTAACATATGAATGTAAGATTTTCCAAGCATTCACTTTAGGAAACAGGACTATTGATTCCACATGGCTTATGTTAAATGAAACTGTATTGGTAAAATAACCTTTAAGATATTTGGCATGATAACTATAATTAAACAGTATTCAAAGGAATAAAACAAAAGGGAATTTGGTTCCACAATAGCTAATTAAAATAAAATGAAAAAACACAGCATGTCATCTATCAAGATAAATTGTTATTGTTTAAGAACTATTTAAATACTGTTAAAATATACTTTTAGATAAAATCTGAAAGGACTGAAAAAATATTTGTGGTTTAAAAATTGATAGTTTGGTGAAGAAAAAAGTATGGGACGCTGAAATTTTAAGCTGAGATAATAGCTTTAAAGCTTTGAGCATAACCAGATGGTACTTAAATCAGAGGTATTCTACAATTTCACTGTCAGAATAAGTTGCAATATGGGAAGGTTTCAATAGCTAGAAAAAGCATCAAGATGATAGTTTACTTCTTAGATCACTTCAGTGCATTTTCTTGTCCTTTCACAGTTACATATCCTATCAATACTACACACTATAGAAAAGGTGTTGAAAGCTACACTGGTAGGTGGGGAACTGTGGTTAATTCTTCCTTTTCATGTGTTGAGATAGGTAACTTGACTAGCTTAACCTCTTGAGTTCACTAGGGCATATGGCACATATATCTATCAAGAGAAAGGGCATGGAAATGGCATGTCCTGTAGAACATACACAGATAAGTACATCATAAAATCAAGGATCAATAAATGGATTTGCTTTTCAACATTGGCAAGTAGTCCCATCTAAGGTCACTGCAATTTTAACCAGGTAAGTCTTATTTATTTTCCATTTCTGATCACAATACTTAGATGGTAGTGATGTCTTCAAAGTTTTCACTCCATAAAAAGCAGGAATAAATTAATCAAGGTAAACACACAACCTAATACTTTAGACCAATAATTAACACATTTTCGAAATCAAAGAGAAGCGTTTTACAACAATTGGCAGAATTGCCCCATTACATTTCTTAATTTCTCAGGAATTTCAAACAATAACAATGTAAGCATGTGCGAATTTCACTATAAACATTTTTATGTTCTTTTTCTGGTACTTCACAGAATAATTCTTTAATTAATAGAATAACTGTAAGCAATATAATCTTTGGAAGTGCAGTCGCTCTAGAGGAAAAGCATCTACATCTGCATATTTTTTCCAGCTTCTCATATTAATTATGGTCGTATAATGACACTATTGAAGTAAAATTTCCAGTCATTTCTTAACTCTGATCAAAACCCTTCAGCCAATCATGAGCTCATGCTTCACATTACATAAGTTATGGAAAGACTCACAAGTGTGAAACCACAAAATCAAAGTGCCAATCACATCTGCTCCATCACTGTTGTATGTGACCTAGTTTTATTCCTTTTTCTAAAAAGTATTAATATTTGCATGGAAATAAAAATCTTGCCTACTGGACAAAGTAAGTTACAGAAAAGGAATAAACTCCATTTTTGTTTTCTGTTGTGCTTAAACTGGAATTACAAAGACAACACTGGATAATTTCTTCCTTTGTACTAAGTACTTCATCTACTGCATTGAGAAGTTTCCAACAGTTTAGAAATTTAGTTAATGTATCATTGCTGTCTAATGGACCTTTGTTTGCCACATTGCTCTACTGAACACTCCAACTAAAACAATTTGGATTTGCATTTGAGTTATATGACTGAATTTAATTCTGACCATTACCGAAATGATTTTGCAAATTGACATATTAATTTCACATGGAAAACATAATGAAAGACACACATACAAACATATTTGACTATTAAATTTTGTCCTCCAGTCTAATAAAGTTCCAAATTAAAACTTCAGTCCCACTATTACATCTAGACAGATTGCTTCTACTTGTATCAATCCAACTACAGAAAGAGTCCTTTATAACATGAACCTAAAGCTGTCCTCCAAAAGGGAACTATTAAATCAAGCCAAAATAAGGCAACAAAAATAGCAGAGATGTCTGAAGTAGTTTATTTCATAAAAGTCAAATGGGTTTTTTTTCCTCTAAGGAGTTTTCTTTTCAAGCAGAATTTGTTGCAAAACAAATGATGCCAATTTGAGGTGTAATTGTGTATATGAGCTTCTGAACCTACAGAAATACTTCAGATGGGAACTGTAGTTTTCACAATACTGCAGGAATTACATACAAGTTGTAATGGCAAGGAGCAATACAAACTCAGCTTCTTTGTGCAATGTTTTCCCAGCTCTTCAAAAGTAAAGTAAGAGGCTACATTCTGTTAAACACTGATGCAAATATTCATAAATCAAAGCTGTGTTACATGTTCCAATTGTAACATGGATATCCAAGTGCTAAATCCTTTCTAATGCCAAGAAAATTATTTTTTTTCATCCTAATACAAACAATATGTTTATTTTGCTACCCCATGAAGGCCAGTAAGAAACTTGTGTTCAATTTTCTTTTCTTTCCAAATAAAGGCTTTCAATTTAAAAAGACTAGGCTGAAATTTGGCAGAGGTTTTTTTCCCACAGCATTTTTTCATTAATATTTTTACTAAAAGCATTAGCTTTTTTGGTGTTATTTTTAAAATTTAAATTCAAATTTTAAGTTCATACCTTTGCTTTTATACAGAAAAGTATTGGCTTATAACACACATTTATTTTAGATATGGTGAGAGTTTGCTCAATTTTGCACACTTTCTTCTGTTTTTTTTTATTTTTGGTTTGTTTTTGTTTTGTGTGGCGTTGGTTTTTTTTCGGGGGCGGGGGGGCACATTGTTTTGTTTTTTTTCTCTGTTTAAAGCCAAGAAACAGCATTTTTCCAGGAGAGTCTTCTTGCATATTTCATTTGGTTATTTTCAAAAGCAATAATTGAAACTTCACCTTGATTTTGCGCATGTACATATGGCACGTAGAGGACAACCAAGGGATCAGGCCCAGCCAGCAGAGGTTTAGGAAAGGCAGATCCTACCTGACCAAGCTGGTCTCCTTTTAGGACCAGGTGACCTGCCTGGTGATGACTGTTGATGTAGTCTAGCTGGACTTCTGCAAAGAAGACAATGCAGGTGCTGGAGGGTGTCCAGAGAAGGGCAACTGAGCTGGTGAAGGGTCTAGAGAGTAAATCCTACAGGGAGTGACTGAAGGAGGTGTGTTTGTTTAGTCTGGAGAAGAAGGGTCTCTGGGGAGACCTTACTGCTCTCTACAAATGCCTAAAGGGATTGTACCAAGGTCAGGGTTGGCCTCTTCTCCCAAGCTAATACTGAAAGTGCAAGAACACAGTCTCAAGCTGCGCCAGAGGAGGTTCACTTTGGACATCAGGAAGAATTTCTCCACTGAAACTGTGCTTAAGCATTGGAATGGGCTGCCTAGGGCATTGGTGGAGTCACCATCCCTGAAGGTGTTCAAGAAACAACTGGATGAGGCACTTAGAACTATGGTTTAGTTGCCATGGTGGTGCTTGGTGAAAGGTTGGACTCAATGACCTTGACCTTGGAGGTCTTTTCCTACCTTATTGACTGTACAAGTCTATGACATTAACATTTCAGTATCAAGATTTCAGTATCAGACTAATTTTACCAGTTGCAGTTTTTGGTCACATTTCCATGCAGTTGAAATAATTTAATTATATTAAATATGGAAATATGATAAGTATCATTCACTGTTATGTCTTCCGAACATGAGAAATTTAACAAAGTTATTAACTCCCATTGGAGTAAACTTGAATACTCTCCCACTGACTACTATTTAGCATTCTGTAAAATAAAATAAAAGATGCAGAAGGAAAATGCCAAATATCTGGCAATAATTCAAAGTGGAATTCAACAAGGCCTCAAAAGACAAACTTAGGCATCATTTTCTAAGAGAGGATGAATGAATGTATGAACAATAAAAAGTCATTATTGTAATGTGGTAAAGTAACTTGGTACTTGACTTTCATAATACAGACTCTATCTTCAGCCTGTTAAATGAGTAACTGTACAGTTAAATGAACTATTCCCAGAATCAAATGGTACAATCTTTTTCTTAATATGTATTAGATACTTTATCTATTTTGAGCATTTTAAAGGCAACTAAAATAACTAAATCCACAGCAGATTAAAATATTTCATGTACAGATGCTGCCTAACTAAACAAACTTCATTCTACATTATTTCCAGTAATATAAGTCAGACTGAGTCAGACTACATGCCACAAACAGAAAAATCCACAGTACAGGAGTCTCCAGTGAGAAGTAGTCAACTGCTGGCACACTACTGCTCACTGAAGCATGTGCTGGTATCTTGAGTGCCTCAGGTTTTAAAGCTGCTAGATATCTGGAAAATTATCTATCTGTACCTTACTGCCTTTTTTTTCCCTAGGTTACTACATCTCACCTGTATCAACTTGTACCTAAAATGATCTTTGACTAAACCATGTTTCAATTTGTTAAGAATATTTTAAAGACTACCTGAGGAAGTAAAGCACGTGAAATGTGGCATGTGAACTAAAACCTACAAAATTAGGAATTCCCGAATATGTTTTTTTTGGTAACAAGGCCATGACAAAATATCCCTATTTTTAGCAAGTTGTTTGTCTCAGCCTTGGTGTACAATTCCATGCCAGACTGAATTTGTGTCTCCTCGTTTGTGTCTTATATGACAGTAAAACAGCCAGTTCAGGGTCTTGAAGCATCCAAAAAAAATAATCCCAGGAAGAAAAAACAACAAGCCAACCAACCAAAAAACCTGAGAAAAAATGTACTTGTTTTTTTGGGCTGTTCTGCTTCCTTCACTGGTTCATTGTACAGTACAAAGCAGTGAAGGAAAAGGACAGACCATGGCAGCTCAATTTTGGATTAACTTAAGCCTCAAAGTTGCATCCTAAATCGTGCCCACTGAATTTGTTTAAAACAACTAAAAGAAAGAAAAGAATCATGGCACTGGAGCAGGAATGAAAGGTCCAAAAGAAGATCTCTGCAAGCTGTCTCCAGGGTGGGTGACACATGGAGCTGCATCTTCAGGCTTCTCCGACTGATCACGCCCGGCAGTTCTCCAGTGGCCTCAGTCTCTCGGTGCTGAGAGATGCTCCAAAGCACCCAGCGCTGGAATCATGCTGAGATTTGACTTTATACCTCACTGGAAACCAGTGGAGAACTACTGGGAAACACATTCTGCAGCAGCCTGACATTCTCTAAGTTTTTATCTGCAGTTCTAGGATTCCATTGGAGCCATTCAAATTGTGGGATGGTAACAACATTGAATTCCATTGGCGGGCCCAGATACAAACAGTTTACAAAGTTTACTTCTTAAAGAAAAACACTTCTCACCTTTACACGCTTCTATATAGTATTACTAGGATGTACTATAATAAAGACGCAAAAAGACTGCACATATTACTGAATCTGGTTTACATATACTGTTTTTCCATAAAAATGTTTCTCCAATTTTGGGCCATGAAGTTCCTTTTGGTTCACTAAGAACTACTGCTTTTTGTTTGTTTGTTTTTGTTTTTTTTTTTTCTTTGTTGTTGAGTGTTAAAAAATATTTCCCTAAGCATTACTCTAAGTATAATTTTTTAACTGGCCATAAATTCATTTGCTGTGGTGGGCTTGCTCACAGACATACCTGGGAAATGACCCAATGAACCACTCAAGCAAGACCAGTTTGCTTAGAAATTATATCGTACAACAATGATTTAATAGAAATACAATGGGTAAAACTTCCAGATGTTCAAAGTGTAATGAACACTTGTGTAGAGAAGGCACTACTGCCTTTATAATGAACTTCATCAAGAGAATGTAGAACAGTTATGTGCCTATCTCCCACTGAAAGAATAACAGTTTGGCAGATAATTTATCTGTGATTCTGAATCTCTCCTCTTCTGCTCCTGTTTTGAAAGGCAAAGAATCAGCCAAAAAGGATGATTGTAGGGACCAGAGAGCCTATCCTAGCAGGAAAGCAAGAAAGGCATACAAACTACTGCAAGAAAACTGGTGAACTAATGCAAACACACAAACCTAATTATCCCTGTAGCTCTGTGAAGGAAAAAAATGCCCAACTTTCTAAAAGAATGTCTTAAATCACTGGTCTTCAGACAAACATCAGTTTCATGAAACTTGTAGACAGGATCCCTACTCAGTAAAGCTTAACAGATTTTCAATTTTAGGGATTCTCTAATTCAAACAGCTCTCCAATAGTCTCAAATAATTGTCATTGCTAATTTCTGAGAATACTTTACTAAGTCATTATTCCTCCACTGTTTTGATGGAGAAAGTTAAAATTAGTGGAAACCTTTACTTAGGATGAGTCAAGAATGAAGCTTCCAGTCTTATTCATACAATGAGTCACAGGTAATCTGGGGGGAAGGGACAGTCTCAGTGAAATGAAGAGCTGGAAATATTGCCTAGGAGCACACACTGAGGGAAAAAAGTGCTAATATGCAAGATTATTAAGCAAACCCATTAAGCACAGCAAAACCACTGAAGCTGCATACTATGTACAAACAACTGAGAACTTTAAAATGTCTTCTCTCTAAAAAGGTACTGGCAGCCAATTATCTGCAGAGATAAGTTCAGAGAAATTAGAAATAGCTGCAAATCTGAATTTGATTCAGTACATGTTATTAGCATCATATGCATGACACATACCAATCTTTTATCATAATCATAATCTATGATTTCACCATTTGATATAGCAACCAGTAACTCAATCAGAGGGAAGCTAGCTGTAAAAATGGAAGTATTGTCCTGCTCTTTTATCTCCTCCATACTCATGAGAAACACTGTGCAATGTAAGTCAGTGTGACAACTACCTCTTTTATCTAAATGGGAATACCAACAGCACCAGATTGTATCATACTTAGCAAAGCCACAGACCCTATGCATGTACTTTGTAGCCCTGCCACCAAAGCATGGCACTGCACCAAAAATTAGTTCACTGTAATTTTACTAGATTGGCTTTTGTGATAGGTGGCAGAATACACCAAACACGTTAGAAAGAAATTAAATACAGACAGGCTTTTTATTATCCTTCCACTTTGAACACTGTGTGTCCATAAAGAAACTACTACTTTCTCTGCCCCACTCAACCAAAATTCGGTGCAATATTCAGATGTTCAAGACAAGTGGAAAATTATTATTACTGACACAAGTGAACTTCCCTGCAAGCAAGACACAGAACAAAATGAATTGCTGGTATTCAGAGAAGCTCAGAAGCCACACAATGCCAGAAATTAATGTTGATGACCAGGGGAAGGAGATTAACATTCAGAAACTATTGTCTACCTATGGAATCCTCAACTGAAGTATAAAGTTCAAACGATACTCTTCCATTCAAAATATCTAGCTTTAATTCAAGTATCTCAAAATTCTCATAGCATGACTATGGATGCAACATGTGCAGCATTGCAAGAGATGAATGAAACTGCAAAGCAGTTCAAAATGTTAAAACACACCACTTGCTTAGATTTGAAGTGTAAAACTAAATTGTGCATTTCTAAAAATTCCAGGCTATCACAGAACTCAGATCTTCTGTCAAGAGAGGTTTTTGCTGTGTGAAACCTCTGTGCATGTGAGTGCATCCACATACCTGCTTATGTCATTTTGAGTAATCCTCACATGTTTTGCCTTCATGTCTGTAAAATGGACCCTTCCTCATAAGGCTTCCTACTTTAGTGTGAACTTAATTCATCCCTAAATCTCGTGGGTTTTTTCTCAATTGAAAAGTAAGATTTCTGCTTTGAAGATTCTTAGAAAAACGACATTCATTTTCCCAATGTAAGAACAGCATCTAGATTTCCACTGGAATGAGAATGTTTGCTCATACGAAGTATCAAGAAGCACTGCACAGTCCTTCAAAAAGATACCTCCCAACTGGTTTTGGCAACAAAATCAAATGATGAGACAGAGCTTCCTAAGAACAGAAACAGGGTATGGCAATGACTCAAGATACTGGCAAGGACTTTATTTTGATAGTGTCCTTGAACTAACCAAAATATCTGTTATTTTCAGGAAAACATCCGACAAGTGGCTATGTGGGAACCCAAGTACTGGTAAAGCTACCAGGAAAATGATGCAAGTATTATTCAGCTATTCCAGCTAAGGGTTTTTATTGGCATTCTCAAAAAGTTACACTTTTGGCACTCTCTCTGACACTACTGAGCTACAAGATTATGTTTAAAACATATGAACAGCTCAGTGGTAAATATTATCAGAAGACTTTAACGTCATATACATTTCAAAAGATTTAGCCATTCTACAAATTTTAACAACTCCATAAAGCAATTAAATCTAGTAAGCCTACTTACTATCTGAGTGGATCAGATTAATCTGTGGAACAATCTTTACTAAGAAAATCAAGCTATGCATGGTGCAAATTTTCTCCATCAACTCTATTCATGTGTATGTCTTAAATATGCTTTTTTTACACGTCTTCATGTTACTATATATTTGAAAAAAACACACTAATTTGTACAGCTTCCTTTGACATGTTTTCAGGCCTTTAACACTAGCAGAAATAGAAAATATATACCACCTTACAATTAAACATTCACCATCCTACGAAGCTGCTATAGAATTCTACAGAATATAGATTTATAGATTTAGATGAAACTGATTCAAGATGCCATTCTTTCACTAAGGTACAATGAATAAAAACTTCTGATTATAGATTGGCTCTTTTTTTTTTAGTTTCAAAATTATAGTTATAAAAATTTAGCTATAAAATTGCTAAACTATAAAATATAGCTAATTCTGCTCAGCATACAACTGCTTGTGAATGGTACGAGGATACTGTTGCAGCTCCAACTCATGCAAATTAATTTCACAGGAAACAGAAACCACTTAACTCTGTCAAGAACACAACTTGGACCCCCTGGACAATGCGATCCATTAGATGTTATATACATAAAAGGCTATGCTCTTTCATGTTTAAACTCCCTACTAATTAAAAGAAAATTTATTCTCGCAGGTATTTTTGTCACTTTTCAAGCAATGAATTTCTGACAGAACAGACAAATAAATTTGTAAAAAAATAGCCATATTTGTTTCCTGGCAAAATCTCAGGCAGGAATAACAGAATGTATCATTCTACCAGACAGTTTCAGATGGTACAACATTACCTGAATCTGAAAACAGATTATAGATGGCTGGAAAAATTGAAAAGTTAGGATGGCAGCCAATATAATCACTAGCAATACACTCAGAAAATAATGCCTCCTTGCTTAATAAACAGGATAGTATTGAAGTGGAATTCTGTCCTAAAGAAAATCAATATGAAACTAAGCAACGTATTTATCCCTAGGTGATCAGCCAGCCCATCACAAGCCACGTAAGTGACTGAACAGTGAATACTGCCTACTACTGAATGATGGCTTTCCCTCAGTGGCAATACCTGTTTTGGTTTGTCACCCTACATTTCCTGTTTTTTTACAAAACAGATTAAAAAATTAATCAATATTGAGACTTCTATTCTGTTTTTTCATTTGACTGAGAACACGAACTATTACACACTGTTTGAGGAAGACTGATGTACAGGGTGACTATATTAGCTTTATTTACTTCTAAAAATAGATAAAAATTCATGAAAAAATTATTTCTTGTGAGAGAATTCCAGAGGAAAGGGGAGGATTCTTCTCATAAAGAAAACAGGGAATTTCAAATCTCAATTGCTCACTGCCCACTGACTACACCATCAATTAATTTTTTACTGGCTTCTGTCTTTTCCCTTTTTATTTCTCTTCTTTCTCTTTAAGGAAAAAAAAAAAATCTTATTTTGGTATGAAATGAAGGAAATTACAGAATCCACATGTTTATACTTCCTGTCAAGGATCAAGTTTTCCACACTAACTAGCAGGTGATGTTCCATGCAGGGAAGAAACTGTAACTGGTGCTGTCTAAAGGTAGCGTTGCCACAGCACCAAACTCGTCTGTGTACAAGCACGAGATGACTCAAAGGAGAAGATTAGTCGAGATCAAAGAATGCAGAACCCTCAGTCTCACATCGTGTGACCCAACACTGCAACTTTCCTCTCCTCGTCAAACACTTTAGCAAATCATCACTGTGACACATCCAGTGTCCACACTGTGAGAAAGTCCAAGCACGTGCTCTCTCACACTTCTATTTAGGCTCAGTTTGAGCCACCGTCTTGCCTTCAGTGATTTTGTCCTGCATATATGCCAAAAAACCAACTATTCTTGCTATTTATGGCAAACCTATAGCAATTCTTACACAGTTCATGGTTTTCTAATATTTTTTTTCCCTGAAAATGAACCAATGTGATTTCTTCCGTGTGTTCTAATCTAAAGAAAAGTTTGAATTTTGGACCTTTTTAATAGCAATATTTTTATTATCTCTGTAATGAATACTTCAGATTATTTTGGTCAATACATAAAATGATCAGAAATGGTGAAGTTTTAAATTAACTTTACGTACCATTTAGTTATTATTTTACTTGGATAAGAAAGCACAATGATATTGAAGGTAAGGATAATAAAAATAATTCACAAGTTAAATTCAAAATATTCCTAGGCAGGCTACGGAATACAGAGATTGGACAGAAGGTTTATGTCTTTTAGACTATTTCACTAAGAGTAGTATGAGACAATAAATGCAATTCATTGAGCAGACACAAGAAGGTCTGGTCCAGATAATCAAGAACTGTAGGCTAAAAGGAAAAAAAAGTGGACTGAACCCCCACTTGCACTTAGAAGTCATGTAAAAATTATTCTATCCCATTATGCTCTATTTTAAAACATTTGGAAAAATAGCAAAAGAGAAGAGAAAAAATCCCTAAACCTTGAGTCTTTAACTAGTATTGATGAGAACATAGAGGAAAACCAACACTTTAAGGTTTTTGTTTGCTTTTTTCCTGTCTCACTGTAACTTTTTAATTTTGCTGTTTTAATTTATTTTTTCCAGAAAATAACAACAATCCCTATGAGATGTTTTCCTATTAGATTTGTTCCCGCATGAGAGTCTTTAAACACTACTGATATGAAGCTTCACAGTATTCTAGCAAAATACTTTAATTTTTTCTTTCATTAGCAATACAAAATATCCTTTTGTGTTGAAGCAAGGAATATTTGGAAGAATGTTATTTATGAACTTCTTTGTAGATTATTGTATTGGGTAAATTCCTCCCCAGCTATATTTTATGTGAAACACTGATATGCAAGAACATCTTATCACCTTAAGTGGTCACAGAAAACACTAAGGAAAATGTCATAGAAACTGGTCTTGAATCATGAAGTGCTTAAACAGCTGTAGGATACAACTTTCCAGTTTTTTTCCCCTCAGTGTCTGTGTGCTTGTGGACATCAAAAATCAGCAGGAAAAACTGGTTTCTTCCTAGCAAAAAGGAAATACACTTCGAATCTGTAATTTCAAGTCTCGTTTTACTATACTAAGAACTCTTTACCTTGTCAGTTTACTATCTATCTTATCTAACGTGTTTGTTGATCTTTCTCAACTGCATAAGTCCAAATGCTTATTGAAGAGACACTTCATTGTAAGATAAAAATTTTCCTAACTATGTATGTCAAAGAGAGACTATAAACACTTTTCCCTCCTTAATTTTTGTATTTGCAGAATCTAAGCATGAAGATCTCTTCAAAAAGTCATTTTCATTGCAACAATCAGTTTGAAACATTCTTTTTTTTCCGTGTAATTCAAGGAGAGAAACTAAAGGTCACATCTTTACAGCAAAACAGATTTTCCTTTGTCTCCTACTTCTTAGTTTTCTCTTTTCACATTCTAAGGACATTACACAGATTGACATGAAATGCAATTCTTCCTTATCAAAAATTTGAGAGCTTTTAGGTAATGGAAGTTGTTGTCTTTTACAAATCCATGTGGGATGTACAAGACACAGTCTCAATTTGAAGCACACAGAAGTGGCCTCACTGTGCAGGAATGAAAGCATAAGACATTTCCTAACTCCAGTGACACAAATTAGAGCTACTTTGGGGATCTAGCTGTGGTATGTGCTCAGAAACTACAGCTTTCTGCAATCCTTCTCAACTGTGAAAATGCTTCTCTGGATATATTCCATTGTTTCCAAATCCATAAAACCAACACAGTGAGAATAACCAAGCCTAATTTTAAGCTAACCCTTGTCAAGTTGCTTGAGAATCTAAGTATTTCAAATCTAAATAATCCAAATTTTGTTACTTTCTCTTCACTTTGTTATTTCATTTCTGGTATCTGAAACTTTATATTTTGTAAACTAGTTAGAAGTATTATAATATCTTACTCTTTGAAATGTACAATCATTAAAATAAGGAAGCTTCAGTTACTAACTAATAATGCAAAAAGGCAGTCCACGAATCCCAGGTCATGAGATTGTTGCTAACAATTTTATCAATAAACTGAATATATTAATTCCAGCTGCAATAAATTTGTGATTCTTCAATTAAGGTGGTGAAGATCCACCAGAAAACATCTCATAGCACAGGACATCAAAGTTATGGTACTACATGCTGCATGACCTGCTATTCCCTGGAGTGAAAATTCAAAGCTCTAAAACATGGGCAGAACTGAGCAGGTGCACAAGACCTGATCAGTAATTGTGCAAGCTACAAGAAAAACAAAATTATCTGAGAAATATTTTATTGGTTCACATTTCAATACCTACTGTTTCTGGGGCATTACTAATACCATGGACTAAGTTTGCTCTGTTTTCACTCACTACAACAAATATCAAATGCATAATGAAAAAAGTTTTGAAACCCTCAGGAAGTTACCTTTACACAGCATTAGCTTTTTTAATGTGCCAACACATTTTAGGATATCAAGACATACCTAAATTCAACTGATTTACATAAAATACAAAAACCAAGACTGTTTTGGCTCTTTAACACTGATTACCTTAGATTTCAACAATTAAAAGACAAAAGATGAACAGCTTCTTCAAAACTGGCAAATGGAAATGCCAACTTCTGAAAGTTTCAACATACTAAAAACACATCCAATTACACAAGCTTTCCATAAGAATACTATCCAGTCAATACAACATCTGTGCAACATGTGGATCTGCCATTTTACACTTTGACTGTCTGGCTTCTTAAGTAGTATTATCTGGAACTTGTTTTACTGGTTTTCTGACTGTTTTTTTTTCTAAGCAAAATACAAACAGAAAGCAAATTTATGCTTGTTTTCAACAATTTTTTTTTTCATTTTTCACACAAGTAATTAATAGCCTTGACTAAAGCGTAATTAAATTGCTCATCACTCAAAAGTTTGCTCTGCTGAAGTATCATCAGCAAGAAAAAATGCTATAAACTCGATTAGCTATCACTCCTTCAAATTTTGTGTGATGCAATTGTAACAGCACTGTTGCACTGTATATATCCTGCTGACCATGTTCATTATCTTACAGTGAAGTCACAGCAACAGGCTGATCAGATTGCCATAAACAGAAATAAAGAACATAACAATCCTACTGAGTCAGAACAAAGATCTTTTTAGACTCCTGTTTTCTAAAAGCAGATATAATTGCATGCTTTGAGGAGAAAAAAAACGTAATTAAAGAAAGTGTAATTAGAGAAATACTTCTTCAACATACTCTTCCAGACTTCCTGAACCAACATATTACAGAGCTTTAAAACTTATCAGAAAAGCTTTTTTAAGCCTCATCTACAGCAAAGAGAATGACTTACACCTTCTGCAAATATTACTGCAGTATGTCTAATGTGACAAATCGGTACACAGTCAGATTTAGCCAGGCTAGGAAGGAATCAGCTGCCGTAGATGAGTTTTCTATGCTTTCCCCCTTTTGGATGCTTCCCAGCTATTAATTAGTTCACTTTAATGGTGTATTGTTTATTACTCACTCAAGCATTTGCTTAACTTATTTGGGTTATCTGAGCAGATAGGAGCTGTACTTCCCCCAGCCTTGCCCATTATTGGGATGAATACAAGTAACATGCTGCTCACTTTGAAATATCCAATATTTATAGTAGTTAGACTCCAAATATAATTTTTGTGGTAAAAGAACAAAATGCCAAAGTTGAAACAACTTTTGCTCCCCGCTAGTATTAATATAATTTATTCAGGAAGCTGGTGGGTTGTTGCTGCAATTTATCAGAACACAGGGGTTTGCCCTATGGAACATGTCACACCTGCTGGTGCAGTTTACTCAGTGACTGGCCATCAGCCAGGTCTAGAAGCAGAATATCATCTGCCAATGTGACAAACACTGCTGCAGCTAGTACTTATGCAGCCTAGGAAGAGTGCTCAAAGGTCAAATACCTAAAAGCAGGCTTTAACAAAGCAGAAAACATTAGCCAGCAGGTCATGCCTGGAATTTCTGAAAGAAAACAAAGATGTGCCCATACCAGGTTTCCCCTGCTCTGCTCAGCGTTTCTCCCAGGTGAATGACAGCTTGTGCCCATTGCCTATTGGCTCTGACTGCAAATTATGCTTGACATATGTATCAGCTATGAAGAAAAATTCCAATCAGACACTTCAAGTCCCAGATCATTCTTTGTGGGACTGTTTTGCCAGCACATCTGAGTCCATTAGCACAGTTGTTAAATGCAGTTGCTCCTCCACTTTAACAAGAAGATTTATTTTCAGTATTTTGTGGGGGAAAGTAACTTCTTAAGCATCAATTTTGTGCAGGACCTACTGTATTCTAATGGATAGCAACACATAAATATAATACCAAGCATACTGAAGAACTTTGGAAGTTTTGTTCATTGCTTAGGCAAAAATAAAAGAATGCCAGCAAGGGGCAAGGGAGGTCTGAGAGGGATCCAAAACAGGGGCAATTTTTTTCATTTCTATTTAAACTGTGAGAAAATAAATCCATATTTTCAAAAACTGATTGTTGAGTGCTGCATTCCTCACTGCAATTAAAAGCTTGCGAATAAGCATGATTGAAGTAAAAGATGATGAGTTTGGATATTCTTTCAAGAAAGAGCTTATGCTATTTTAATTAGTATATTAGATACCTATCTGAATTTCAGACTGTATAGGATAGCTATGGACTTGTAGCCTACAGAAACATGCTTTTGGGCTAGCAGAAAATAAACAAAGAAGACTACATAACCTGAGAAATAGGGATGAGGCAAAGTGAGCACTGGCTGAATGGCAGGTCTCAGAGGATTGTGATCAGTGGCACAGGATCTAATTGGAGGCCTTTAACTAGTGGTCTCCCAAGAGTAGGATCCAGTCTTCTTCATCTGTGACTTGGATGAAGGGACCGATGCCTCCTCAGCAAGTTCACTGATGGCACAAAGCTGGGAGGAGCAGTCAATACCCCAGAGGGCTGTGCAGCCCTTCAGAAGGACCTGGGCAGGCTGGAGAGACGGGCAGAGAACCATCTGAAACTCAACACAGGCAAATGCAGATCCTGCACCTGGTGAGGAACCCCAGGGACCACCAGTACAGGCTGCAGGGTGACCGGGTGGGAAGTAGTTCTGTGGAGAAGGATCTGTGGGTCCTGGTGGACAACAAAATGGCCCTTGTGGCCAAAAATGCCAAAGGTATCCTGTGGTGCGTTAGAAAGAGCATTGCCAGCAGGCTAAGGGAGGCAATCCTGCCTCTCTGCTCAGCTCTGGTGAGGCCTTACTTGGAGTGCTGTGTCCAGTTCTGGGCTGCTCAGTACATGAAAGATGTGGAGCTCCTGGAATGAGTCCAATGGAATGCTATGAAGATGATGAGGGGGACCTCAGTTATGAGCAAAGGCCGAGGAGCTGGGGCTATTTAAGAATGACTTGAGAGGAGATGACTGAGACGGGGGTTTATCAACGTCTATCAGTATCTGAAGAGAAAGTGTCAAGAGGATGGAGCTTTTCCTGGTGCTGCTGAGCAATAGGACAAAAGGCAATGGGCAGAGAGTGATACACCAGAAATTCCACCTGAACATGAGGAAAAGCTTTTTTACTGTGTGGATGACTGAGCACTGGAACAGGCTGCCCAGAGAGGCTGTGGGGTCTCCCTCACTGGAGATAGTCAAGAACTGTCTAGACACAGTGCCATGTGCTCTGGAGGACGCTGCTAGAGCAAGAAGGACTAGAGAATCCACTGTGGTTCCTTCCAACCTGGCCCATTCTGTGACTGATTCTGTGATGGAGGGAATAAGGAGACATATACCATAGGGAACAGAAAGTGAGTGAATGCTTTCAATGGACATCCTCTGGAAAATATTTCAGATGTTTGAAGTTGTCTTGAATTTTAAAAGCAATCCTCTTCTCTTCATGTAGAGCCATAATCCTCACAGAGATATGGTGAAGAAAATGTAAGCATTTCTAAGTACCTTTTTTGTTTTTTCAAGGAAGATACAAAGTAACCGTTCTTTGGATTCAATGCCTTCAGTGTAGGTAGTTATCAAACAGGAACAGTCTTTAGGACAAATCTAAAGAAATAATTTTTGTTTACATCAATTTTTTTCCAAAAGACTAGCCTTAATCTCAAGCTTATTGGAAAGTAAGTAAAAGTTGATAATGACCTCAGTAGCCATATTTGAGGAGTGTAACATTCACTGACTTGCAATAAGATATGTTACCCATGCATTCCTACGTGGTCAGCAGCAGACCAAGATGTGTGTTGGTTTGTATTTAATTTATTTTTCAAAGACGAGTTCTTGTGTTCTCTGCTTCTAAATGATAGTATGACAAATAAGTCTTGCCAAAAATCTCCAGGTGGTAAGTGATGGACACCAGGAAACAGATTTGCCAGATGAAGAAAAAAACTGCTTGAAAATTCACCTGTTTTATCACTAATCAGCAGTAAAACTAGTTATCATTTATACTGGAAATACTTTTACCAGAATATTAAAAATTCTTCTAAGAAGGAGAAAATGTGGCCCTTTTATTGATATTTCACCTATAATATTAGATGTATCACTGAACAAAATCAGAACATTAACGGCACTTCACTCTTATATTTGTATTTCATTTCCTAACACTTCTGTTTCTGTTCTCCACGTGTAGGTATTATATGTTCTTCTTCTAAGAATTTGGCATATATTAATTTTGAAAAAAGTGAATAATTACAAAAAGGCAGCAACATTCTTTGCCCCTCAGGTAATCTATCAAACACCACATATGTGTCCATATTCTAAAGCTGTCAAGTAGATCAAAGCAATATTCTTGCATTAATAGACTATACCTTATGAAGAAGTCAGTACAATAGGCCCACTGTACATCAAAGATTTATAAAACAGTATAAAGCTAGGGCTTATAATAAGTAAAAACACAGCACTGGAGACCTGGCATGAAACTTTTAACAGAATATTAAAACACTTGAAGAAAAAAGTGATTTACCCATAAATCATCACTTCTTTTTGTTTTTTTTTGTCTACATGAATCTTTACAGCATTGCCCTGTAAACCACCAAATACAGTCCATTTGGAAATCACACCTTTAAAGCTTAAACAACGGGTTGCTCCTTTGATGACTGTCATGCCTTACCCCAATCTGACTGCCTCCTGTGATGATTGATTCTGAGGACAGAGTACTAGATAATGTGCTTTGCCATTAGCAAAATTGACCAACTTTAGGCAGCTTTCCACAGCTGACTTTTATTCAAATAATAAGTTCACTCAAGTGTGAACTGAATGGATGGACTATGATGTGGGTAAAAACCACATTGGGCCATTAAAACCAGAAAGTAAAGGTCAATGTTCCAAAGTACAGCTAAACTCCAGTTACTAATGGACATTTCTCAAGGTTTGATCATGTTTAATGTCTTTATCAAAGACCTTGGCAATGACACAAAACATATCCAAAGAAAGATGACACCCAACTGGGAGGAGCTGTTGATACACTGAGGGGCAGGGGCTGCCGTTCAGAGGGACATGGCCAAATGGTGAAATCCCAACCCAAAACCTGGCTGGAGGCCAGTGCTACAGAATAGCTTTGCAGAAATGAACCGAAGAGTCCTGGTGGCCAACAACTTGAACATGTGATAGGAAACTGTCCCTGTAGTGTGGGAGCCTGAGCATTTACTGGGAAGCATTAGCAGCAGCACAGCCACTGGATCAGAGGTGAGATGATGAGATACTTGCGGGTCATAATCCGGAGTACTGTCTTTAGCTTTGAGCACAACAGCAGAAGAAAATGACTGACAAACCTGAATGGGCAGGGGTTCATCAAGAGGATTAAAAGGTTAAAGCCCAGCATTTATAAAGAGAGGGTGAGAGAGCTAGGTTTTTTCAGAAAAAGAGAAGGATAAGGATGATGGTGGGGCATATAATTATTGTTTCCATTTACTTAAAGCAGGGCTATGAAGAAGATTAAGTCAGATTTCCTGTTCTTGGAAAGGTATTGTGAAATGTTGAGAGGCAACGATTGAAAGTTTTATCAAGCAAAATTCTGAATGGATATAAAGACAAAAATATTCCAAAGCAAGGGTAATTAAGCACAGGACAATTATCCAGATGGTCATTCCTCTGAGGTAAAGAAAGATTTGACTGAACAACATCCTGAAAAGCCTAATCTAGCTTGGACATTAGTCGTCTTTTGAGCAAAGGAATCGTTTCCAGAAGTGTCTTCAATGTAAATTATGCTTTGATTCTTGCAATGAAATAATATGCAGGTGTGAAGTATGAAAAGTTATGTGCAGACTCCTGATTTCATTCACTAAGATAAAAACAGAAACATACAATCAGTGTATTATGTTTCTTTCTGCTGAGTAAAGAAGAACCGTAAGAATAATAATAAATGTGCATATATTAGAGGGTGAGGTGGCTTCACTTAGGCACATAGAGCTACACATTTCTGAAGAAGAACTGGACAAAAAGTAACCAACCAATGGATTTATATTTCCAGTTCAGTAAATCCAGATGTAGTTCTATGACTTACTAAAGACAAGGCAAACACCTTGAGCCAGAAATATCCCCATTATTCATTACAGGAGACCTCAGTGATGCAAAGCAGCAGTGATGCAAGGGAGTTATCAATGAAGAGCAAATAAGTACCTCAGGATGTAGTCAGCAAAAGGCTTTCTGAAATTCTGTAGCAAATTCCTTTTAAGTCTTTACAGTCCAAGTAAGTCATGCAGTACTTCTGCACAAAGCCAACTCAAGATTTAAATTCTTGGCATCTACTCAAATCTTATGATTCTGTCAATTCCACTGACAATGGGAAAACAGTGCTCTACAAATAATTTATTGAAGACATTTCTATATATAATTTACAGTATTCATCTCCAAAAGAGGCCCTGCGTCTGTAAAATATCCAAAGAAAAGAAAAATACACCGCATTTCTTTTCTACATCTTTCATGTTAATGAAATGTTAATGAAATGATGCCCTTTATTTCTCTCTATCCTTGGGAAGTGATAAAGGCATGGGGGGTGATGTGATGCCTAGATTAGCAAAAACAAACATCTTCTGGGGCTTTGACAGGGTGAAGAGAGAAGAATGTAAATAGTTTGGCTGCTCTAGAGCATTCCTTGCTTCCACCCAGACTCACATGCAATGCTGAAACTGTTGAGATTCAGGAAAGGACAGAGAAAACCTTCTCCAGGTCTCCCATTAGCCAGATTCTTGGAATAGTTGACTGTGTCTTGCTCAATAATTCTATCCCTAACTCTCGTTATTTGCGAAGGTACCTCCATAGGTCCAGCAGCCATTCCAGTGGAATTAGTGCTTTGTCATTTATTAACTCCTACTATCTTAAAGATGCTGTTAGCCTGACTGGATTCCAGGTTTTGAAGATAAGAAATACATATTTTTTCTTCGGGCAAAAGTTTTCTCTCGCTTTTTCTGTTTTTGTTCTGTTTTGTTTTTTGTATCAGACCAGAAGTGTGAAATTTAAACTTACCAGTCTGTCACAGTGATTGGCTCTCAATACAAACTGAGGTATCAAGTCCCAATAATAAAGAATGACAAAATTCAAGAGATGGCTGCTGATCACTAGGACGTGAATCCCTAAGACAGTTAATGTGAGTAGTGGTTACTAGGCACAGAGAAAATTTTACAGTTTACTAGTTTTAGTGAAGGACAGTGTAGCATGTGAACTCACAAGAAAATACCAAAGATTTGATAAAAGTTCAACACCAAATAATCTCAAAAACCTACTTCTCAAAAATTTGTTTCCTTCATTATTTACATAATTGTACATTACATAAGGTAATCGTCCTTGTACATAAGATGTTGCAGAACCACTAAAATGAATAACAGCATTCACTGAATAATATTCTTGTTAACACTCATTCTATTCTTAAATCAATGTCAGAATGCATTTTGAAACTGACCATAGAACAACAAAAAATATGTATTTCCTTTACCTGTACATTTTTTTTCTAGATGGTACAAACACCTGCTCAGGGCTACAGTACTTTTTAAAAATCCAGTTGCAAATCAGGGAAAAACCTACCTCAGTGGTACTACTGGAAGGTTCCAGTCCAATCATATTAGCTTGTACCAGCTGCTGAAGAAGTTGCACTTGGGCCACATTGAGGAAGAAGTCCAAATTTGTTGTTATATTCACTTCCAAAGAATGACCACAGACCAATATTTCCTGTGAAATTAAGGGAAAATACTAGGTAACAGCTATTGGGAAAATAATTTCAGCTTCTATATAACTGTACTGTGGTTCCCTGCTGCAGTCAATACTTAAAATTATATATAACATTATATATAGTACAAATGTGGTCTTTTTAGGAGAAACTAGTGTGTCATGCTTCTAAAGGATGTGGCTTATTCTTTGCATGGCTTTCAACAGCAGAACTGTTAAGGCAAACTTTGCAAGAAAAGCATCTCATGCACAAGGCCTTATTTCCATCCCTTGCTAGTATCAGTGGGCTGTCAGTGTGTCCTTGGCAATGATTCCAATTCTCCTTCCCTTCCAAGAAAAAAAAAAAATTTTTTTAATTTATTTAAACACAAACTTGATTTATAATGAAATCATATGTTGGAACTCACTGATAGTCAATCTAATTGATTTCTCTTTGCCTGTAAGCCATTCTTAATACCTTGGCAACACTAGCTGAATAGCCACTGTTTTATTGGTGTTGTCTAGCACAAATAAAGATCTTCACCACTGTTGGCAAGCAATAAAGAGATGAAAAACAGAACCAATGCAGAAGGGGAGAAGAACTGCTCAGTTTCATGAGAAGTTTGCACAGTGCTCAAGTTTTAATCTAAACTAGACCTCTCCCTTCATGATGGAATGTCATCCAGGGAATAGATAACAAGAAGAATGCATGTACAAAAACCACTGAAATTCCTGAATGTAAGCATTAGCAAAGCTCAGATTTTTTTTTTTTTTTTACTTGAATAACTTCTATGTATCCTAGCCATACTGGGGCTTTCTATTTCTCTTTTACATTAAATAATTTTCCATCTGCCCTTCTGATGACTCTACACAAAATGTGAAACTGCTGATTTCTTCTCTCTGTGCCCACTAGCTATTATTTTCCAACAATGTACACCCACTGCATGTTGGAATACACCTTTAGTACCCTTTACATTCCTGTACCAATTTTGCTCTTCCCAGGAGGTAGTTTTTAAGGGAAATTATCCTTTTGAGCTGACAAAAATTTTCTGATATTTTCCCTACATAAAACGTTCTTGAGCTACAAACTAATGCCAAAAAGTCAGCCAATACCTTTTGTGTGTAACCTGCTTCACAGACTAATTGTTAACTAGCTGAACAACACATCAGCAAAACTGACTGTTAAACCTGAGTACCTGGAAGTACCCATAGCAAAGGCAGGGAAATGGATGCTTAGTGGCAATTTGGGGTCTTGGAAATCTCGCTAAGAGAACTCAGCTTAACTTTCTTATTATAGACAGTCTACAGATTGCATTTTCAGGTTTCTTTATGAGAAGCCTGTGAATACAGTGTTTTGTTATGTTGCACCTCTTGTCAACACCTTTCCATCACCGACTTCTAAAAAATATTGCTGGAAATCATTAAAGGATTCCCATTTTTGGAACTGAAAATAGGCTTATCTACCTCTGGCTGGACTGCCTTTAATATCAAATGCTATACAAAAATTCTTTCTCCAGCAGAGACAGAACATTTCAGCTCTTGTCCTTTCTCCAGATGGCAATTTGAAAACACACCTGAACACTTCAAATGATAGAGTGGTAAAATATTAAGATTATCCATATATTAAAAGTTACACTATTTCTGCAGACACTTTGTACTAACCTCTGGGTGTAAATTCTCTGCAGCATCAATTTTTGTAAAAATAATCGCAGGAGCTGCAGTTATTCGAACGGTGAAATCTGTTAAAATTGGAGTTAAAATAGCTCTCCTTTCCTGATGCCGCCTTATGCTACAAAACAAAGGCAAAGAAAAGTAAAGATTAAATTACATTATAAATTGTCGAGAGGCAAAAACTTTCCATATTATTCTTTACATCCAGCACATAGCAAAAAACTTCTCCAATACTAGTTTGGCATTTGATTGCTACCTTAATAATCTTTAAATATCATTATTGTAAATCATTTTAATTCCAATCCAATCCAAGGCAGACTTCTATCTTAATTTCACAAGAATAGTAGGTCTAAATATTTGACTCTTCAACCTATCTCCACATAGACAAGTTTGACACTTGACACTACTTCTTCTGTTTAATGCACTATACACAATAATTTAAAAAAAGATGCAAACTTTATTACCAGTATTTTCAAAACTTGCCAGTGGATGCCCTCCACTTTATAAATGGCTGTTCTGAAGCCTACATATTTGTATTTCTGCATTAAAAGTCCATGTTGAAGAAATACACACAAAACTGACACAAAAATTAAATACATGAAAAATTAAACTAGCAAACCCCATGCAACACTAGGACTCCCACACGAAATTAGTAACTATTGTCCAAGCTGTTTAGAATGATTTGAAAAACAGGGATGTCAGTCTTCCTCTACTCCTTCTGTCACTGCTTGTTTTTGGTGCTTTTTCAGCTAATTATCAACATTTACTTGCCAAGAATATTTGTGTCATTAAACTTGATAATTGCATTTATTTTTTAGCCAGGTGTTTAGTTTGGGGTTTTTTGCTGATTTACCCCCCTCCTTTAACCAAATAGTAAGCCTAGAAGCACAACTGTTATAGATGGATTACTAATAGCTTATGACAACATATTCCAAATGGCCAGAATCTTCTGGGTCAGGTCAAATAAACTATTGCCACAAAATGCCATCTGAGAGCCTCTGATGAGGGAAAAAAAATGTAATGAGATCAAGATGGTGTTCAGTCTCTAAAAGAGGATACACTTCAAATTCCAGGGATACTCCTTCCATCAAGATTGTTTTTGATAATTCCTTTTACCTATTATTGTTTGTAGCAACATCAAATACCCACATTTCACCAAGGAAAACTCTAAAGATCATCATAAAGTTATAGGTCTGAGGTAAGTTTTCCTATGCTTACACAATAGAAAGTTATCAACTATGAAATGATCCAAGTTTAAGAACAAACTACATGGCCTTAGAGAAGAAGTTAATAGATCCATGTAGAACTCTTCATCAGCCTATCAATTACATTCCCCTGTATTACCTTTAATTTTGCCATCTTTAATGGAGACATGGCAGTTCAGGCATCAGTGTAAATCACACAAATGAGCTAGACATGAACTATGCAATAAAGAATTAACCCCTACCATCAGCTAGAGTTATCCATGTTAATGTTATTAACCAATATGCTTACATGCCTGTCTATGCAGAAATTACTTGACTGCATGCAGAGCAGGTATTAAAATCTCTTGATTAAGAAGGGGTATTTTGATGCATAGTCTAGTAATGGTTCTGTAGAAAAAGCAAACAATCTCAAATGCTGATGGTTTGTAAGCCAAGAGTTAAGTTGGAAATAAATTAAATCATCATCTGAGATGGAATTCAGTCTACTGCAAAAGATACAAAATTCATACGGTAGAAGATAAAGAATTTATTTTACTGCTTAGGATATTTCAATTTTGATGCTTCAAATTCTACTAATAATTTTTTTAAGTGTCCTCAAAACATATAGAAACAATGGTGATCTATAAGAGAATATAAATTATACAGTGGAGGTAGGCCTTAAAGCTTTTAAATTTATTTAGGACAACAGTATACAGAAGTTAAGAGCAGATGCCACAGAGCTAGTATTGGCAGAGCACAACTCTAATAAACTTTTGCCTCAAAGGACCCTCACTGCTGAGGAGGCTGCACACTACCATAAGAAGTGTGCAGTTTGCTTAAGAGTAAGCTAATCAGTGAGTCTTATCTTAAAAACTTTAACATTTTGGTCAGCTATATGTCTGTTGACCTCTAATGATGGCTTTTCGAGCAAGGTTAGTCTCATTAGATCCCCAAATTAGAAATCAGACTTGTTAGTGGCTAGTGAACACCTTCAACTTGAGAAAATGGTCTTAACAGTTACATGGTCTTATTTTGGAGTTCTGCAATTGTTTCTCTCCTTGCCATCACCTTCATTTTAGACTTAAACCAAATTATTTTCTACCCAGTTCCTATTTTCCCTTCTAAATGGGATGAGAAAGAAATGCCTTTTTTCTTTCAGGACAATGAAAGAGCTAAATAGCAGAACAGTTCTATGAAAGAACATGCAGCTATACTTTCTAGCTATACTAGAAAAATTCTACTTGAAGTTTCTTGAAATGCTAGTAAGTATGATTTTATGATATGAAACAGCTGTAAATGCAAGTTATTTGTTGAACCTCAAACTCTCAACTGGCTTTCTTCAATCACTGATCAAATTATTTTTCAGCTTATGCATATTTCCATTTCTTAATTTTCATACTTTATACTAGTAGATACCCAGTACACTGCATCCTAAAGGACATTTTTTGCAATATATATTGATTACTGCTTTATTTTATTTTATTTTTAAAATCACCCTTCTGTGCTCTCCCTGTCTGGCCTACTTACTACTTTCTGAATTTCTTGTGGGTGAATTTGAACCTCAGCCAAATCAAGTATTAGGAAATTAATTGTAAGTACAAACAGAAGGCAAACAGAGCACAGTAAATAATGAAGGGAGAGGATATGAGAAAGAGCACAAAAGGAACAAAGAAACAAATTCCACTTTGAATTATTGAGTCTTCCACACTGCACCTAAGTGCAATGCTAACTTAACACAGGTGTACACCACATGAGCTTATGAAAAAACTTGATTGTGAAGAGTGTAATGATGGCTCTATGTCTGCAGCACATTCATTCCGTGGTTCATTTATGCATCTGTTATATATTTGTCTTGGAAAAAAAAGGAAAAGCTAGTATTTTAAAGATGTTAAAGCAGTTGATCATCTACACTTAAAAGTAAGTGCATTTGAAAGACCATATGCTAACGCAAAGGAACAAGGCAGTTAAGCAACTGTGATAAGGTTTGGAGGTGCCTTAGTGCAGAATTTGGGCTTTATCAGCACAGTAACACAAACCCTGGTTATGGACCACAGATCCACACTGCAAAAGCATAAGACAAAAATGGTCTCTGTCCTCAAGGGCTTACAATTTAAGTGTAAGAAAAAACACACCCACAGACAGGGAAGTAAACCACTAACAGCAGCACAGGTAAGGACATCCATACAGTGGCAACCTCTCTTACGGTTTTTATATTACAGTATAATAGAAATCAATTTTTTTGAAGGATTTCAAATAAAACACTGCAATAACAGCATCAATGTTCACAGCAAACACCTTTATACCACACAGGAGCGAGCAAGGAAGTGCCTCTTTGAAACACTGAATGCATCTGTCCTGGTAACTGGCATGATGAGGTCTGACGAGCAGGGAGTGTAGATGTGTCAAAGCAAATGAAAGAAGACATGGAAAGGGAAATGGACAGACAGGGGGTCTGGAAGTACCGCGAAAGCAAAGACATCTAATGATTAATATCACAAAAAATGTTGTGGGAAGAAGAGAGAAAAAAAATGTGAAGAACAGAATTTTGCAATGGAAGCAACAACATTTGATTACATCAAATCAAATCATCAGTATTTGATTATATCCAGTCAGAAGCACGTTGAATTTATACAAAGAGGAAGGACTGCCAAAGAGATGATGTTGCCCTAATTAAGGAGATGTGATGATGTGAGACTGGATAAGCTGAGAAAATGCACAAGTAGGACTAAGTCCTACTACTATGACTCTCACATGGAAAACACTAAGGAAAACAAACAGAAAACACGGCCAGTAATAACTAAACATAACCTAGATGTGAAATCTGGAAGTGTTTATCTTATTAATAATTGTATTTTTTTTAATAATACCTTATTGAATCTAGATTTTGAGCCATTATATACTTAAAAATTCATTAAGTCAGGGAGAAACTTGTATACATTCAATACATGAAAAACGATCAAAAGCACACTTGCACCATGTAATTTTACTAGCTACAGAAAGATGAGTCCTCCTGGAGAGTTTTGTAATGCGAAAAATAAAAAAACATATTAGCATGAAATAGGCCACATAGTCAAAGAGTTCTCTAGTAGTGTTGAGGCATGCAAAACGTCAGAAGATGTTATTTAAGACAGCATGTTAACTTGAGACTTTCCAAAGAATTTTCTCCTGCAGGCTTCCCATGTAGCTGTTTAAATCAGCTAATCCCTGATACACAAATGTATTAGGAAGGTATTTGGATATCTAACTACTAATGACTAATTCACATCCTTCCAGCTTTCTGAAGTGTTGCAAAGACATGTCACATGGCAGTAAAACAGCATAGCAAACCATCTAATAACCAAAATTAGAAAATGAACAAGTGTACACTACCTGGCTGTAAAGAATTACTAATTTTGTAATGTAAGACCTAACTTTTATCTTATGAAGAAGCATTTTTCTGCTGTGGATTAATACAAAAAAATAAAACACCCCACTTTATTGCAGAAGGCTCTGTAATGAATACAAGCACAAGTATGAATACATGCACAACTTCAGGTACCACAAAAGACAGGAATTAAAATAAATTACTGAAAAAAAATGCATTGCATTTTATTCCAAAAGATTCAAGGGGAATGCCCCAACTTCCTTACACAAAGATCTACAGATCAATTTTTTTTGGTCTTTCTCATTAGAACTTGGCAAGCTGCCAAGAACTTTCCAAAAAAGCATGAAAACGAAAACTATTCAAAGAAAAATCTGCAGGAAACCTTTCTGAGGATCCTTGCAGTGGTATTTTGTTCAGTTTTGTACAACAGATCATTGGCTCCCTGATGTACTCCATGAGAGCTGTTCCAGATGGTGGGATGCCAAGGAGAAAACTGTAACGCAGTATATTGCCACACTCAATTCATTACCACACAGAGAAGTAATGCTTTTAAGCTCAATTATTATTTTTTTTAAACAAAGTTTATTCAGGCTGCAGGAAGCAGAAGTTGCTGCTGGGAGCTGTAGAAGGATTGCACAGGGATGGGGGCGAGGCCTCAAGAGAGGATATATTTCTTTATTTCCTTCAGGGCTGTTGTTTTTTCCATTGAGTGGAGGGAGAGGGAGGAGGAGATCTGCAAGCTGAAAAAGCAGTTTTCAATCAAGAAAACTTTTTTCAGTTAAGTACTCCCAGTTCCCCACATGCTGTTTGGTAAAGGGAATAAATGTGGACAGGTTTCATTTGTACATAACCTTATTAGAACTGTCTGACTGTTTCCAGTATTCTTTTTATATATTACACCATTAGGGAGCTTTTTATAACATCTATGGTGAAGTATAAACATTTCATAATGGAAAGAGTTATGATCCCTGATCCTCAGTACAGCACAGCATCTAGACAGTTTTTTCTGCAAGACTGCATCCACCCTACCAGAGTTCCAGTTCTCCCTCTCTCCTTGGCTTGACCTGCAGAGACACAGGAGGCATCACACCAGCATTTCACTATAGCCCCTCTTGAACAATCTTACACTAAACACCTGCAAGTATTCAACAACTTGGTCTTAGAGTATGACAGTTTGCTTTCCAAACTGCAAAGTAAAGGTTGGAGAGAAAAATAAAATCAACCCCTTAACATATTAAGCACTAGAAGAATTGAACTCTGGAAAAAGTGGAGTGAAAATTCAAAGGATTTACTTTCAGAGTAAAGATTGCTAAAGCATTTAAATGATAAATTATGTCAAAAGGCTTCAGATACTTGTTTGTGTGATATCTATAGATCTCCGACTTACAATAGTTTGGTTTTCATGCAAATTTTTAAAACGAGGCCAAATGTCAATCGTAGATTAAATTACAACATCATTTATTTCAAACTTTTTGCGATTTTATTTTTAAATAATCCAGTAATGCTCTTACAAATGGGAATGGAAAAGGAACAGCTGGTATCTATGCTGAAGTTTTCTGTAAAGTAACTCTGAAAAACCTGGGTATAAGGTTGGATTCTATACTACCCCACATAGCATTAAAGTATTAGAAAAATGAGGGAAACAGATTCCAAAGAAGAATCTTAAAATCCAAATATCCTAATACACCAGAGCACTGGGTAAGAACAAACAGAAGTATATCAAAACCAAAGTAAGAAATTAATCCTAAAATAACTCAGCAAAAATAATTCATTATGTCCCAGGTTAAACATGTCTAAGAAATTGAAAGAAATCTAAAAAATGGTACCAAAATTAGATCAAAGCATAAAACTTTTGTGGTATTTGCAGTAAATATTAAGATAAACTTAACCCTGGAAACAGTAAGCACCACGTAAAACATCCTGCAGCTGCCCTCTTGGCACATGCTGGAAATAGTGCCATGGATGGCAGAGTGCTGGATCTTCCAGTTCTCAACACATCACTTCCACAGGTCATAAAATAAACCCAAATACAACAAAATTGACTGCTAACTAAAAAGCAAAAATGCAAAGATCCTGAAAAAACTGTAGTAAATATGTAAAATTTAAAACCAAAAGGGTAAGAAAGCATTCATACTTTTCCTTGAAAACAAGCTGGAATTAAAATTCTGTAATTGCACACCAGAAAGGAAAACCTAATGTATTTAATTCCAACTTTTCTAAATTAAAACCCAAGTAGAAGATTCATTCAAAAGCAATTTTAAACCAAACATACTTATTTGTATTCTAATAAAACTCATTTTGGAAGTCTACTGAGGAAGCATGTCCAAGCAGTTATAGGAAAAAAAAAGAAAAAGAGAACTCAAGAGTGTCTGTAACAGCTGCTTCCCTTGTCCTATTAGCTTTTCAGGAATCCCACTGAATTTCCTATCTGAATCTATAACCATAAAGCTCAGACCCAGAGTGTGGTGGCAGAAGGACTTCAGTCACCAATGGCAAGGAAAAGGAAAGCCAGTCTCTCAGTGGATGTGGAATTTTGTGACAAAGAACCTCACGGGGAACTTGTCCAACACCAAGGCCCAACTAGAAAGTCATACACATTTTTTAAGGCTAGGAATTTAAAATAAAAAATCTCTATGGAATTATATGAGTTAAAAAAAAAATTGTTAAAAGACAGGAAAGAACCACATGATCTTACATATGAAGACCAGAGTCCATTTCTGTGTTAAAACTTCTATCTGCACTCCTGTGACTCCTTGTCATTTTATAATTTCTTTGGTTAGAACTGTTTTTCCTGCCCTCCATTTTTTAATGATAAACTGGAATTTATTATTGATCACATCTTTTTCCTGCATGCTCTCCTCCAGAGTAAGCTCATCTGCCCTCTTGGCCTTGCATCAATACATCACTTCCAAAGCTCAGGCTGTGTGCCATCCTCATGTAGCTTTTGCTATAACTTGCCCTACTTTCAGAAAAATCTGACTCATGTCCCATTTTTCTGAAAATTAAACCAAAAGTAGTTATTTCCAGATGATTCTGCATGTTTTTCTATATCACTTTTAGGAATTCATCCCTAAATTCAGATAGGAATCATATTTTAGGAACCATAAAATTATGCACACATTTCACAAAAATCAGATTGTTTCTGCATGAATTAGATAGAAAGGACTTTTATATGAAAAGAAATAGCTAAATGTATAGGCAAAGAGGCATTTACTAGAAGAAATGCTTCTAAATCCAGAAAATTACTTTTGAAAGCTTGCTCTTGGTCATCAGACCTTATTCCTGCCAGTTTGAAAACTGAAATTTGCTACATAGTCTGTAAAAAATTTAGTTTTAAACTACTTGCATGAATTTTTAAGTATAAAAAAGTATATTAAAACCAAAATAAATATTTAAAATCTTCACAAATTGCCAATTAACGCTCCCAA
The DNA here is from genome assembly GCA_013398275.1 of Promerops cafer. Classification (NCBI taxonomy): domain Eukaryota; kingdom Metazoa; phylum Chordata; class Aves; order Passeriformes; family Nectariniidae; genus Promerops; species Promerops cafer. The sequence goes on from VZSE01006395.1 coordinate 677,849, forward strand.
TTTTATATTTGCAAATGTCAAAATTTAAAATAGCAGGCAAGTGTATGCATGCTTTGTCTTTCAACCCTGTTTAACCAGAGGGTGGGGCTTTGCGTGCACATATACAATACCCAATAAAGGAGCCTTAGCTGAAATATCTCATTCTCAAAATTCATCTGGTTTTAGTTACAGAAGTGCAAAAACCAGTTCAGAATCAATAGGAAATGTTCTACTTTATCCTTCTCTTATTTAGCAATGTCTAAGCTGGTTTTACTCAAGCTTTGTAAAAATACAAACAAAAGAAGTTTAGGAAAAAATAAAAAAACACCACCACCACCAAAACACACCCTCCACCCAAAAACACCCCAAAACAGAACCTCCCATTGCTTATAGAGACTGACAAGCTGAAGTCTCAGCCCTGGAGTTATTTTGATGGACAGATAGTAAGTCACTTGGAGAAGAACTTACAAGGGAAGCAAAGGCACACAGTAACTAGACAGTAACTACAGTGTAACAACAACAGTAATATGCATTTCAAATGTGTAATCCAAAATTCCAGGGAAACGTGCTTGTAATGTAGAGCAAAACCAGTATTGAATTATTTAATTCAGGTAACTGTGCATGCTCTCTACAGTGTTTGTGCTATGTAACTTCAGAAAAGAGTAATTCTTTTAAAAAATCCCTACCTACTGGCCATGTTCCATTCAAGTGCTGGATTTTGAGAATTTCTCTCAGTCTCTGTCAAAACCCCTCCTTTTCCATTTTCCTTCTCTGGTTTCAACTGATTCCAATAAGCAGTACCAATGTTGATAGATTGAAGATCTATTTGATATTGTCTGTCTTCAACCTCTGATCCAGGGTCTCGAAGAATTCCTAGATTTAGTGCTCTCCTGTAATGTCAAAAACAGGAAAAGAAATCACCAAAGATCAAAATCAGACCGATCAGATATTCATTTAGATCCAAATTAACAAAATAAAGGTATCAATTTCGCCACTTTTGTCTACACTAAGCATTATTTTCATTTCATATCTTCAAACCCATCTGCCTCTTTCCTGTGGAATTCAATGAGAGATCTGCAAATGAATATATTCCTAAATTTAGCCAGATGTACCAATATGAGTACAATGCATCGACTTCATTGCACTTCCAACCAGATCCATACGAGCAGCCTTGTGGGGAAGTAGGACTGATTCATATCTACTGAATGGATGGAGGATGTCACATTCAAGCCCTCAAAAAGAACAGCTACACACCAGTATAACCACAAAGTATAACCAATTGTCCCACTGTTCAAATTCATCAAAGAAAAAAAAAATTAAAAAGAATATTCCAAGAGGATGGAAAAACAATTCAATCCTTCTACCACTGTTTTTCAGCACAGAGTCTTTTAAATAAATTTCTCCTAACAAGTGAGAAAAAAGCATTTTTGAGTGAACCACATTCCTTGTGGATTCCTTTAAAGTCGACTACATTAGATTTTACAAAGTATTTCAGTCTTGAGCTGAGTTTTGGAAACAGTCAGACTCAACTTCAACAAAACATTCAGGAGCTATTAAATGAGTGAGGGCTGCTGAGATCATTCAATTTTACCTGTGACCAGTAACACAGGAGTCTCCTACTGCCATTCATCTTCTGCTAATAAGCACTGGGAAATACTAAAAAAATTACCTTGCCCTTTCTATACTGGGAACAATGCAGCCTTCAGTGCACTGCTCATTTGATACTATAACAAAAATTCACCATTATGTATTATCGCTGTTTTTCAAAATAAGGGAGCAAGGGAATCTTAACATTTTTTTCCTTCAATCTATGATCATAAATTGTAGTCTATTTTTATTGATTTCATACACCTGTGTTGAAGCTTAAGCTTCTTATTTGCATATGACAGCCAATCTACTGTTCTGTTCAAGGTTGTTGTCTTGGGCCAAAATGATTTCGTATACAGCTGCTGTCTTCACAGAGAAATTAATAATTCTGCAATTTGTGTGAATTTGATGCTAATAATCTAAACATAAATAACTATTAAAGTAGCACATCCCAAACTGCAAACTCAAGAGTACAGGTATGCAAACTATAGGTATGCAACTTGTTTCAAAGTGCAATCCCAGTACTGCCCAAATCCAAATAACAGTTGAAACTGCTAAAACATTGCCATTGTCACCAATGGAGTATGTTATCAATTAAGAAAATTAAGTAATTAATCATATGTACCCACAGAGGCATGTGGATGACAGGAAAGCCATATTGATTCAAGTCATTCCTGGTGAGGCAGTGTGATGGCATTGTTCAGTAGTCCCCATAACTTTCTTAAGTGCTTAGTAGAAACACACTGAAAATCTGTTATGTCAGTAGTGGTATTTCAAAATTAAATGTGGTTTCTTAAAACTTAAGAATGTGTTTGTCAACTTTCCACATAGAGAGACCTAACCACAACCACTGTGCCTTTTATTATTCTTTCTAAGGCATTATTTCATCAATATGAATGCAGCTTTTTTCTAAAAAAGTTTTTTTTTAAAAAAAAACAAAAACCACCACAGTAGATTACTGTATGATCCAATGTCTATTTTCATACTTTGTCTAATACAAGTAAATACTGGAATATTTGTTTTGTGAAATACGACTTAAAATAAAGCACTGAATTACCTTTTTTTTAAAATCTGCTTATGTATATAAAACAGAATATGATACTAATTTCACTTGCATATTGTTCTCTCCTGTACTTCACAGTGAGCATTTTTCATTTCTTTTATGAGCGGCTTGGTAACTTGCAACAGGCTCACCTTAGACTCATTCAGCATAACCATGACCTTGTGAACCAAATTCCTTGAGCACAGTGTGTCTGTACGCACTAATCTGAAACTCCCCACTGTGACAATGGCTTTCTTACCCTCACCAATTTACTTATTTAAACATAAACCACGACAAAATCACTCTGGCAAAAATCTTTAGGTGCAGCAAAATATACAAGGGTATTATTTAAAGACAAGGTACTTGTGCATTGTGTTGCTGGTATCACATTTGCCAACTGTATCTTTTTTTAATGTACTTAGGGATATTACAGCCTAATACTTCAATATTTTCATGCTGATATAAAAGCTCACATTTGCATTCTGTTCCTACTATTAACAATCTCCTATATATAATACAAAACTCTTCTTCTGATCCTTCAGATACACTTTTGAAATCCAAGCAAACTGTTTCTATAGATAACCCACTTCAAGAAGCACATACTTCATACATACATGTAAAATACAAGGATTAGTAATTAATGCCTTGATGTTTTGACGAAGCTCATTATGGCTTTCAGAAAGTGCATCATGCCAGTTTTTTACAAGGATCAAAATATAGCCTTTTCCCAAATAAGTAATATATATACAGGCATTTACATAAGCCCTCATTTCTAGTTTCCCATATCAACAACTTACATACAGGGATTTACATAAGCACTCATTTCTGTTTTTCCATATCAACAATTTTCCTAAGTATGCCTCCAATTTATTAGTTGTATACTTCCTAGAAGGATGAAGGTACGTTAAACCACAGCAAACCTGGCCTAATCTTAAGTACACATGCTTTGTGTGATCTCTGAACCCATTAAAATCCTTGCAGCAAATAAATACAGGAAAACAGAGTGAGCCAAATTCATGACTTCTCTATCTCCAGCATAAGTGATGTTTTATCAGCTGAAATGTACTGTACGGGTTACAATATTAATTGCTTCCCTCTTCTGAAAACAACTTCACTATCTCATCTGAATCTTTCAGCAGGTGGTGCAGAATACAACGTTGGTCAACACTACAGTAAGATCACAAGCAACCAAAGACAACCATAAGCATGAAACAGGAAACACAGGTTTAAAGTTTTCCTTTTTAAAAATTGTTTTAGTGTGGGTCAGGCTTTTTGTATGTTTATTTAAGAAGCAGTTCATATTGAACCAGTTACTACATGCTGCTGAATAAGCATAATTCTGAGACCCACAGTAAAGAAGTTAAATTTATTCACTTACAGCTCATCTGAGACCTACAAAAAGCTAAACAAGCCAGGAAAATGGCAGTTAAAGACTACACATTATGTAATAATTAAGAAATATTTGCAGACTTTACACACAACAGCTAATTTTTATTAGTACTTACTGGATCTCTGTGTGCACTGACTTCTGCTTCCAGGTATAGGGATAACAAACCTATCTACCCAAATTTCAATTAATAAAGGTTTTGCCTGGTGGTAAAAGATTATTCCTATCTTAATATAAAAAGGAAACAGTAAGCTTGGATAAATATATGTCTCTATTTCATAGGGGTAAAACCTGTGGCACATATGCAAAAGGACCCTTCCTCTTCTGCTTAAGCTTGTGAAGTGCCAGGCTCGACGCAGTCTGAAAGCCCCTCACCTGTGCATGAGATGTGACTGACTACTGTAGAAATCACAGCAGTATCCATGACTGACCTAGTGCACCTTCACTGCCTTTTCCCCAATTCAACTCAATAAAGTTTCCTCCGTGACAAAGCCACTGAATGCATTGTAACAAACAGGGAAACTGAAGCAAGTGTCTCTTAGGGACACAATGGACTCCATCTGGAATGAGATGCTATAGATGTTAAGAAGGGCACAGAATAAAAACGTGGCAAACCAAGAGAATCTATGACAGCAACACTGGCCTTTGAGAATGCTAAGCTTCTATAACTAAAACCTCAGACAGGAATCTGCTTTTCAAACAAATGCAACTACTTTTTCTTTTTTTTTTAAAGAAAATAGATGGTATAGTAGATATCTTTTTATCACAGACAAGTCAACACTTGAGCCCTTTGGAGAGAAACAGAACTTCCCCAACATCACACAACATACAGAGACATGATCTTAGTACTAGATTAAAAAAAAATCCTACAGCATGACTTCTCATGATGGAAGTCCTGGATGTACCTAAATTTGGAGATATTAAAAACACTTATTTGTGAGGAAGATGGAAAGAAGAATGAGAAGTTAAGCAGAAAGAAAAGGAGAGAACAACACTGGGCAAGAGGAAGAATCACAGCATCAGGGCACTAAGGCTGAAATTAAAGAAAAGAAGCAGGTAAGGACATTCTAATGTTGCAAGAGGAGAGAAGGAAACATCTTTAGGCAAGAAGAGAAGGTCCTCACATGATCCTGGGTACATATTCTGCCATACTGAGTGACACACGTCTTCCAGTACAAGGGTAACCTCACCTTTGCTTCCCCACCCTGCAATGCTTATAGCATGGGGAGACTTACTTGTGGTGTAACAAACAGTGTTTTATGACTGCCAGGAGATTGGAAACAATTTATTTTAGTCTGGATCAGTAGAGCAGGATTTCAAATGCCATCAGCAGTAAACTCCAATTCTCACTGTTTCTGCCTCTTTTCCCCAGGAACTATGCCACATGACTGGCTTTGTTGGCAGCTGCTCCTTCTTCCCTCTCCAGCTCAGCCTCAGAATAACACAACTACTGTCCCATCTCCATACTTGCTGGCAGTATACTCTGGATTGGGTACCAGTAAAGTTTTATTAAATGAAAATACAAACTGAGTTCAGTAAGGCTGCTTTGCTTAATGCTTTTCTGGTTAGCAAGTGATACTATTGATTACAGGAATCTGTTTACCTATGAAAACTGCATTCTGTCTGATTAGCCCTAGTGTTGTGATCTGCACAGACAGATACATCAACATTATCTACGGAAGGTAATACATGGCGGATGTCCTGTAAGTCAGAGTGGTTAAGGTATCTGGGTTCATCTTCATATGTGTAGGACTTTTGCAAAAAGAAAACATCAGTGATAGCTCCATGAGCAAAATAAAAATACCTACAAGTGTTTCCCTTAAATATGTCCAAGCTAGGTATTAAATAGTCACATTTGAGACATGTAGATGGGACAGTTAGAAACACAGAGTTATCTCCTCTCTGCTTCTAGACTTTTCTAGTTGTGCAGCAATAACTCTTCTACAGAAAATAATGACAGTAATAATCAAACTTTTTCTAAAATATCCAAATACACTGTTTTCTTTTACTAATATATAACAAAAATAACAAAATCAACGTCTTCAACAGTCTACTAATTAATATTGTGGGCATAAAGCCAAAAGGATTTTGTGAATATAACTAATTGCAGAGAAAACATTTTTAGAGTATTCTGAGAATGCAAAGTTATAAAATATGGATAAAAATTAGTGAATGCAATTTTTAAATTGATACACTATTTATTTATTCTATTAATGTGACTACTTAAATATTTTTATTTTGAAACCCAATAGGTACCTATACAGAGAAGAAAAAAACAGCACCCCCTCACGCTCATTAATTACAGTGGTGGTGCCAGTGGGTGCTACTATAAATTCCATTTGCTATCCATTTAGGAAGGCCAGATTTTAGTGAACAGGGCCACACCAAGGTCAGGACTGGTAGCAGTGCACTGATCATATAAAAGCTACTAAACACATGAAAGGAATTACAGCAGATCACACATCAAAAAATTTGGTCCCTTGCTTCCTTTCTTACTCCTGTAGGCAGGAAATGCCCTACATATCTTGTGAGGTGACCGAACATCTAAAAGTAGTCCCTTGCTGCAAGGACTGTGGTACAGTCATTGCCTGCAAAGAAGCTGAAGAACTTCTGCAGTGCACTTGTCTTCTAGAGCTGTCTCTGGAACACAGTATCAATGACCCCATGACCACAAGGTACAGTATTAGTAAACTATGAAGTAATTTTGATGTCTCTCAAAAGAAGTGTAAAATGAAACAAAGCTGAAGGTCGCAGCTGTGCATTTAAGTGTCATCTGTTTAATTACTTCTATAATTTTCTTGTTTAAATTCCTCAGCAAAAATAACAGTATGAGCAAGTCTGAACTTTTAAAAATCAGTTTTTCATTTTTATACTGTTTAATGTTGAGACAGTTCAAGGAATCTCTTTATACTTTTGAAACATTCACCCAAATTCAGAGATCACTGTAGAAATATACTCTTGACAGACTGTATAAATGATAAGTATGCACAATTCCAATGGAAGGTCTGTACGATATTTTTGGATGCCAAATGTTCCTTAAAAAAACCCAAGTGGAATAGAGTTTCTCTAAACAGTGGAAGTTTGGGGAGGGGACTAGCAAAAAAGGCAAAATACAGTATAACCTTATGCTTTTGTTTTGTGGTAGAAATCATTTTATCTGAAAACTTTATGCTGTCTGGCAGTCAAAGGATCTTTCATTTCAAATTTTTAAATATTTTGTGTCTACTTGCCTTACCATATGACTAAGAGAAATAATCTTGTGATTTCCCCATTGTTTTCAGCCTGCATTTCACTTCAGTTTAATTGATAAATCTAGCTAAGTGGTACAATATCTCAGTCTTTCCAGGTGTTCTATACATTCACCTGGAAATACCTAGGTCAAGTTTCACTGAACACAGCCTTCATATTTGATGTGTGGAATTTCTCTAAATGGTGCAGTACAATCTGGTATAAGGAACAGGCTGGAAGGCAAACTGTCCTCAGTGTGTTTCATAAGCTGACGTGGCACAAGATTTCTTTTTGCTGCCGTGTCAGTATATCAAAATCGTACCTGGACATCAATCAAAACATCTGAAGCAGAAAAAACCATTATAAATAAATAAATACCAGCTCTTCCTTTACATTAAACAATGTGTGCTAATGCATACTTTCAGCATGTCTATTCCAATAGATAATGCTTATGGCATGGAAAATACAAGAAACTACTCCAAAACATGAATATTTAACTTTCCAAGTCAATTCACATTTATCTTTGGCACTGATTACATTAGTTTCTCAAGATGCCACTTGTGTTTTCTTCTTCTTCTTATAGAATCATCATATTCATAATGGCAAGCTGGAACTATTTTTGAAATACTGTATATGATATTGTAAAATATGTCAATAACACAGTATTAAAAATAACCTTCCTTTAAATCTTCTTTCCTGAAGTCCGGGCACTACTTTGTCTATTTCAATATCCCTTGAAAACTCTCCTGATAAAAAACCTTATAAAACCTCCACAGTAATTATGAAAAACCTCCACAGTAATTATGAAAAACCTCCACAGTAATTATGAAAAACCTCCACAGTAATTATGAAATATATTACCTGTCATATTAAAGCCAGTATATTTTCTTCCTTAAAACTCCATTAGACTATTGTTAATTGACTACTGACACTTCCTAAGTCAGTGTGAATCTATGCCTAACAACATATATTGAAAGGGAGTTTTACTTCTAAATACGCATTTGAAGGAGGGCAAAGAGTGAAACAAAAAAGATGCAAATCTACTCAAAATATCCCTAAGTACTCACAGTCTTGACCACGAAGACAGATTCCAGTGTCAGGTAGTTCAGTGACTTCATGATGCAACCCACATATTGAAATGGTGGTGGTTATAAAGCAAAATTAAGAGTTTTATTTTTCTGCCTGGAGCTAAAAAAAAAATTGCAAGGACACTGCACAGATACAAACACACAAACAAACACACTGCCCATTTGGGAGACAGCAAATTCCATCACCTGTAGTTTGAGTCCAGTTTAGTAAATACAATTGGATACACTCTTATGAGCTGAAATGTGTGAAAAACAAAACATGTAGATTTTAAAAATTATTTTTAGAAAACAACTTCAATAACATTTGCAGTGACATAACAAATCAGGCTTTTTTTTATTATGCCAAAAACATGGAAAAATCAACCAATGAAGCTGTCTGAATACAATGGGTCAAAAAAGATATGTCAGATAATTGCATTCCTCTGTATTTTTCTTGAATACATATACGCACATATTTATACACTTCCAACCTTAAAAGGTTTCGAATTTGCTTTGAAGCTGGATTTGCTAATCTACAGGTTTCTTCCTGTTTCTTGAAAAACTGTCCCATACCAAAGATTAAATAATACTATTCAATAGTTAAGTAATTTTGGTTATCAGAAAGAGTTCAAACCTTTTCTGTTCCTATCCCAAGTACAGGGCATATCTATTTGTAGAAACTCCTATTTGTACCACCTCTACACCCATTTATTTTTTAGTGCTCAAGAACACACAGTACCAAGCCAGAAAACTGGAGTAGCTGTGATTTATGCCAATCATTTACACTGAAGTTAAGAGAGATGCCTGATACAAGCTCTGTATTTTATTACTCTCAACATGCACTTGTGTTAGCCATTAACATACCAGGGCTGGCCATTGCCTTCTCACAGAAAAAACCAAAACTGTAGCAACAAAAACATCAGTGGGCATGAAAAATGTTTTGAGAGGCTGAAGAATGGTACATTTATCTTTATGTCCAACAACTAATAGAGCCCATAAGATTACAAACCAACCCTTAAAAAAAAGTGATGGAATTTTTTGTTCTGAAGCAAAAAAAAAAGGAAGAATAGCTTCTGAAATGCAACACAAACCCACTCTATGTGGCTTTTAAATTTCTTTTTTCTCTTTATTGCAGCATAATAAGGTTTAATAGCAGAGTAAGACCTTAAACATAACAAACATTAAGTATGACTTGTCCATACTTAAGGTGGTTGAGCTAAGTGAAACTATACTGGATAAGTCAGTTAAGAGCTAAGAATCATGCTCACTTAAACAGTAAAATTTGAGTTCCTCAGGATAACAGTAACATGGATTTAATTTTGCCATGGGAGCTTGGAAGAGTATCCCATAGAGAAATATGCTAAAATAACATGTTACTGTTCTGTATATTTCTGATAATCCTTTTTGTTAAATAATTGAAAACCAAAGTTGAAATACTTACAAGCATTAAATGAAAGACACTGGCAAACAGTTTTGCAAAAGTAATCTTCTATCCAAAATGTAGTTTAAGAACTATGGTATGAATTTGTCATAGATAAAACCCTGTGAGGGACATCAGAGAACCCACAAATATTTATGGAATGAACCGCAATCTGTATACAGAAGTTAACAAATGTTTCATTACAAAAGGGATATGCTTTTCTCAGTAACAGAAGCACACAACTTGCATTATAGTTACCTTGAGATACTGCTAGAACTAAAAATGCTACAAAGAAAAGAAATCTGCTTTCTATGATATTGGAAAATAGTTTTCAACAAAAAGCATTTGTTGAAACCAAGTCTGATGGAAATTATATTTACTCACAGTTAAGAAGAAAACTCTACAGAATAACGAGTTTTAAAAGCTCTCCTCAGTTCTTTTAGAATGAATTATTTACTGCAGCCAAGACTTTAGATGTTAGTTTTCGGTATATAAGACAGAAAAGTAATCTTGATATATGAATTTAATCCTGTGTTTTAAGCATCAGCAAAGTAAAGTCTGGGAAGAAACTGTAAGGAGTTTGTGTAAAGCAAAGGAACATTACTTCAGTAATTCATACAGAGGAACCACTCCAGCTCTTAATGTTAATTTCTGAGAACCAGCTAATTATTTTCTCCCATGTTAACAGAAACCCAAACACCTCCCCTCATTCCCCCCTGTATTTTACAATAACAGGCGCAATATAAAGCTACTTGTTTAGGAAAAAGGAAGACTAAAGGGATGAAACTTGAAGAAATGCAAAACCTTCAGTAACATTGCTTTATAAAATAAAACAGGAAATACAAAACACAACTCATATAAAAAATAACTCCATCTTTCAGACTATTTTTCATTTCCCAGTTTTATCTGAAAAAATTTTCATTGCATTAAAGTTGCTGAGTACGTAAACTGTGAAAAGTATTCTGGGATTTTTAAGTGATATTTAATATGTTTTTTCTTTGTTTCTGTGCCCTTTCTTATTTACCTTTTTAAACTGTTGCAGACTAATATGTTAATGCTGAATCTGAGAACTATTTAAAAATTCTTAGTACACAGTGTCAAATTCTGTGCTGTTTCAAAAGCCCAGATCACGATGGCAGATTAAGCTGATCCAAGCCCAGGCTGATAAAATACACCTTTTTGTGAGGGCTAATCCTTGTGTGCCTATACAATAAATAGGCTCAGGATAATAACCCTACTGAAAACAATTGCCTGATGGCCCCAACATTTTTTTATTTCTTTCAAGTCCCTCAGCCTATTCCTTATAGACAAGAACAAACAGCAAAACCATGAAGAAGCAGATCTTGGAAGAGTTCAAATTTGGATTTACAACTTAAATGGGCACAAAACTCATTGCCCAACGACTGTGGATGAAGTAATGTTAAAAAACTGACATTACATTCACCCTACCCTGGGCTGCCCCAAGGAAGCCCAGGGCCACACTTTACTCCTTCACTGGCCATGGCTGCTCTGCACATCACTTGCTTGGATGGGAGGGTGAGAGACTTCTCTACTCAAAGAACTCTTCAAATATCTGACATGTTTTCTGTCCTCTGTGGTAAAACAAGAATTGCTTTAGGGAGGAATTAACAGTTCGGAAAATATTTTCAGATGGGAGAAAGGGCCATTATTATAGTTAAGGGAAGCAAATAGTTACAGACTTGATCTCAATGAAGGAGGTAGGTTTCAGTGCTGGTTAAAGAGAAAGAGACATGAGATTCCTGAGGGGTTCATTCAAAATGTGCAAACATAGAGGGGAAAAAAAGGAAAAGAAATTACGCTTCCTAGGGACAAGATGAGAATAACTGCAATAACCTTAAGTCTCAAGAAAAAACCACCCCTATGCATAGCAAGTATTTAGAATCTTAGGACTAGGAAATACCAAGGCAAGAATTTCAAGAAACAGAGCATTCACGTATATAGAATACAATGAAAAGTTTAAAAGGATTAGAACTAACCAAAAAACCAAACAATTTGTTTTATTTTATTTTGATTGGCTTTTATCAGCAGAACTGCAGTTTTTTGGGAAAAAAAGGAAACAGAAAAAAAACTATGTTAAACAGCATCTCAAACCAGCACAAATGAAAGAAATCGTAATATCTCCTCCACTCAGTCACCCTAAACATATTACAGATTTCAAAACTGAGGTTGTATGAATTTCAAACTACAAGCTCTGCATAAACCACACAGAAAATACTAATTAACTGTGTTAAAACATTATTTGAGACAGCAAGAAGTATCACAAGACCAAGGAAACACTGAGTTCAGGCTGCTGTGTTTCTCTAACTTAACCTTGACTTTGCAGAAGATACAGCAGTTAAGATCACAAACAGCTGAGAAATCTTTTTACAGAAGAAAGCATAGCACATGAGCAAAGCAGAGACTGAAATGCCCTTGTGGAAGTTTTACTTTAAAACTGCTGTTTACTTCAGACCTTAAGCTGTTTAACGATGGCGTCATAATAAGTGAAAGAAATGGAGTACATGCTACAATAAATCATGGAACGTACGTAGACTTTGTAGACTCCATTTTGAAGAGATGCATCCCTGATGCCTGGCTCTTAAGGTCACAGCTAAACCGTCCAACCTGAGAAATTCCTGATCTGAACACACAATCCAGTTCAAAGGGAGTCTAGAAACCCATTCCCAATTTAGTTCTAAATCACACAGAGGTGACAGAATGAATGATACCTGAATAATGAAACAATCTTAACCAAAATAAATTCAAATGCTTTGTGCATTAACTAGGACAGTTAAGCATTAACCATGACTGGCTTGCACACACACATCATATCTGACACTGAACTGGTCCACAGTGCCAGGGGAGACCATTGCCTGCACTGCGGAAGGCAGGCACCTCCACAAGATGCCCAAGGTCAGTGGTTCTCCTCACCATGCCTCAACACTGGAGACCCTCCCAAACATGTGAGCAAGTGCCCATGATCTTCCAGATCAAATTTGAACAGTTTTGAGAGATTTATGAAACTGCTCTTTGAAATCTCCATCTGCCTCCAAAACAGGGCTTTTGGCCACACATAAACACGTCTGTGAATCTCCATGCAAGTAAGCTCATTCCTCCTCCCCATCCCTCCATGAAAAGGACTGGGATGCAGCTAGTGACAAGAACCCAGTTGTGCAAACACCTCAGCCAAGCCAGAAGCAGGAAGGAAGAGCCTGCAGAGAAAATGCATATTAAGTCCTCAAAACAGAGTTGAAAGTAACAATAAATTATTGAGCAAGGTCACTGTTTTTTTAATATGAAAATATTTTTAATACATGCACTGTTTAAGAATTACTAGACTTCAAAAATATAAATTCTATGTGTTTCAACTTTGATCTGTTTAAATTAATTGTCTATTCCTTTGAATTCATTCCTTATTGATACGTACTTGTTTTTCTTTTCCCCCTAACATATTTAATAAGGTTTCCAAAAATGCAGCCCTGATTAACAATAAATGGATGCTTAAATGACATAATGCCACTGCTCTTTGATAGGAATGTTTCTATGAAGTATATTTCAATTTCCTTTCTCTGAGGAACTGCACAAAGAAATTAAAACTTATTGTATGAATCAGGTTCTGTGTTAAGTGAAAGAAAAAATATAAAGTAGGTATGTGTATTGGGAACACCATGATTGAATTTATCAATTAAAGAGAAAAGTCGTAAAAATTATTTTCTTGTAAAATTTATTTTATGCTTACTCTTACATTGTAAGGAAATATATTTCAAATATATGTATTTAGGAAAATTAGTTATGTTGAAGATTCCTCTAGAACTCACAAAGGAAATTTCAAGTAAAACCAAGTTTCATAGTTAAACCTCAACACTTTTAAAGACGAATTCCAAATATAAATTTAGCTTTGAATAGCTTTTGGTATTAGATAATTAACAAGCTCCATTTCTGAAACTAAAAGGGCAGTTCCAGCTGTTACTTTACAATTAGTTTCCACTGAGAGTTTTAAATTAATAACTGCTGCAACAGCCTCAAACATGCCAATGCTAATTAGGAGTGGTGTTTGCATGTAATGCTATCCGTATATATGAATATTTTACTGGGCAAAAGGTCAAAGCAGATTTTTTTTTGCCTCTCTGCTAAACACAGAAGAAGAGAGAAATGTAAAGCAGGAAAAGACTTTATTTCCTAGTCCTACTCAAGAAAGTAGTATAGGATTCTTATGGAAGATAAAGATGATTTTCCTAAGTCTTTAGACAACTTTATGCTAAAAAACATGTGTTCAAGTACCATAGCAAAGAATATTTAGAAATTGCTATCTAGTGTGAATATTTTGAGTTACACCCCAATTCAACAATTATGAATTCTAAAGATTATTAAATGCAAAACCAAACAAGATTGTATATTCAAATTATACACAGAGGAAATCTTGTTAAAAAAAAATCTTCAGAAATAAAATCATCCTGGTTTGAAATCTGAAAAAAAGTAGTAAATAAATTATGGGAGCAATTTCAAAATCTTTGCTGTTACAATTTTTTTACCTTAACACAGATAGATGAGAACTTAAAAGGATGCTAATGCAATCTCATTTCATAACTTATATGGAATAAAATACATACTTTTTAAAACACTAAGTATTTCTTCTCTTAAATTCTTTTTCCTAGATAACATCACCCTGCAGTTTAAATAATTTTGAAATTTGCAAAAACCTGCAGTAGAGATTTTACAATATACTAAAGCTGATACTTTTCCTGATTCCCTATGGTACATACAGACAATTTAATAAGCAGCTCACATTTCCCTCAAAAACTATGTGCATGCATTTTTTTTCCACTGTTTATCTTTGTTGCCTTTATTCAGAGAAGAAGAAACTCTGGTCAGCATTAGCTAATTCCTTGTTTACCTACCAGATAAACCTCAATGAAGTATTCAAAACAAAAATAGGTAAAATATAAAATAAGTCTTAATAGAACTTTTGTAAAATCAACTCTTAAAATGAAATTATGCATATTAGGTCCATATTCTGGGAAACATTTAGTTGTCTTAATGCTAACTTCTATGCAAAAACAGAACAGTTTTTAAATGATTATTTTTTTAACATAAAATATTTTTATATTTTAAACAAAATATTAAAAATTAACCTTTTTATGCATAATAAAGTTATAGAAAATCCAGGCTTTTTGAACAATAATTTCAAGGTATAGTTTTTCAAATATAAACATGTCAAAATATTTCTGAAGGGAAGATGCTTACAGATGTGGGTGCTGTTGAAAAGTTTTGAAAAGCGTTTGATTTTCCAAACCACATTTAAAAGAAAAAACAGATTTCCACACAGACTGCTGGCTACGTATGTGCTTCTTTCAGAAATTCCTTGAATCATTTTTTCCTTCCTTTCACTCCAGCACTATCAGTACAGACACAGAAAATTGTTTACTACTCCTTATTTCACTGACAGATTTTTGTTAACCAATTATGGGCATTACATGATGATTACAAGGATGCTGTAGATAGAGTTCCTTGAAATGAAGATAAGTAGAAGCTATTTCATAAGGAAAATAGCTTTGTTGTGCTATTTGCAAGTGTTTGAGAGTTAAGGAGTGAAAAACAGTAAACTACAAAAATGAAAAAATTATAAGAAGAAAAGGCTTGTATTAATAAAAAGTTCAATGAAAAAATAACAAAATCTACAGCTACCTTTTCATGAGTAAACTCTTTACATGTAATGTTTTTGTGAGGAGGGGCATGTCTAAAGAATTTCCATTTACATTCACAAATTGGAAACAGTCTAGGGACAGCTTTATGCTTTGATCTATGAAAGATCTACACATGAAAATGACCATAGAACACTCAGACCTGGACTATTAAGCTTTGATAGATGACATGAATGAAATCCTTGGATCTCAAAAATGATGAATCCACAGCATGGACAACAATTAGGTTCTTTATTGGCCAAGCTGAGGAAAGCTTGGGATTCTGCTTACCTAAACTCCCAGAACTTCATAGTTTGGCAGTATTATTCCTGACTTTGTAAGTAAGACCTTTACACAACAGCCTCCAATCAGCCTCTGTTCTCTGAGCTCTTTGTCAGCAATTTCATTTCTGCATTAACAATATTGTAACTCAGCATTATTTTACTCCATCTGTTCATGGATACTCCCTAGGACTCCATTAATTGTTGTTTCATGACAGTTTGCTAAATACAACCCTGTTGGGGATGATAGCAGTTACCTATATAATCGATCAGAGCATTTGCACAGTATTTGGTGTAACAGGGCCCTTATCCCAACACAGAAGTAGAACTTAACATCATCTCAATTTCAGCTTCATATTTAAGCATATCCATGCATCTACTTCCTCTTATTTTTTGTCAGAGAACCAGAATTTCTGGGTCTTGTGATGAAGTTTTCTCAACCGATTTCCCTGTTGATAGTGCCCAGTTCTGCTGGTAGCTTAGCACAACTAGTGCTATTCACTCTTCATACCCCCAACATACACACTTCTTAAAAATTCATCAGTAGTTAAAACCCACAAAAATATAGTTCTGTCCTTCATTGTTTAGAGAAACTTCATTTACTCTGACTCTTTCACAGTTTCAATTAACTGCTCTTCTCTCCCTTTAGCCAGGCTAGGCAACTGCCTTACTTGCACTCTTAGCCAAAAAACCTCCTTTATTCTGCACCCTGACCCCATCCCAAGGCCTTCTGATAATGTGATAATCTTCCAATCAACAGAACTGGCAGTTTCTTGATGGCAATTTACAGTTCTGGTAATATTTATGGAACAGCTGAAGCTGAAGTTTAAGAATCACAGAATCATGAAAAACCATTAAAACCAACAAACCAACTCCTACAATTTAGCAGGAAAAAAAAATCGAAAAAGAGACATTGTCTCTTACTGTCACCAGAGAGAAATGTGTCACCATACTTCTTTCAGGAGCCCTTCATTTGCTGTTACGGGGCATGTATCTTTCTTAAGTACATATTAATATCAAAACTAAATTAGTCCATTTTCTACTGGAGAAAATACTCTAATTTTTATACAGTATAGGAAAATTGAAGTTACAATGTCAATACATTTCTTTCCAGCTTCCAATAATCACCTGAAACTATATTTGCGCTCAAACGTTTGAGGGACATTGTTTTTCCAACACTGCCTTTTCAGTTTAGTTCTCTCTTCAAGTTAGCATGTAAGCTCTTTTTCCTAAGACATAAAAGATGGAGTGTGGTCTGGTTTATTTAGTATGACCTGCAGCCATACCAAACTTACCTTTCATGCACTGGCATTCTACCAATGATATGTGAGCACATTCAACTTTTAATGTATAAATTCATAGGACAAATTCAAAAGATGTTTGGAAATACTATTCAGCCCCTAGCCATGAAAATGTTTCTCAGCCTTTCCTAAAAGAACAGCTTCTAAATGAGAAGCAAAATGTCTTCTTTCTCATGAAGCACTACAAAAGTGACACTAATTGCATGTGGTTGTAGTTCAGGCCTAAACAGAAGACTGTTTAAAGCAAAGTGACACCACAAATTAAGTTTGTATCCCCACTCCAGAAACACTGTAAAGACAGTGGTTCAGACAACAATTTATTTTCTTTTATTCTATTAAAAGCAGCAGCATCAAATTAGAGAAGAGAGGTTGGAAAAAGACAGAAGACATGTTGGCATTATTAGAATACTGTAGATGCTAATTCTTCAGTAACCAACAGGCTTCTGTAATTTATTTTTTTAGAGTCTCTTACACTGGATATTGTACTACTTGTACCTCTGTTAATATTTACTAAGAAATCTTTCACTTAGGTACATGATTACACATTGTGTGGGTTTGCTCATTTTACTACTCAATTTTTAAGCATTCTGTATTAGCTCCAGGTTTTTAATCTAGTACCATGTACCATGGGCAACAGGGCAAGTACTCTGTAAGAAGAACTCTCATATTTGGAGAAACAAATACTAACATTAGACCCAACATCATGTGTTAATAATATCCCACTGGTTTTTTTTCCCTTGTAAACAGACTGTATGTCCTGCCCAACAATACAGAACCCTTTGTATTATTTTATTTAAAAAACAACTGAAAACTAGTGAAGTAACGTCACTTAGAACTCCAGCAGTCTGACAGCAGTGACTGCTATGTAAGACAATGAAGAGATATCTCCAACCATGCTTCTGTAAGTACACTTTGTTCTAGATCAAAGGATTTGTAATTAGAAAACCGATCTAGTTCAACCCCAAACAGGAATCTTAATATTTTTAATTTTAAAAGTATTAGTTTTTATTCTCTGGAAATCTTGAAATTTGCTTAAACAGATTAAGATAGTCACCTTCTCCCCAAAAACAAAAGACCACCCACTATCAACTTCAATATTGTCCTATAAAACACTGCAAAGTAACTTGATGCTCCGTTCTGATACGTCTTAGAAACTAGTAAAGCTAGTATAATTGGATGATTAAAGAAGGAAAGAGGAAACCAAATCATTTGACAGATGATGAGAAATTAGGAGGAGTGAAGCTGAGGAAATAACTTAAAATGTCAGAAAACTCAGAAAAAGACATAGGAAGCCTGATGTTGGGAGACTGGTCACAAAACGCCTGTAGCAGTCAGGTTACAGATGTTGCTGGCTCAGTGCTTATTTCTACTTTATTCATCTGGTGTCATGATTTCTAAAGGGGGACTGGAGCATATTGTATCTGCATTAAAACTATGAAAACCAAATATACATGGCACAAATATTGCCTGGAACATTTATGTATGTAAGACCCACAGGACCACAATGCAAAATAGCATCAGAACCTTTAAGTAATGGAGTCATTTGAAAAGCACTGAATTTCAGCATTTCAGGTAAAGCCACAGAGGTAAAGAGAGAGACTCAAAAATGTTAACTAGCATAGCTTCATTGATTTTAGATGTAAATGAGTTGCTTACTGACTGGTTTGTAATGTGCATACAAGGAACATGACACAGTTCCCTGTGGGGACTGAAACGACCTTACAGAAGCTGGTAACTGCAGATTCCACTTTTTGATCGGGCGTTTTTCTGATAAAGTTTTTGTTGCTATGAGGAGAGTGGAACCTGTATTTGGGTCTCTGACTCTTAAAGCAGGTATCAGACTGGAGTCTCCTCAAACAGAAAGGGTAGAAGCAGGAAGAGTCTGTAGAAATGTCTGGAAGACTTCTTTCATCTATGAGCACCTATGGTCCTCTGCATCTATGAAGAGCTGGATCAGGCCCTGCCACCCAAAGCCACTGCTAGTGCCAGGCTGTAAGATTTCTTCCATGGAAGTTCCGTAATACAAAAGATACAATGCTCATTTAAAAACAAAAGGGGGAAAAAAACCCAGAAAGGATAAACTACTATAACCAAACATACAAGCAAACCCATTAATTTAAATGTTTCCACATGGAAATATGAAGAAAAAGACTCTCTTACAACTTCTAAGTGATCAGAAGTGAAATTGGAGATATTTCATGGTCTCCTAAAAATCCTAGTCTTGACAAAAGTAAAACTTGCTGTCATTTTCTAGGCAGTAAATGTTTTACTGCTGGGAAAAGATTTTGATGTTTGTAATTTCTATTGAAGAGCACTATGAAGTAGTTAAAAATATTGCCACATCTGAAAAACAGACCAACGGGAAGTATAAGACACTTGTTCATCTGTATTTCTGTGACTTTTCTCACTTGGTATTATTTGCAACCCTACTTTCATGTCTGGCAACAGTGCCAACTCTACTAAGGATCATATATTACTTTTATCATGTTGATTACATATGTTCACCAGTTTTGCTGCCTATATATGATTAGTGTGGTTTGCACATACTTAGTGACACAATCCAGAGCATGACATTTTCACAGAAAATGTGTTTACTGGGAAAGAGCTCCTTAGAAGTTTGCATTCCTTTAAGCTTTGATCTACACGACATCAAGAATCCTGCAGTTTGAATATATGTTTACCATTTATATTATTAAGATCTATCTCCTTCCCACTATATGGCTACTGAACACTCTGGAAGTCACAAAAAAATTCCTTTTCTCTAAGGTGAACTTAGTAGTAGCTGAATAAAAGAAAGCCTCTTAAAATGTTCTCATCTGTGAGTTTAAACTTCATAGTGATTTGACATTTAAATTCTGTTATTCATCAGCACTTCACAGCAGAACTTGATTTGTCTAAATGGATTTGAAAGCCCACAAGTGAAGAAAATCAGAAAAACCTGGTTTTGAATATCAAAAGATTGTATGTGAAAAGTATTTTTACAGGCTGCACGTACCCGTTTTATTGATCAATTAACTTCTCCCAGAATGAATTTTCTGAGACCATATATGAAAAGCCAAACCCCTCCCCTGACACTTACTGATAAATGTCTTTTCTGAGCACAGCTCTACTAAGAGGGTTGTCAGCCTGAGGAGCCATAGAGACAGATCCAATCTTGAGAACCAAAGTGTCTTCTTTAACTGATGGATTAGCTGTAGTTAGGAGAAGAGAAAATATGTGTTTGATTAAAAGTCAAATGTGCATAGAAGGAACACTCAAAAACTATTTCTTTAAAAAATGTACATAAGAGTATTTGCTAAGGATTCAATTTTGCACAGGAGCAACATAAAATCAATAGTCCTGCTGTGATACATAAAGACAAAAGCATTGTAATTTTGTCTCCCTAGAGTTTTATCACACCACTGAATCCTGGTCTGTGACTTCTCATTCTCTCTGACACTTTGGGGGGGAGGTTATTCCAAAATTACTTCAGACATTTTATGACAGATTCTTTGTGATCTGTTTGCTTCTCGAATAACTATTTGCTGAAATATCAGCATGTAAACCACTCTGAATTGTGCACCCTTTTTATTATGGGTCTATATCTTTAGATGTAAAACATTATAGGATATCACAGTATAACCATCTTGGTAGCATTTAGAATGGGCTGCAACACACATGAGAAGTTCAAACACAAGGACTGAAACAAGAGAATCTGAAATCTGACATATATACAAAGAACAAGATGTAACACTAGACAGTAAATTTCATATCAGTAACAAAATTATTCCAAGAAGAAAAATCTCTGCTTTCCACTTATCTCCATAATTTTCAAATTTCAGCCACATGTAAAGTTCCTTAGTTTTAAAAGCAGGGGTCATATTAGACAGAAAAACAAAGTTCTGCCCAGAAATAAAATAGCACCATATTTTTTGTAGAAAGCTAACTCTGTCAGCAGGTACAGACAAAGCACTTGGATAAGGTTGTGCTCAGAAGACTCCATATTAACTAGGAAACTCCAGGGCATGTGTGATGCAAGTTCAAAGAGTTCATCATCTGAAGGGAAATGGTTCACTACAACACCTGTGTGAGATGTAACAAGGATGGAAAGACATCACACCTGCTCCCATATCCAAGGAAGTTCTGCAAGACTCTCATATATGAGTTTTGAAAACAAGATTGCAGTAGAAGATAGTTTAAATATTTTACTGAAGTGTGAAATGCTTGGTGAGGTAAGAACCAGCACTATAAGTTTTAAAAAATGGTTTCTTCAGACCCAGTAATGTCTTGGTGAAAGAGACACCATGCTTTGCAGCTAAATACATATAAAGACATGTATATTTCTGAATAGATCTAAGAAATCACACAAATTCTAATATGGTATTTTCAAACTACTGTAGGGAATACCCCAGTAAATATGTGGCAAAGTGGGATACACGAGTGTATTAGCACACAAATGATCTATTTAAAAGAACCTGATGTACCTACAAAGTGAAGACAAATCCTTTATCCCCCCAAAGCAAAATAAAGCTAATTACAGATGGTTTGGTTGCTAGAAATAAGATACAAGAGTTAAGCTGATGAAAAACTCCATTTTTTTACTAAATCTGAACTCATATTTTAAAAAATTAGTAAGGCATTGTACTAAGTACTAGAATACTGCCACTGTACACTTAGGTGTTGGGTATTTGCTTTCTAATACTCACATAAGAAAATGGAGTGATGGTATCAAATATACATCTGATTATAACTGCAACTTAATTAGGTGGCAAATGCCTTATTCTTGGGAAGTGGTTCTTAATAAAATATATCTTAGGCTAAGAATTTTAATTTGTCTCTGACACTTAGCAAAGCAAAACAAGCACAGGACTACCCATAAGAGTCTCTACTGTGTAAGTATTTTAGGCATTTTTTTCAAGGCTGAGTATGGACCTTTTGTGTACAGTTTACTGTAGGTCAAGAAATAAGCCAATCTGAAATCAGAAAGAATCACAGACATTAATATAATCAGCCGGTCTCTAAAGAGTCATATGAATTCATATGATGAATTCATAGCTCCATTCATTAACCCATGGTTTTCAAAATATGGGAATAATGTAGTAAACAATCACAGTCATTGCAGATATTAAAATATTTGAGGTGAAAAACATCTATGCTACATTTTAAAAACATACAATTTAAGTATACTTACAATATAATACTGTACATACATTACTTTATACTTACAACTGAAGTACAATCTAAGAAAATCTTACAGACTCAAGTGTAAAGATGTTGTTCACAATCTCATTTGGTTTTATCCAGTCATCTCAGTCATCTTTCTGATGAGCTAAATACATTATGCTCTTTTAATCCTTCCTTTTAAGCCTCCTTGTCTAGCACTTAACATTTTTGATACTTTTCAGCACCCTGTCTACTTTTATCAATACCCAGTTTTACAACAGAAAGCAAATTGGACATGATATTCCAGCATCTGCCATATGCAGAAGTACCACTACCTCCCTTATTTCTTTTCCCTTAGTCCACTGTGACCCTCAAGCTCTATCAGCCACTGTTTCCCAGGATAGTCTCTCCAGTCCTGAAGACACAGTCTGTGTAAACCATTTCATTGATTTATAACTTTAGCTTTAGAAGATTTACTGTATTTTCTATAAGCAGTGTGTAAGCAAAGTAACCCAGATGCATGGCCTCAGGAAATTCTTTGCAACATTTGCTGATGATAGCAGCAACAGTTTTATATTTACTTTCAGACTATTAAAAACCAACTTCATTTATTATTCCCAATTGATGAGTTTTTGTGGTTTTTTTTTTTTTTTAGATTCCTAGTTAGCCATTTTTTATTCATTTGACATTTCCACAAAGACAGTACGGGGATGTATTTAAATTAAATACCATGAGACAAAATGTCAAACTCCCTAGAAAAGTCTAAGCATATCAAATCTTCGCAAGTGTTTTATCAACTAAGAATTGAAACCACAATGAAGAATGGAAATCAGATGTTTTTTAAAAGTCTAATTTTCCATAAAACCATATTTATTATCATGTAACAAATATGTAATTCTTTATTGACTGAATCCTGTAATATTTTTTCCTTTATGTTCTCTGAGGGAGAACAATAAAACTACCTGTCTTAATTTTATTTGAACATTACACTTTTCATTTTACTAGATATACCTTCAGCTGTCTAAAACCTGTTTTTCCAAGGTGTGTTAAAAATTAGCCTCAGAAGAGCAAGATCCCTGAGCACAACTTACTCAGCCTGACTGATTTGAAACTTTAATAGTAAGTGAGGAGGATGTTACAGACCATATGTTATGATAGACTTCAAAGTAGAGAGTCATGCTTATGTGGCAAGAATATATCACTTCTACAAATGCAGGACATACATTTATTCAGTGTGCTGCCTTTTCTTTTTCACTATCAACGAATTCATCATGTCCTTTATAGTGATTCCTGGTATTTTGCTCCTAGTATGTACAAGAAAGAGTTGCTATTGTCCTCAAACCAGTCAGATGTGGATTTTTTCTGTCTTTACAACTTCTTATCAGTTTTTTGCAATTTACAATTTTTACTTAAACTCTTCTCCTATGCAATAATTCTTGTTCCTACTTGTCATAAATTGCTTTCATATATTTAGTTACCTTCACTTCATTGATGAGTAAATGTGGGCTGCTGGCCAGAGCTTGAAACACCACCTGATGTATTAACAAATCAAACTCAGAGAAAGCAGCATTGCTTATTGCCAAGGATACAATGCTGCCTTCAAATCTACCACAAAAAGAAATGTTAATTGGTGCTGCTGCAAAAACCATGAAACTAAAATAATATAAAATTGTGTGGGTGTAGTCATGCATGCATGTATGCAAATTCCTCAGAAGAAGAAACATGATTTTGATTATTTCACTGTTTGTCTACAACAGTTCATTGTGGAAGTTGCGAATAAACAACAGATTTGCTTTTTTTTTAAGAGAACATGTAAAGTCACAATTACTTGTGGAGTTTGGGAGAAGGACAGTTTTTTGCAGCTATCAGTATGCACAGGGTACGAACAGCAGACAATTGAATAGAAGAGAAACTAAAATAATTTTTCTGCTTTTACTGCAGTGATCACAAATTGAAACACACAAGTCTTACTGGATTGAAAATCTCTCCTAGTCAATAAATGCTGAATGATGATCTTACGGAGGCATATCTTCAGAAAATATTACACTCTTCTGACCTAATACAACAGAGATGTGGGTCTTACTCAAATCTTGCTCCTTATTGTTTCTAATTCCTATTGTTCTTGAAGACAATAAGCAGGAGAAGAGAGAAGCAATTTATTTCAAGTTCACAAACAAACAAGATTTCGGGAAAATCTGGGGTGAAAGAAGAAATAAAAGAACAGTACCAATTTTCATAGTGATGCTATTTCACAGTTTTCCAGTGAAGAGTGTAGCTGGCTTTCTTATTAATTAGGATAATCTTTAGCATTTTGCTTTAGAAGCATACATTTTTTCTTCCTACATTGACTGCTTAACCATGGCAATTCTGTTCCTTGCAGGCATTCTTAAGCAAGAAACAGCAAAAAGACCAAGTTTTTTTAATAATTTCTTTTTAATGAAGTATACAGCTACAGAGCTACAAAAACATACTTTTACAAAAGATTTCCTTGACAGCATGCCCTAGAACTCCCTTCCAAATAGAATCATAATTCTTTCTTGCCAAGACAGCCAGTTTAATTTTATCTTCATGTGTTTTCAGCAATCCCAGTTGGAAAACTGTAGAGGATGCTGGCAAAAGAATGTTCTATGTAAATTCTCACTGCATGCACTTCTTGCAATTAGGTTATGAGAAAAATCTAAAGACTATACTCTTAGGATTATATTGTGTGTTGTACATAATGGAAAAAAAGTCCTCCATACATACAGAACTTATGTAAATGTAGCATGATATTAGTAAAACACTACTTTTTTTTAAGCTCTAGAAGATTCGTGAGAAGTGAATGTACTCCTGTTAGATATTACATGGTCTAATTTTAACATCAGCATCTCTATTTATATATAAAGATTGTAATAGGGATGGAAATGTATTTTTACATACAAAGGGAAAACAATATCTCACAGAAGAAGTATTATCCATCAATCAAATAGCTATTAATGAACATCTTACACCATCCAAACTCTGTAAATACCTGAAAGCCTCTTGCACAAGAGAGCTGGAATAGCTTCAACTGAAATGCTAAACTGCATCATCTGTTGGGGATCATCCATAAGGTACATTTTAAAATTATTTTCCAAATTAAACTATCTACTTGCTTTACTATCACATGGTTTTCCAGGTGACAATGTCCCCAAGAGCTAAGGCTCCCTGCTTACACTCCACTGCTGGAAAAAGGGTCTATGGAGCACTGCATTGATACCAGTGTAATGAAAGCTGACACAGAATTGCCACTGCAGAACTGAGGTAAGGTCTCTTTCCACTATTTTTAGCCATTCTTTATAATCACATTTTAAATGCAATGTCTACAATACTGAACAGCAAAAAATCTCTAACATAAGATACTGTACCTTCTGCAATATGATGGTCTTCCTCATTTTTGGGAAAGAAGACTCTTATTACGCCCGTGTTGATATAGATCAGAGGCAAGTTGCGGGAAGTCAGAGAGTGAGTCCTCATTGGTTGGCCTGGTGACTTCCTTTTCTCCTTCTGACTCCTTGGCAACCTGGCTTGAAAAATGCTTGCAATTGCATTTAGCAAAGGAAAACAGAGGACCACATCAAAGGCCTGAGCAGAGAGAAGGATCTCATGGAGAAAATGAGGAGAACCATCAGTGTGACCTTCTGACAGCTTATGGAATGTTCTTCGTTCATTTCTTGATATCAGTTTGTGCCGGACATTTTTTGTCACAGCTTTGGTATAAGTGAGAGAAAGAAATCCATGTTGCTGGTGTGAACCATCTAAAAGTTTTGCAGTTGTCTGTTTCAAGGAAAAATAAATAAATGAATTAATAAACTGCTGCAAAAATCTCCATGTAACATTCATAAATTACCAGATTTCTGGTTATTTAGGATTCTATATTTTTAGTAGCTCTCTACAGTCATTTAACAGTAAAAAAGAACCCAAAACCTTTCAATTTTGCATGGTTTGTCCACAGCTTGTCCACACTTCTCTGCATCGGGTCATCTAAAACTACAAATTTCTGAACGTATTGTTCTTTTCTAATTACTTACATTTCAAAAAACTCACATCTAATCAGCCAAAAAACCCCTATTTATTCAAGAAACTACATTTACCAAATCTTTCTGATATTTTTTAACACAGTTACATATTTTGATTCCTCCTTCTTTTAAAACATTTGTAGATCTCACTCCCTTTGCATTTCTCCTTCTGTACGTGCACTCGGGTGCTAAGATAGCTTCACCCCATCTAACCATGGGTGTATAAACCACCCACAGTCACCTAAATGAGTATTGAACTGGTTTTGCCTCATCATCTCTGAATATTTAATGAAAATAGCTGTGCTACATGCTAAAGCACATAACTTCATTATACATTGCGTTGTACTCTAAAAATAGCAGATTCCTTTACTTAAGACAGATTTGTCTTGCTAAAGATGACAACTAAATGCTTAGCTCCCACAAGATGTATAGGACAGTTTCCATACTACCTTTGAAAGTCTTTTAGTCATTGTTAATAATGGAAAAACATAAAAAATATTATTTTAACAATGTAATAAACATGTTGACAGAATTCCTTATTTAAATATTAGCTTTAATCATGTAAGCATAAATGAAAGCAACTATATTTTGCAAGTAGTTGCTTCTTTCAGCATGTTGAATTTGACAGAAATCAATTTAATATAATTTAAACATTTTTAGCAGCAGAACAACATCTCTTTCTCAAATAAACAGAACACATATTTTAAATGGTGGAAAACTGGAAGCTTTTAAAATTAAATTAATTAAGACAAACTGGTAAATTAATTTACTATAAGATATGAAACAAATAGAATAAGAGAAAGTATTCCCAATCAATTTTCATTATGAAAATAAATCAGACCATCCAGAACTTTCACTAACATAAAATAATTCCACAGACCCACAGATAAAGAGGCCAATGTCATGACACAAAGTTCTTCAAGTATAAAGAGGCAAGAAGAAAATGGCTTAACTATCTCACACTGAGATATTCTGAATCAGCAAGTAATCTTCCAACCATTTAAAAGAAAGAGTCAAATACGGAATTATTACTTGTTGCATTATCATAATTAGAGAAGCAATTTTATAAGGCTGCATAAAGGTATATTGCAGTAATACCAAGTACTTAAATCTCTAAGTAGATATCAGAATTACACTACAAAATGCAGCATTTAGTACTGGCTTTTACATATTTGGCCTTCAAACGCACCGTGTGTGCTCACTTCTAACAGAAATGAATCTCACTGACTTCAGTCGTCTGTTGTTATGTACAAGGTTGTGAACCATCAACCCTCGTTCCCTTATCTACTAAAAAATGACAACTATTACTAAAGGATAAGGTGGGAAAACCACAGGTTACATAATCAATATAAGCAATAAATATATTCAGTACAAAAATTATTAGACTACAAAAAATTCATTTAGGGTTTTTTTCATTTCATTTTCATTCATTTAAGTTTTTTTTTTTTACTGGCATATATTAGTGAAAGTTCTGTATTCAAAAATTTTAAAAATATTCTTACAGAGGGAAAGAAGCCAGAGAAGTTACTGAAAGGATCCTGCTTGCTGATAGGTCGAACCAACAAGGTACGTCTGTTCAGCTTGTCAGTACAGGAAAGGAACACACCTCCATATTGCCCCAGAGACCAAGAATCTTCCCCAAGGCTTGAGGCAGCGAACGAGGCATGGAAGATAGGAAGGAAAAAAAAAAAGGAAACAAAAAAAAGTTGCTATAAGCAAAAAAAAATTGTTCACATTTAGCTTGCATGTTTGGATGTAACTGCAAGATAAACCTATGCCGTACCTTTTCCTAAAAAGCTGAAATTCAATCAGATCAAACAAAAAAAAGATATTAAAAAAGGTAACAGTAAAATTTTATGTGAAAGGACAACCTACAGCAAGAGGTCAAGACACATGAGAATAAAAGTATAGTAAAATCCTTCATGTAGAAAAGAGACTTACCCTGATTTTCAGCAGACAGCTTTAACAGAACAAGGAGGAGAAAGATTACAAGAACAAAGACACTGTGAATGTAAATCTGTATTCATATGTTACAAAATCAGTATTATTTAGAAAAAGTTAGCTTTTAAGTGTTAAAATGTGCCTTGTACTACAGTTCTTGTAACCAGTCTTTTTAACATATAGGAGAATAAAGTGAAGTAATTTGCTTAAGAAGAGTAATTCAGGTAAGCGCCTTAGTTTACTACAGAAATCTCACCAAAAGTTTTTCTCTGCATTGTAGAAAAATTCCTTCAAAATGTCCTGACTGCCAGTCTCCCCCTGGCCTGGAAGACAGAAAGTTCACCTTGTCTATTCTCTGCTTTTGGTTTCAGTCCACACAGATTTACACATAGGAAAGGTACTCCAAATGGATTAGAAAATATAAATGAGAAGAGCGACAATTTTGTCAAGTGGAGTAAGTTTTGAGTTTGATGGGGTTTTTTAGGTTTTTGTTTGTTTGGTTTTTTCCCTCAAAGTTTGTTAAGAGGATCTGGCTACTGGGATTTCACAGAATCATAGAATATCTTGGGTTGGGAGGGACCCACAAGGATCATCGAGTCCAACTCCAGGTTCTGCTCAGCACCATCCCCAAGAGTCACATCATGTGCCTAAGAACACTGTCCAAATGCTTCTTCAACCCTGTCAGGCTTGGTGCTGTGACCACTTCCCTGGGGAGCTTTTCCAGTGCCCAACCAGCCTCTGCGTAAAGACCCTTTTCCTGATATCCAACCTAAACCTCCCCTGAACAACTTCAGGCCATTCCTTCAGGTCCTGTTACTGGTCACCACAGAGAAGAGATCAGCGCCTGCCCCTCCTCTTCCCCTCATGAGGAAGCTGCAGACAGCAATGAGATCTCCCCTCAGTGTCCTCTTCTCCAGGCTGAACAGACCAAGTGACCTCAGCCACTGATCTCATGGCTTCCCTTCAAGGCCCTTCACCCTCTTTGTTGCCCTCCTCTGGATGCTCTCTAGTACTTTAATAACCTTCTCATATTGTGGTGCCCAAAACTTCACACAATGTTCAAGGTGAGGCTGCCCAGTGCAGAGCAGAGAAGGACAATCCCCTCCCTTGCCCAGCTGGTGACGTTGTGCCTGATGCATCCCAGGACATGCTCAGCACTCCTGCATTGTGACATGATTTTAAAATATTTTTCTAAAAAAAAGTACACATTTTAATTAGCAAATATTATATTATAGACAAACAGTAACTGCATTTGTAACTTAGGCAAAAAGGAATTAAAATAATTTTTAAGGCAGCTCATCAGGAATAAAAATCATAAAGAAACTATGGTAACGTTGCTAAATTGATACTAAATCTTCTTCCTATTGTACATAGGGAACAATAAGATTTCAGTAAGACCTTGCAGACATTGGTCCCCAAGTCAAAATCATTTGTGCTCCTAAATATTCTAGTTATTTTCAATGCCAACAGCTGTGCTGAAGCTTTTAACTATGTTTTTCCTCTAAAAGAGTAACACAACTATTCTGTTTTCTCTTAATCTCTTAATTCATAATGGAATTTGTTGATCTGTAATGTCAAATACTACCGTAGCTGATCAAAGACTACCTAGGCTCTCTCTCTGTCAAGACTGGTGTGTTCATGGCCAGTACAAACTAGAAGATGGCACATGCCATCTGCCTACAGAGCCGTGTGCCTGGGTGTTAAGTGACACAGTCAGCTCGGTGCACCAAACTATCCAGACAAGAGGACTTGCAAAGTGGGAAGGCAGGCTAGGCCCAGGCACCCGCTCTGACCACACACAGTATTGATGATGTACTGCTTGAGATCAGCTACTGAAGTTTTACTCAGGTGTCTGCACAACACTGTGCTGTGCGACACAGCAGAGAGCATCAGCTTAGCTCTGCTCATTACATTAACTGCTGCTCTGCCACAGCAAAGATGTTTCTGAAAAACTGAGTTGTTTCTCTTCAGCATGTAAGAGTAACGTAGCATAAATCATTAAATAATGGCACTCGCTAGCACACCATGAATCAATATTTCAGGAATTTCTCATTCTAAAGTTAAGCTAAAATGAATTATTTTGGTCTAATGGATCAAGAGAGCAGTAAGTGTGAAAAAAACAGTCTCCTAAATTTGCAATGACTTCTATGTATTTCTTTAAAATTGGATCTAATTCTGAGGAAACATAATTGTGATTTTTATTACTTAAAAGGTTAAAATAATTTAACTGAAATTGAATATCTACCTAAAATTAATTTAGGAATTAAGAAAAAAGAAACCAAAACACCACCTGCCTTTACCTTTCAGCCTGAAATTAAAGAATCACAAATCTCAGGAATTACCTGTTTCTGTAATGGTCAATATTGAAGCTTTCTATTTTACATTTGATTTTGGTATAGACATCCTGCATATCCACTGAGGCACTGAGATCCTCTAATTCACTGACAATACAGACTTCTGCAATAGTCAAAGAAAATAAAAATTATTATTTATTAATCTGAAACCTGAAGGATTTTAATCAAGAAATATACCTGAGACACTATATTTCGTAAATAGGATGATGCTATTTCTACTCAGAGATTTCTCATAAAGCACTTTTTGATTCAAATGTCACACTAGAAGCCAAACCTTTTTATACAAATGTATTGAGGAACATATATATGGACCTTCTAGTTTAGGTATTTCTAGCATAATTGCTAGGGGGAAGAAAATGAAAATAAAAAAAATTGCTGAGATATTTACTCTAATTATACTAGATTTTTCTTTCCCTTGTGTAATTAGCTTTTTAAAATCAAAGGTTCAAGTACATTTCTTGAAAATTAGCCTTAAAAATTAGTCACTTTATTTTTTTACATTTCTATGGGCAGTATTAGCTAGTATATAGTAGCAGCAGTATATATTAGTATATAGCTAAGCAGCAATATTTCCTAGAAAGAAGAATTGAAGTCCTGCAGTTTATGGACCTGAGTTTCTTTCAAATGGTTACTGCTGGATGATAATTCAACTATATCTCAAAGAGAAAAAAAAATAAGCTGTCTACAACACATATTTTTCTTTTCAATGCAGAAGTTGAAACTTCTCCACTGAGCCCTGTATTAAACTGCCTTTGACTTTAATGATTATATTATGGTGATTATATTAAATTTGAAATTATCAATATTAAACTACAATGGACTATATATGGACATAGACAAAATATATGACTAAATCATATCAAAGTGAAACATGATTGCTTCTAAGGAAATAAAAGCAGCACTCTACGTAAATTAACTCATTTCCAATTTAACTTAATCATCTGTCCACATGGAGGGGAAAATTTATGCCAAAGAACAACACTGAATTCTACTTTGCATGCAGTAACCTAACTACAGTTTGTTGTTGTTATTTAAAATACAGCTACAGTGCAATACAAGCTCTGTGTTATAGTGTTCAGTAATGTTGATACAAGCTCTGAATGGTTAATACTGTGCTATAAAATACCCTGTGCTGCTTGGAATTTAAAAGAGTACATTAGGTGGAAAAATGCAGAATACCTGTGCCATTATTTCTAGGATCAGGAGCAAACAATTTTACAGTAATTTTTGGCAACATCCACTGCATCCATAGGCTGACACGTCCACTTGAGACTCCGATATTACTTGTTGTTTGTTCCAAGGTAATAGAGTCTGAGAATGGAGAGTCATCACCACCCTGAAGAGAATCACCCTACAAAACAAAAGCAATAGCTGAGGAAAAAACAAGTATTGCTTTTCACCACTTCTGGGTTTATTTTCTATCTCAACTGACATGGATGCACAAACTACAGAAATACAGATTCTTAAATAGTATATTTGAATTAAGCCATTTGTAACACCAGGAAAAGATAAAGTATTTTTCCCTTTTCTTTGGCAGAGATAACAGACTATGACAAAGACTAAATGGTAAAACTGTAAGGTTTTATGATAGGTCTCCTTGGCATAGCACACTTGCCTTATTAAATCTACACTATGGAAACACTATTATCAATTTAAAACAAAGGCTAATAGGAATATTTAGAGATGCAATAGGAAAAGGGATATGGAGGCTTGCACATACCTGAAAGGCAAAGGAAGGAAGAGTCATTGGAAGTGCCAAATGAAGAGCCACCCTACACTATGTACACACTGTGTTTGGGTCATTTTTTTCCCCCTTGTATGTGCTTCCCTGTAATTTCTTGGAAAAAATATTTCAGAAAATAATAGATTTTTGTAAGAATTGGAAATATTTTATCTGTCACTTTTTAAATACTTCTGTTGTTTAAAAAATTGTCACTTGTAATACTCTTAAATGCATGAAATGTTGACAAATGAACTTGCAGAAGCTTCTGCGCCATCAATAATCTCTGTTCCTCCCCTAAAATTTTAAGGGCTCTACAAAGAAGACACAAAGATTAATGTTTTTAGGAGATGATGACAAATGAAAGCTATACTGAAAATTCTGTTATGTGGGCTTATTAGAGCAATGCAGGCATGTTCTGATATTTACCAGCCAAAGGACTTCATCCTGTGCCTTTGCTGAATCTTCCAGATAGGGAAAGAAATGTGTAGACATATAACTGCTCATCAGCCCCCAGTGTTTATAGCCTATTAAACTGAATGCAAGGGACACATAAGTCACTAATGTCATCCAGAAGCTACTGAATATCCAGGAGCATCTTCACTTGCAACTCCACCATGTGTTGCAAGTTTTCTTCATTCAAGCACAAAGAAAGGAAAAATGTTTACTCACTTTGATCCACTAAGACCAAGTTGTTTCTAAGATTAACAGACCAATAAACACCCGAAGTCTTATCTTTCATTGAAGGTTTGTGGGATTAGGCATTGTAAATTATGATGAACAACATGTTTGAGATTTATCTAATTAAAAGCCAAGATTATTTCTATGGAAGACACCCCAGAAGGCAAATCTACACAGTAAGCACTACAGTTGGACTGAAACCATTTTAACCTCTCAGGCAAGATTCAGAATGCACTTGTTTCAACTTCAGATGTCCCAAGAAAGCTTGCTTTCAGTAGCAAAATTAAAATCTGACAGTACTTGCCTCCAGTCCAAGGCTGGAAAATGGAAGTATGGAAGTTCTGTTAGCAATCTATTTTCTGGATGGGTAGAACCTAACCCAAACCTAATGACATAGCTCATATGGAAGCATTTATGTTGACAAATCACATTTTCGTTCAACTCAGGCCTACAATTTAATTATAGGTTTTCTAAACTATAAGAGGACACTGAGAGAAACAGCAAAGGTACTTTATCTGCATGCAGTAACCTTTACCCTTGAAAAGCTCAGTGATCCTACAATTGGGAAGAAACCATCTATGTTGTCAATAGCTGACACAAAGAACTTAGCATTCCAGATACTTATTCGTAAGAGGAAGGGAAAGCTTGTCCAACTAACCAATTTCTAAGTTTCTAGAAAGTAAAACCTAAACATGAGACTATACCTGGACCAGCTCAAAAGATGTAATATGAAGTGATGCGATGAAAATTAAGATCCAGTTCACCTTCAATCATCTATAGTGACAGTGGCTTTGTGTTAATCAAAATGCATGAAAGAAAACAAGTATATTTCTATTTATTTTTATATTTCTTATATAAGGCATTATTGCTTACAGCTCTGAACAGATTGCCTGGAGAGCCATAGTGATCATTTTTTGAAAAACTGTTAGGCTCCTGAGGCCCAAAAAGCATTTTCTCCCTATCAAGTTGTAAGTGAGCCAACTTCCTTACACAATCCCACCTGAAATCTCTCTCCAAGTCATGGACTTAGCATGACCCTCTTGCTTTTAGTGTTTGTTTACTCTTCCTCTTCTGTTTTACTCTTAGACTCTCTGCAAATTTAATTATTAAATACAGCAGGGCCTGTCTCCTGCTGTGCGTCTAATAATATTTAACGCCCACCACAGCAGGACATCTCATTGGAGAAACCTCAGATAGCTCATTTCACCATGATGCATCTAGCTCCCAAATCGGAGTGGCACATTGAACATATGGCACCCAACAAAATGAGGTAAAAAAAAAGCGTGATAGAACCTGCTAAATAACACATTCAGGGCAGAGGTTAACTTCCGTCTCACAAGCTGTGGCTTGCATTTCCTATTTGCTTCTCAAGCACAATCCTTCCTGCCTCTTGCCTTTTTTGTCCAGATTCCCATCTCTTTAATACCATTTGCTAACCATGTCCTTGCAAGATATTTCCTACTGTCTCCAAAAGAGCTCTACTCTCTCTAGTGCCACTACAAGGCAGCACTAACTGACAGAGACATGAGAGTAAATATCTTTTCAACACTGTAAACAAAATTCAGTTTTCTTCAAGGGTGCCAGCACCTGTCCTTGGAATGAAAAAGTATAGGGAAAGCAACCTTGGAGAATGTCAGGCCTGCAAGCTCCCCAGCATCTGAAAGGATGTAGGCAGAGCAGTCACTTCTCCTGTGCTAACCAGTGTTAGTCCTTATTGCTTCTCCTGAAATGGCAGCCTCCAGTAATAAGACAGTGACATAACCCAGCCATTTTGCTGTCCTTGACTATCCCTGTCAACACTAGCCTGCTTCCATTCAACTACTCCGCTCACTTGTAAAGCAATGAAAGGCAGCAGTGAAAAATGTATCCTGCCAAAAAAACTATGCGTTGAGAATCCTATCTCCTGTTTTAATGAGTCTTTATTTGCAAAGTCCTCATTCTTTGAGGACATCAGAGAAGCCTCAACCTATTTCATGACTTCAGATTTCATGCCATGAGAATGGCATTAGTTCTGATCCTTTCAATTTCTGACAATAAATTCCTTTCTATTTGTTTCTTTTGTATAACATCCACAAAGCTCCTTTGACACTCTGCCTTTCAATAACTTCCCACACCTTTGTAATTTGCCTTTGAATGATTGCCCTAAAAGATGATGATTCAGTGTTGGAGTGAATTTCACTGTGTGTGAGATGACCCTTCTCATCAAACCTCACATGCTCCAAAAAGGCGGTGGAGTCAACAGTACTTTGGGCAGATCCCTTCAGCAGGGCAGATCTGAAGGAAGGAGCCAGCCAAAGAGAATTTCCCTATGCTGAGATCTTCAGATGGATTTCACAAAGGATCAAGAAATAAAAGCGAATTAAGGTAAGGAAAGGGAAAAACAATACCTACATGTTTATTTACAGTTCAAGCCAATGTTCTTGACAATGCTGATGTTCTGTGGACCCATTTGTGGATCTCTATTCCTTGCATTCTATAAAAAGCAATTTTTTTCTTTTCTTTTTATTTTTTAATCTGAAGAATTTTTCAAGTTCTGTTTGTACTACAAACACACTTCATTTTGCCAAACCGTAACTTACAAACTGTGATGGAATGGGTGGGAATGAGAGACAGTCTCCTACTCGTCTTCCACACACACCCCCACTCTCCCACTGAATATGTTCCAAAATGGATTTTGAATGAAAATCAACTTTGTTCTAAAATTTTGGCAGGTCTCTACATTTCTGATAGTTGAAAAAGAAGTAAACAATAGCTGATTAAACTTTAAGGGGTACAATTAAGAGCAAATACGTATTGCCGCCATGGTAATTTTTGAATTTTATAATTGGGATCTTTTATTTCTGTAATTTAATGTTTTCAGCTGTTTCATGCATTTTGTTAGTTTTTTTTTTCCACAGAGAGCTATTTTTATTTAGTGGTTTGAGTACAAAGATAACTTTACTCTGAAGAAAAGTCAGGCTATAATTTTCCCACACTTCTTTAGGATTATTTTTCTGAAGATATTAAATTATGTACAACGCCTCTCAGAGAATCAGTCAGTTGATAATTTTGGCACAAGGTTACTTAAAACAGTATTTGTGAGATTAATGCAGTGAAGAACTGCATTACCGACAGATACCGACCCAGATGTATCATTAGAAACTGGACCTGCAATTGCCAGGGTTTGGAATTCCTTCCACCACAGAGCCTGAAAATCCTAACGAGGGCCTCAACTCACTTGGGCTTCTCCTCACCTACAGTTCTGTACTTGGGCTACTGCATTCCCACGCAGTATTCCAGGTCACGTGCCCGTACCCCCCCTTGGACTGGCAGCAGGTCCTAGTGGCTAACACTGAGTTTGGCTGCAGCGTTCAGCAGGGATCTCTTGATGGCAGCCATGGCAGCTGCAGAGCTTGTCAGGAGACACCCCCAGCTGCTCAACACCCTGTCCCTGTCAGAGTGACACGGTGCTGCCTCCTTCAACAGTTTAACTTCAACATACTACCCACGTTTTTCTGCAATTAAAACGTGTAAACAGCTGAACTGGCCCGTTCTCTTTGTCAGTGGCAGATGCTCCTCTGAAGACAGATATAACACGTTGTATGACCGTCCTTTGGGAAGCAAAAAAAATGGAAGAAACTGCATTTCTTCTTAGCCTTCTCTTCATGGTACTGTAACCACAACCATTAGGCAGAGTCAAAGGACCTGAAAAACTGATGGTCTGCAGTAGCTGACATCTTTTGTTGTTTTTCTTTTTCCCCAATAAGATCAAATTCATAGAAAGTTTTCGCAGTGAAAAACTAAGAAACTGAAGTGAGAAGAAAGACTGTGCTCTTGCTTCTCATCTAGTTTCAATTTGCATTTTGGATTTTCAGCACCCAGCATGTTATTGTTAAATATGTTTATGCATTACTTCTCTGCTCTGTTTCCAGATCTACTGAAAAATCAAGCCAGAGTCAGAAACCCTGAACTATTTTCCCACAACTTCTCATGCCAAGTCCTAAAATATACAATTTAATTCTTTTACCAATTGTTGCAAATTGACCAATATACTGAGTTTATTTTCTTACCAGAATTTATCTTTGTTCATCAGGAAGATCCAAACATATGAGGCCTTCATCCTTGGCCTGCCTAAAGCTCAGGGATGATCACAGTTTGGCCACACTAATGCTATGCCTTATCAAAATAACTTCTGCATTCTTGCTCAATCACTGAGTTTCCCCAAGGACTAAACACTTCTACCACTGTTTGTGCTTAAGTAAACAGTAACAAGTGGCCTGTTGTAGTCTGTACTACCTTACCTTTTCCAAGGCAGGGATGGTAAAAATGATTAACTGTTTCCAGCCTCCACTATTTAAG
Source organism: Promerops cafer (assembly GCA_013398275.1). Lineage (NCBI taxonomy): Eukaryota > Metazoa > Chordata > Aves > Passeriformes > Nectariniidae > Promerops > Promerops cafer. Next base: position 715,035 of record VZSE01006395.1, read on the forward strand.
CCTCTCACGCATGCTTCCCTGTCCTACCACCACTCAGGCTAAAAGTCAGTAAACCTAGGTAGCTTTATCCACCTCAGACCGTGGGGCTCACATCAAGTTGTCAGCAAGAAAAGAATTAGACACAGCTTAAAATACAAATCATTCCAAATCACATAAACAAATTACCTCTTTTTTGCTATTTGATATAAATAGTTGTGCAAGTTTGCTTTCTTCTTTTATAGCAAGTCTTTTGCAGCTGAAAGAAGCTTTAAAAATAATCACGTGTCTCCCACAGAGCAAAACACAGTAACTATAAAATCTCCAAACTTAAAAAAACCCATAGCTATGGCAGAAAAGCTGTTTTTGTTTGACAGATTTCAAGACTTCAAGGCCCAAAACTATAGAAATATATAAACAAAATACAGAGTCTGATAAAAAACAAACTTCTGGAAAATTTCCCCAAGTCAAACCTACAAAAGTACATATTATTATTTAATTATTCTAATATTGTCCCTTGTTCACTAGTTCACTAAATTTCATTTAGATAATACAGAATTTTTAGGAGAAGACATTTTCTAGCTAGTGTATAACATTTGTTGAGAATATGAAGAAAAATTAAATAAATGATGAAGAACATTTTGTGAAAGGGTAGGATATGAACACTGAACTTTGACCCATATTACCAAAATAATCTTGGTAACATATGGATTAAAACAATTACTGAATAGTTTCAATTAATGCTCCAAGTACAGCATGTACTGCAAATACTGCTGTCTGTGTAGATGATCAAAACCAAATTGTTATTTATAAAGCTGATTGTTTCTGATTGTAATGAGAAATTAATTTGATGTGAGTAGGGGGAAAACCACTATTTTTGTGACCATATTGGTTTCTTACTATTATTGCTTACCTTCAGTTCTGTATCCACAGCAATATTTTTCACAATTGAAATCACGCACACATAGATATACACCAAAAGCAAGGCTATTCAAATAATCTACAAACATCTTAGTGAAACAATTTAAGAACTGAAACTCTAGCTCAAACACCTTTTAATGTCAGCTGCCTTTTTGGTGTGTGTGTGTATGATGCATATAAAAAGTAGGCACTAGCAATCACCATTTAATTTTCTCCAAACCTGGGAATTAATATAAACTATACACAGGGCTAAACCAATCCTGGCCAAATGTTGAATATGTATTGCACTCAAAATCCAAATTACTGTATAGCTGCCTGTGATCTAGAACTGTTCTATGAGGTGTCCCTAAAGCTGATGGGGTTATCTGGAGGCTGAAAGCCAGTCATTCAGAAAAGTCTCCCCACACTCTGATAGATTTATGTTAAAAACAAAGCACTGAATACATGTGATACCTTGTTATACCTTCAACTCATCTGACGCATTTTTCACTCTTTTGGAGCACAAACAAGGTCAACTCACTATTTTAACTTGTAAACCTGACAGGGACACTAAGAAAACCACAGATACTATGCCTGTGCAGTTGCAAAGCTTCCTGTGACCACCCATTTTACTCTATACCAGCCACCTGGTGACTTATGGCCAATGATACTCATGGGTGAAGTTTGACACAGCATCCATGCTGATGAAAGAATTAGCCTGCTTTCCTCAGTACAGCACAGGACTCCTCCCCCTGCCTGGGATATTTTACAGTCTCAGGCAAACACAGACATTTTGATCAGGTACCAGATCACTCCAGGCAGTTACACAGTGTTATAAATTAAGGAAGCAGAAATACATGAAACTGAGTGGCCAATCTTGTATCTGAAGATGTATACCCACATGCTCATGTGACAGAGCTACAAAAGCACTCCGAGACATGGACAGCTGAGACAGGGGAATGGACTGAGCTCCAGGAGTAGGTCACAGATGGCATAGTGGCTCAACAGTGGCTGGATGGAGGTGGCTGAGCACACAGCTGGATGCAATGCCGACCTTGGAAGCCTTCACAGCCCAGTACCTCTCTTGGTTGCCAATGCAATTTACACCCAGCAGCTCTGTACTGACCCAGGCATCAGAGTGACTGGCTGACTCCTTGGAACAGCTCACAAGCAGCACAGGTATCACAGGTATTTTCAAAACAACGCTTACTATTCTACTAATTTGGGACTTGAAAAATGGCTTATGCTTCTTGACCTGAACACACTAACCACAGCTTTCTGACACAAGATAATACGCACTCACTTCAAAGAGAAACAATACAAACAAATAATAAATACAGGCACAATACAGTGGATGTCTTTTTTCTCTCTTTCGTTCCACCAAAATGAGCAATAAAGTATTGTTTGTTAGTTTATTGGGGCAAAGTTACTTTCCACCTGGACTCTACTACTCTTTCTGATTCTTCCTTGACTGCACACCATTACATTTTGTAGGTCAGAACTCACACAACACATTTTTTTAAGAAATAAAAATACCTCTGTAGTGGTTCCAATGTCAGCTGATGGACTGTATGTGCTGGTATCTGGTGGAATGGTACCAATGCTACTTTTAACTGGAGAACTAGGAGGAGCGGGTCCTGTCATGGTTTCAGTATAGACAGAAGATACAGATTGATATAGAACTCCTTTCCTCTGAATTTTATTCCAAACTTTACTTGTGATCTCAGCCAGTTCATACAGAAGCTGCACCTAAACGAAAAAATAAAACTTAATTTTAGGATGAAGCTTTTCTTAATGAGGTGAAGGTAAAAATCATCAAAGTCCTCCACTGAGACTTATAGCAGAACTGAACTTCTCACCATTTATAATGTTCTGATAAGCAACTACATTGCAAATAAAATAATTAACATCATTTACAGTATAGTGACTTTAATAAAAATAATCTGTGATTTGTGTAAACATATGGTACATAGCTCAAAAACATAACCAATAACATGGTCTTGTAAAACTTTTACTACCATAGATTTTTAACAATTAAGCAAAGGTAATTTATCATGCATTTCATATGTACAGATAATGTCTCTAAGAAAAGGTAAATGTAAACTTTATAAAATATTAACAGTGCAAAATTAGTCACTCAAGTTGTATTAAAATAACGATCCCATGCAGCATGTGAAACTGATCTGGCTTTGGAAGAATATTCACTACCAAACTCAAGAGTCTCCTGGCATATGCCATTCCAATATTCAGAAACACACTGTTTAACTTGCACATTGTTTGACTCAGTTCTAAGATATTTACACAAGTTTTTGTAAATACGCATTAATCATGGAATTTGTATGACAACATATTGGAATATACTGTATAAAAAAAGTCAGTGAAAACTGAAAATAATATATAAGCAGATTCACAGCTGGATACCATACCCAACTTGCCATTATAAAAAATTTAAATTCTCATATTTATAAGAACTTTAAGCCTCAGGACACTTCTGCTCTACGAAGCTGGCTTCTTATGTGGGCAGAACAGATGCAGAAAAACACTGCTGTCAATCTATATTTGATATAAAACAGTACTTGATTTTGTGCGTGAGAATGTGTGATGAAGTCTCAAAGTACATGGTGCAGTCTTTTCTTAAGAGGTGAAATGCTGGAATTTTATAAAAACCTTCTTAATTCATCTCGGATTTTCTTTTGAAGTTTCAAGGTTTACACAGAGCAGGTCATATAAACTTTTGACAGAATTTTCCTTAGAGGAGATAAACTTCACAGTACATTTTTCTCCTTCATGCACAGAGCAATCTACAGCCAAACAACTCTGGCTGTGATGAAGAGCTCTTTCAGTTATGCTCTGAACTATTTTGTGTCTGTAGCACTCTGATAGGCACTGGTAACCTTTAAATTACCAAATTCAAATTTCTAACTTTTCCTGAGTCTTTTCCATGTAATGCAGGAAGCTCAACTAATGTCCTAATGTAACTAACTAATGTAACGTTCACCCAATTGATTGACTAATATAACATTAACTGGTGTTGACACTTTTCTGGCAAAAGTATCTCTAGAAATTTAATAGGATACAGGCAGATATCCAAATCATACATGCTTGCAATTTCCCCATGTCCCAATTTTTTTCCAAGAAACCAAAGGACAACTTAAGCTATATTTGTTTTAATGAGGCAGGGCTTTCAGAAAATTATTTATGTTATTGTTCGTAAAGCCACAAAGTAATGCAAAAGAAGAAACTTGTGTTTACATATATGTTCATATACAAGGTGAGGGGTTTGTCATCAGTTAATCCAACACTGAAAGGTTTAAATCTTACTGGGGTTGCAGTAGTCATAATCATTAAAGCTAATAATTACTTATCTTGTCAGGGAGACTTTTAAAAATTGCTCAGTCTAGAATCTTTCTAGCCACTCTGAAACAGTGGCTATTTCAGACAGCAGTAGCCATGTCTCTGAACATCACCAGCAACCAGCCAACCAAGTAGTATGATCAAAATACTCTATCCCATTCTGAAACTAGGGACAAAATAAGTTCAGCAAACAAAAAGGCACATATTCATTAGAGGGAGATGATTCTCACGGAGTTATGTTAAAAGGTAAAAACACCAAAAAGCCTCACAATAAAGCCTCATTAAAACAAAGAAGATGGCACATGTGTACATGTACATAAAATTTCAAAATTTCAGATAAAGTCACATCTTTGGTTATTTTTAATGCACTTTATTTCATTCCATTGGTTGTTACTGCTTAAAATGGAAGGATTCCTTTTTCTCTTGCTGGTTGCATGTTTCCAAATGCGTAGTCTCAACATTTTACAAATACATTTCTGATTATATGAGAAGGGCTAGTGTAAGTGTAAGGCCTCCCTCCTTTCTAAGTATTTTCGACCATATATAATAATTATTTTTAGAACACACTATCTAAGAGAAGAAAAATGGTTGGACAAAAAGGGTAACTGCCAGGATTTGTTAAAAAAAGGCATCCCCCCTCACTGCTTCCACTCCCTCCTCAGCAAAACCACACATAACTCAGTAAGACCCCACTGACTACTTGGCAAAATCTGTAAAGCTCAATATGTTACAGCATTTTATACTTTAAAAATAACAAATTACTACAAAACTGTAAACTACAACCAAAGACAACATCCTGGCAATTTTGCACACATGAAGTATCTATTGACTTTACAACCATCAGAACATGGTTTCATATGAAATCATAATAATCAGATAAATATAATACTTCACCTTTGCTACCATTTAACAAATTCACCAAATTTCACCTAGTTTGAGGCTGTCATCTATAGAAAAAATACAGCCTGTCATTGTAAGGAATCAAATTTCATACTGTGAATTTATAACTATCAAATGCTGTTTATGGAACTGCATTTTTCATCTTCTATCTTTCGACATCTGGTTAAAGAAGACTGATTGCCTTTTTTTCTTCCCTTTTGCATAAGTAAAGCAGAAAGGACAAGTAAGGCACATGTAAAGGAGAAAAGACAGTTCAAGAACCTTTAGTAAACTCAAATAATTTGTCAGCATCCTTTCAGTCATTAGAATACTTCAGTAAATTAATAACATCACAGTGTACAAGGACACCCTCTAAGACAACAACATTTGATCTAATATTCCATACTACAACTTCATTTTAACATTTCACTATGCTCATACTATGATTTATATGGAGCTTAGAGTTTCAGTTTTTTAGTGGAAATATTTTCTTACAGTTTGCAAAACAAATTACTCAATTACACTTTAATAGGAATGCTTGAAAAATACAGTATTTTTCTATTTTCTTTTTAGTTCTCAACTCACATTTAGGTAAGACTTGGACTTAAAACAATGCCATTCCACTTTTAATATTATTAAACACCTACTGTATTTGAAACTACAGCATACTAGGTCCAAGTCATTAAAATACAAAGTGTACTTTCTGAAAAAAACTAAGAACACCTTTTCCTTTTAATAAACACAAATGAGGTGGTAACTTTTGTTTACATGCATTCATCTGTTTTTTCTTCCCTTTACTGTAGGATACCATTGCTTGCCTCAAAAACACTCAAAGAAATGTTAGTTCCATGAAAATGTAGCAAAAAAAATTATTAAACCACTTCAGTATAAGAATCCACAGTGACAGTAGAACAGTATCATAGCATTTAATTGTACATCTGCAATTCATTTCACTCCATCAGCCAAAAGATGCATTTATACTACAGCTATTACATTTGGAGAAGAGTTTAAATTACAGAAGTTGAGAGAGCTTCAAAGCAAATCTCAGTCTAAGCACCTTGATCTTGATGGCCCAGTTAAAAAAAAAATTAAGATAGAGACCCTCTTCATGAAAATGCAGATCAATCGTACATAAATCAAGTTATTTTTAATTTCCTTTCATAAATCAATTAAATGTACCAACCTGGGGGTTGGAGCATTTTATTTCAAGGGATTCAAGGTCGACATGGAGGCAGACGACAAACGAGTGTCTGGGTTCAGGCCCTGAAGCAAGCAGTTTCTGTGAAGTCACAGCTAAAGTAGAAGTGCAGCCCATTGGTTCCACCAAATTAAGTGTCATTTGTTGTCCAAGAAGGGTATATACACTGAAATGATGCAGACTAATGGTCCATGGAAAAGCATCACCTAGTGATTAAAAAGAAGGGGAAACAGTTAAACAATTGCTTAATAAGAAGTAGGGTATTAATTGCACAAAACTAGCAAAGGCCTTATTCTAAACCACCTTAGAAGTCAGCAAGTGCAATCAACAACCATTAAATTGATCTCACACTCTCAAAAATATAATTCAACCATCATTTCCATGCTATACTTCAAAATCTAAACAATAGCAATAAATTTTTTACAACTTCTAAAAACTGAAATCCATTGGGAATTTTAACTCCAAACTGCAAACAAGCATATACAACATAGTCTTTAAAGAAATATTTCTGCTTCATGTAATTTTCCTCAAACTGAGGAATATTCAGAAAACACTCCCCACTTTTTTCAGCATATAGATGCAGATCAGAGGCAGCTTCTTCTATTATATACTTATATCTATTTACAAGTTGTAATACTAAAAAAGTTAATTCTTTCCTTTAGAAGTCTACAGGTTGCATCTCAACACAGTGATGCTGCAGAGTGAAGCCTATTCCAATGCTCACAGTGCAGCTCTTTCCACTGCCTCACTTAAACTTCCTAGGAACAGAATGGTGATGGATTTTCTAAAAACAAATTATTATGGACATACACTCAGCACTTCATTTCTTATATTTAGGAGGAAGCCTACCCAGAGAAGTTCCTGGCATCCTACCAGGAATTGTTATCAGGAATAATCAGTGAGGGAACTGGCAGTGCACAGCTGAACAACAAAATGCCTACAGCTTCTGTACAATCAGTTCTCTTTAGGTTGTCAGTAGGATGTAATACAGAAGTTTCCAAAGCAGGATCACAGAACTGTACAGGTAGTTCTTTAGAGGGCCAACAGAAACTCTTTTTGGTGAAGGAAAATTTTCAACAGCTCTACCTGCTACAGTTCTCCTGTACCAGTAGAGAGGAACCGAACACACAGATTACAGGACTTGAAACAGAATCCCTGTGGTGGGTTGACCTGGCTGAGTGTCATGAACCCACTACAGCTGCTCTCACTCCCCTTACTCGGCTGGACTAGGAGAGAAAATATAACAAAAGGCTGAAGACAGGGAGAAATAATTCACCTGTTACTGTTCATGGGCAGAACAGACAACTGGGAAAGTCCATCTGGAGCCAGTTGGAACTGGCGTTCCTGGACATGAGGAAAGCTTCTGGAATGTTCTCACAGATGTCAGCCCTGCAGTCCACCCCACTACTAAAACCTTGCCATGTAAAGCAAATAACAATCTCACATACGATAGCCAGGTCCCAGAGGAAAAAAATTAGGCTCTGGGAGAAACACTGAAACAAAACTCAAAGAATGCTTGAAAGAAGTGAGGAAAATAAGGCAATGAAAGATACGTGGATAATTCTAATTTTACCTGAAACAGACACAGGTTTTTGCTCTTCAGAGGTGTAAGAACATAACAATATTTCAGGGGGCCTTTGGGGTTTCTTTTGTTTGGTTTTGCTTTCTTTAAAGCAAATCTTCATCCCATTTGTCAGATTTCCTACTGAGGAAGCTGGGCTTTTTTGTCACAACTTGAACAGCAGAGTCTGTGCCCAGCATGTCAATTTTCAATCCACCAAGAGAAACTGCCTGTCCCAATATAAAGTAACGTAAAAGCAGCTGGATGTAGTGCCAGATACAGACACAGCAGGCTGGTGAGCATCCACAAACCTCAGCCATGCCTGAAACAGTCTTCACCTTTGCAGGGAGAACAGAGGAGAAGTTTTCTCCTTTCCACAGGAAAATTCAGAAAGTTATTTGGTATGTGGTTTTATTTTTCAAAATTTTGGCCTAAGTCATGGATAAAAAGAGTCCAAATTAATCTAATATCCCAGAAGCATGGGAGCCAGTCTTGAGAATCAGAGGAGAAAATGGTAGAAAAAGGTACACCGGGCTGGGCCCCTTAGGGTCTTATGGGACAATAAAAAATTCAAACCAGGGTTTTAAAACAATAAATGAAGAGTATGTTTGCTTCCTGGTGTGACCTACAGTTAATACTGCTCTGCTGAGAAGGCACAACACTAAGAAATGGCACCAACTGTTAACTGTGATCATTTAAAGAAATTAGAAGGGTTTTGAAATAAAAAACATCTTTTACCATATTATTTTAGTAAGACTTCTATTTTTTTCTTCCACAGGTGGCTTTAGCAATACATTTATATGGTCAAAAGTATGTATCAGAAAACTCTGTGTCTCATTCTAAGAACAAACTGAAAACTTCAATAGTTTAATTTGAAGCTATTACATACTGAAGAATTCAGTTCAAAGTAACTTGAAAATATTTTCAAAAGGTTTTCAGATTAAGTTTTGAAGCAGTTAATTTGTGCTTTTTTCCAAGTTCAGTCATTCAAGAAGTACAAAAAATAATTGTAATAGATGGAAAAAATTCAAATGAGAAGTCAACTCATATGACATGTTTCTAATTATTACATATGAACTTTGTTTTTCTCTGTGACCACCACAGTAAATTAACATAGTTTATATTTCATGGATTAGAAAGAAAGAATATCTAAGGAAAAATCAGTGGTAGCTCTACTAGACTGCACACTATATCTACCTTAAAAGGAAAACAATGCTAAAATTTTATCAATTTACAGAAACCACAGTACGTTGAAAAAATACTGTCGTAAAGATACAGTGAATTTACTGCTATGAAATTCCCCCTATTGTCATCAGCTACCTCTTCTTCAGCTCCATATACACTATGTGCATGTTCTAACACTTTATTGGAACTGTGCACCTGATAAATCCTTGTTTTGTTGCTGTACCAATGTCTTACTTGTTTTCCAAAAAAAATGTACCTTCATTCATTTGCAAATTTGTTTTTTGAAACTATAAAAAAACTAATTCAAAGTGTCTAAACATCAAAAAGAAACATTTCTTATAGGATTTTCCCATAATTTAAATAATGATTTCTTGGTAGAAGGGAGAAGCCAGTGTCACATCTAGCAGAATTTTCTCTACATCTAACCTTCCCATCTATGTATACTATTATTTTGTCACGTAATTGATGGAATTCTGAAATATTTTAAGTAAATTGGGAAAACTGGAATTGCCTTCAGTGAAACTACAGTACATCCAACATCTATTATGGAAAGATTATAAAATATACACATGAAAGACCCCTACTATGGTTGAAGATTCTGGTTAATTCCTGATCTACTACTATCATAAATCCTTATTTTTAATTTCGTAGAGCACCATCACTGGTTTGTATTTAAAAATTTATTAATTAAACTATTTCAACTGCTTTGACAACTTCTTAAATTTATAAATACCACTTTCAAGTATTTGGCAGCTGACTGACCCAACCATCAGACAACTTTCAAAGAACTGGCATTTATCTGCTACTTGCAATAGTTTACAAAGACTTATTTCCTACAGAATTTTTGAATTATTTTTCCAATGTATAAATAAAAAAAATTGGTATGTGGAAGCCCTTTCTCTAGTCTTTATTGATGCACTTTGCTTCTTTGCTAGAGTTAATCACCAATGCTTATAATAAGACTTCCCATATGCATGACATACAATATTGATAAATGTACTTAACTACTAACAATTGTTATGTTTGCTCTCATTTTTATGAAGTACTTATCTTTATTTTAAGAAATAGATTGCAGCTGTGGCATTTGTACACAATGTTGTGTATATAATGCTGACAGTTCTACAAAAGAGAAATTTTGTTTGTTTAAAATCAGTAATGGTAGGAGAGAGATCATGAAAGCTTTATCATGCATGGGCTCTGGGATCTCTTCCCAGGCTTACTAGCAGTATCCCTTGCAATCCTTAAAAAGCAACCTGACTACTCTGTCTTCATTTCCCTTTCTGTACCCACACTGCAGGGTCTTTACATGGATTTCTAAAGCCCTCATTCTCATGGGACATGCAATGTTTGAAAAAAAGATACTGCAGTCACTACATGTCAGGTCACTTGTACTTCCTCCCAGTCATGGAGCAGGAAAGTAGTTCAATGTCTGCATAATCCCAGCTTCTCAAATGTGAGAACTGATTTTACAAGCTATTCTCATAACAGGTAAATTAAATACAGTCATTACTATGACAGATGGTGACACTGAATATAAGCTCAAATAAATGAAAATAAGGTAGATTTAGATTAGATAAAGAAGAAATTATTCACTATGAGAGTAGCAAGAGACTGGAACAGGCTGCAAAGAGAAGTTGTGGATGCCCCATCCCTGAAAGTGCTCACAGCTGGGCTGGAATGGGCTCTGAGCAATCTGGTCTAGTGAAAAGTGTCCCTGCCCTTGGCAGGGGAGTTGGAAATAGATGATCTTTAAGGTGGCACACAAACCCCTCTATGAAACAGTACACTATTTCAATGTCAAATATTTATCTTAAATATAATAACTGAAAAAATAATTTCTGTAAATTTAAAGGTAAACATTTTCTAAAATCTAATGCAAGATGATAACTTGTAAGAAGGCCAACGTACTGCTTTTCTACTTTAAACATTTAACTGTTCTTTTCAGGTTGAAATCTATATGGTCCTAATTTCCTATTTCCCTGCAAGTCACTTATTGACAGATTATTGAGTTTCAATATATGTTACAAAATTCTGTGAAGATATATAATCTGTCTTACTTAACAAGCAAAAGCCATCTTTCAAATTTAAATATTTGGAACACAGTGATTCACATGACTGTCAGTATATGGCTATCCACCTGAAAATGTGAGTAAGATTAGCAGCAATATCAACAACAGTTTTAAGATAATTTGAACACGGCTTTCTACAAGTATTTTATTGTGTCTTACCTAAAGATCTGTATCTTACTGTATCCGACATAAGCAAATATTTTTACAAAGATGAATTCATAGAATTTACTACTATGAACCCAAAGAGGAACATTATTATATTAATAGTTAATTAATATTATTAAAAACTCAGTAACTAAAATAATTGAATATGTAGACTTCTAAAAACAGGAGGATTTAATCAATACTAAAAATTTTCATTATTACTCTAGAACAGTGCTTTACCTATGCAAAAGTTCCCTTCATGTCTTCAACTTGTTTTTCTGTTGTAAGAGTTTAGATTTTTGGAAGACCACCTAGCAGTCCAGAAGTTCTGACCATAACAACATATGTTGTCCAACTATATTTACCACATTTTAGCCTATCGCTATAGGCTGGAACTTGGAGATTATATAGTTGAATTGTCAAATATTTGAAGTCAGATTTGCACAGAAAGTCACAACTCACTCTAAGCACTTTTAAACATTTCAGTTTTGCTCAAACTAAGTTTCTAACTATTTACTTTCTTCTTAGTAACTATTTTACATAAAGGGCAGCTACAAATAGGACAGAGGTCCTCCTCTTCAGAAGCTGTCAAAACAGAGAAGACAAGGGGCAACAGGTACAAGTTGCACTGGGAGAGATTTCATATTGAAATAAGGAAGGTTTTACAGTAGGAACAATCATTAACTGAAACAGACTCCTTAGAGATGTGAAGGCTTTCAGGAACAGGGTGCTGGATAATGTCATCTTGGGTCCTCCCTCTGCCACACAAGTTTGGACCAGGTGATCATTCAAGGTCATTTCCAACCTGGCCTTCCAGGCTCTATGATTTTGTGATTCTACTTTAACATCTTCAATAAATACTACCTCACGGATCTCTGATTAATCTGAACTCTTAAGCTAATACTCAATGCAATTCAATACCTTACTTAATTCTATTTGTTATTTCAACAGAAGGAATATTTCATTCTTTACGTAGATAAATCCATTCATAGATTACTTAGTAATTTAGTATGACTGAGCTACATTATGCTTCTGAATAAAAGTACTGTAAAAGCATTCCTACAAACTAAAATTACCTCAGAGATGCAGCAAAACTCTGTAAACACATGGAAAGACCTGATTGTGGGATAGTGTATAAGCTATTTTTACAGTATGTTGACATCTCGAGGTCAGTATCTGAGTAGGCTGAAATGTTCCCAAATGACAACAGGACCACGTTCCCTTTTTGTCCTCTTTTAGTCTTTCATGTAATAAGAAAAATATATCAGTGAGCACGCAGCTTTCTTAAAAGTGACAACACATCCTTGTGGAAAAGTCTTTTATTTATATCTTCTTTATAAAAGAAGGAATGATCCAATAAATGGTTATCAGGAAAAGCACGGTTGACTAAATATAATTTCTGAGAGATGTGTCTGAAGAATGACAGACTGTCCCTGAAGTCTTGCTCAAAGACAGAAGCAAATTAAGAGATTTTCACAATACAAGTTCATAAAAATTATTTACCTCTACAGGGGAAGAAACAAAGAAGGTGGCTTTAAGCTGTGAAAAAACTTTGAAATAATCTCTTCAAGAGGGAGTCTTGGCATGGGAGAAGGCAATGGCTCCATTAGAGAATCAAAAATATGAAGCTTGTGAGAACTTCTGTTTGGCATTATTCCCAGAGCAGAAAGCCACACACAAATAAATTCCTTACCATAGGCTTTATCCCAGCCAGGGGGATTCTTTTCTCTCACTAGGCTCTTCCCTTCAAATCTGGGTCTGACAAAACTCAAATGACTTCTTACTTTCATAAATGGTTTAAATTACATTATCAGTTTAAAACAAACAAAAGACTTCCGTTAAATGGATCTTCTGTCACTATGATTAACAAATAAGATCATTTCTACTGAAAGTTATTAGGAAAAACACATATACCTTTCTCTCTTTCTTTTAAACTTTTTTTTTCCTTTTCATTTGGCAGCATCTCTAATATGACTTTCAGTACTAAAAACTAAAATCTTATTTCTGTTACCATGAGTTAAGGTAAAATACAAAAAGGAGAGGAGTCCAATATAAGCAGCAGATCAAAGGGAGAAGAAACACAACATTATAAATCCAAACAAATTCCAGATGGCAGGAGCAGGACTAGCTCCTGAATCTGATTTTGACTTAATTTTTCATACCCTTTAAATTGTTCATATTTCAGCAGCAAGATAGAAAATAGAAGGATTTTCTCAGAAAATGCTGTCACAAAATCAATGGAACAATTGCTGCATCTCCCTCTCTTCATCTTAGAATGAATACAAAAAACAGCAAAAATTCTTTCTAAAGAATATAGTTACAGAATACAATAATGAACTAACTGTACACCAATGCCCCAGTTTCATCTGGAATAGACTTAATTTTCTTTATAGCCATTGGTATGGTGCTGTTCTAGATTTGTGCTGAAAACTGTGGATAATATGGGTAAGTTCTAGTCATTGCTGAACCAGTGCTTGAAGTGCTTCCTGCTTCTCACACTGCTCCACCAGCAAGTAAACTGGTGGACTGGTAAACTGGTAAGCACAAGGGGTTGGGAAGGGAGACAGCCTGGTCATCTGACCCCAAAGAACCAAAGAAACCAACCAAAGAGAAAGGCTGGAACACCTGCCTACTGACAGGAAGTAGCAAATCAATTTGTTATTTTGCTTTGTTTGCACCTGCAGCTTTTACTTTATCTTTTAAGCTGCCTTTATCTCAACCTCTAAGCTTTCTCACTTCTGACCTCATGATTCTCTTCTCCACTCCATCAGGGTGGAAGAGTGAGTGGCTGTGTGCAGCCAGAGCTGCTGGCTGGGGTTAAACCACAAATACTGTCATTTCCATGGAATCCAAAACTTGGTTGCGAGCCTAGTTCTCATGGAAGTCATTAAAACAAACCTGGAACCCAAGGCTCAAGATGGTTCAGAATATTTGCCTCACCTATTTCCAGTATACAATTTTTCATATATGTATATATACATACAGATGTATATGGAACAAGATTTTTACATCAGTATTTCTTCAGAACACTGCTGCAAGTCCATTTACCATTTATTCTGACCATTTCTAAGGGCTCTATTAAAAAACCAAAACACAATGAAAAATATTGAACATAAGCAACTTGTTTTCACTTGCTAGGTCCTTTTCAGCTTATCTCCTCCTCCTTTCATTTCTTGGTCAGCTGCAGAATGTTAAAAGCTGATTATTCCCTCAAGCTGGTCTAAAACTCCAACACCTATCAAATATTAGCTTTTCAAATAAGAGCTACTGTACTTTTCCTCAACCCTTACAATTTTTTTTCTTCAAGTCTCTACAAAATCCTTCCTACAATTCCTAAGTCACAACACAGTCACAACTGTTGCCTGTCAAGATGGCCATTAAAGTCTCATTCTTTTCTTTTGACAGTTTGCCATACTTACCAATTTCTTTTCTCATTTTACATTGAATCATAGAATATCTCAAGTTGGGAGGGACCCATAAATGCAAGATTAAATCATAAATGTAAATGTAAGATTAAATCATACGACTAAAAGCATTGTACAGATGCATCCAGAACTCTGACAGGCTTAGGGCCATGATCACTTTCTTGTGAAGCAGTGACCAATCACCCTCTCAGGGAAGAATGTTTAACTAATGTCCAGTCTGAATGCTACATCCAATATGTTGGTGGGATGAGAAGTTTTTCCTAACCTGTCTCCATTCTGTCTTGGAACTTCCAATTTACTGTCACTCCTGTTTTGTCAAGATCATTGGCTACAAAATAACTTGAATAACAAAACCAGTGAAGGTAAAGATTATTTTAGTTTCAAATATACAAAACACCACAGAACTAGCTTTCTGATTATGAGTTACACATTGATTTCCATGGGGTCAACCTTGTAAGTAGTATTTCTAGACATCAATAATATATAACACCATTCTGCAAAAAAAGCAGTACAAAATCAGAAGTTTTCAAAATAAAATGAAGATAATTTTCATGATAGTTAGAAATGGAAACTAAAGAGTAAGGTTTTTTGAGTTCATCACATTACCTTCTTCCAGGATGGGTCTCAGCACAACAAATGGGATTTCTTGCAATGGTTCCATGTGTTTGTGTCCAGCACTCATAATCTTTATCTGGGGCAAGCAGACAACAAGTGTGCCAGGCATACTGGCCTGCCCATGGTACCAGTTTCGCACTGTCCCAGGAATGTCGCCTGACACAATAGTACTTGGAGAAGGCAGGCTGTCATTCGGAAGGAACACACAACAAGACTGCACTTCAAGCTGAAAAAACAAAGCGAAGAAAGATGCTCAGAAATTGATTATTTTCCTCCTCACTGTGGAGTGTTCACATTGGTACAAAATCCAAAGTTATTCATCCATCACAGTGGACTGAAAATAGTCTTAACTTTTAGTTGAATTAAGAGAAAAGACGATGCAAAATGCTGGAAAATAATATATGCTCGTAAATTACGATTATGGGAGGGGAGAAAGAAGAAGAATGCTTTTGCTGTGTAAATTCATCAGAAAGGTGTTGCCATGTAAAGTGAACTTACATATATCTACACTTCAACAGCTTTTTACAAGTGCAATTGAGTCAGAAAACGTTCTGAATGAGAAAGCCCTCCACTTTTTGCCATTCATTAGCTTTTGTTAGCAATAGCTAAGTCTCTAGAACTAGCCAATATTTTATATGCTGTTACTTTCTATAAAGAAATGTTTCAGGGAAAATTCTGCCTTTACTTAATAATTAACATAATGAGCATGTTCAAAAAAGGTAATCACCAGAAAAACTTCGAAAAACACAAACTTTAGCAAAAAACTGACTGACTTTTAAACAAATGAAGATGTGTATACATAAACAAAGAGAAAGAGATAGTAATAAAGTTGACAAAGTTTATACAGCTTTTATCCACTTTTCAATGCAAATCAGAAGCAGCACATATGGTTTCATAAGAAATAACATTTTTTGTTCTTTATTTTTAGTGCTGTTACCCTGGAACATGTCTGACCATTTTGCCATCTTAGGAGCTTCTAGAGAGACTGAGTGAGCCCAAACCAAGAACTCAACTCATCACAACTTGTTAACTCAGGGATGATGTAAGCTGTGGGCTGTTAGTCTTCCTTGGCTCTTAAAAATACCATTCTGGCACCTGGATATCAAAAGGCTCCAACAGCCTGCACACTTGAATGCTTTGTTAAGCAAATACAAGCTATGATTCAGTTCCTTGCTTCACACTGCTTGGAAAAGCCTAGCATACAAATTGTTGGACAAGATATTATATGTAGCTGTGATAAAAATATTTGTTTGCTGCAAACTTACGTAACACTCTTTCAATTTGACATCGTTAAAGACAGCACAGCTTAAAAGCCATAACCAAGATTTGTACTTCATACTCTCCCCTGAAGGGTATTAGGCATTCAAGACCACAGCAGTGATTTGTAATAGAGCTGGAATTCCACAGCACTGTAAGTACTTTGCCAGTCTAGTGAGTACACAGATATTCATCTTTATTTCAGCATTTTGTGCCCTTTTGCTTAGACAAACTGACAAGAATTCACTGCAGAAAAATACAAGTAGAATTTTGCAAAAATAAATACATTGGTTCATGAAGTCTGTGTTTGTTTCTGGATTTAGAACTGTTTGAGTTGTAAAATGAAGCTAATTACATCTTTGATAAGTAGTTTATTGACCCAAGGTTGCAGAGTGTACTTTATTTATACTGAATGAAAAGCTAGGGTGTATTGTTACAGATGTAACAGATTTGGATTTCTTTTAATGGTAAATTAGCTTTTGTGTCAATTTGCAAAGGTTTTACAGTGACACATTAGATCTTTTTCTGGTCTATTAGTAATAGGTTGCAGGTCAAGCCATTGTGGGATAATGATAAATAGATGGCAAAAGAACTTATGATCAGTATAACTATTGTTTTATCCATTCATTTGCTGAGTAAACAGTTTATAAAAAATCACCCATTCTTCATACACTCACACACACACACACAGATATATATATATATATATATATACACACACACACATACACACACATCTATAACGATTAACATCAAATGCTGCCTGGATATACAAACCATGTGGTAATAATAATCTAAAAATTCCACCAACTTGAAAAGATACTATACTTCATCACATTGCCAGCAGCAGGATCTATAGGACATGTTTTACAATGCACCCTCAAGAAGAGATCTCAGTACTCAGTAGAGTTTTGCACTTCATTTACAGTTTGGTACAGCTTTATACCTAAGAAAAGTTCTTCCGATCACATTTGGTTTATTTTACTTTGCTGTATCAAGAATACTGGAGCAGAATCACAACAGTTTCACCCCTTTAAATTCCTGATGGAAATTCCCTTTTTTACACAAGCAGCTCTTTGTTATTTTTTTCAAACAACTGAATGGGAGTTGGACCATGAATTTTGGTGGGCTTTAAATGGTAGCATCAGGCCTCCATATGTGTGATGGATACACTCGGCCCCCTTAACCAGACCAGCAGTAGCTCAGTACAAGCTCCAAATGAGGTAAAGGCCTGAGCTGTAGCCAGGTCAAGAACTCCAGGAACCCACAAAGAGCAGAGTGACCCAAAGAGCATCATGCCTGATCATGTGAATAACAATTGAATGTGTTTTTCCCAAGACTCAGTTATCAAGGAACAAAGAAAGCTGTGGGCACAAGGAGTCTCTTGCACACCCTTCCCATTGCATGCAATTTGACTACAAGCACATCCTAAGTGAACTGCCTTTGAGCTCTCCCTGCCAGGCAGGATGGCTGCACAGAAGTGGTCTCCCCTTGAGCTGGGACACCTTTCAAGGTTGTTCCGAGAGGCAGAGAAGCCTTTCTGCTTACAACAGACCTCTGGATGAGTTCAGTTAAAGCTTTCCCTAAATTGTAACTGGACTGCACACCAGTGACTCTCCCCTTGAGCTGGGATGCCTCCCAGTGTTTGGGATTCCTTATCTGAGACTTGAGTGTTCCTTCTGTAACCCAAGGCAGAGAGATCCCTTAACTGCAATAGCTCTTCAGTAACCTGCTGATATCATGTTAAATTAATACTAATGAAATCTATGTAGGTAATTCCTTCAGACAGACTGCTGTCAAAGTCTGAGACTAAGATTGGACCTAAGCTCCATCAGGAGTTTGGAAAGCAAGGGCATCTACTCTGAACCTCATGACTCAATGGAAGGACTTTCTTACTCTTGGTATTTCTTCTCTTAGATATAAACTGTTGTCCAGATCAGATATAGATGCACCTAAGCCACATCAGAGATTTGGAGAGCAAGAAAGTCCGGTCTGAATTTCATGACTCAGTGTTTGGATTACCTTACCCTTTTCCATCTTTGGCCTCCATGTAAATAATGCCAGATTTATTCCAATTCTATTTTCCCTTGTATGTTTCAATCATTAGTAAATGATAGAGTGAGCCTTGCTATTGAACTTCACCAAGTTACACTTTTATGAATTCATTTTAAAATTACCTTTGCTAATGCCTTTGATGATGATTACTTAAGTTACTCTAAGTCACTCATTCATTACAAATTGGTGCAGTCAGCAGGATCCTAAATCTGGATTCACTAAAAATTGAAAATATGTAATACTAAAGAATTGCTTACAAATATGGTTGGCCTACCTGTGTTTCATTTAAAGTTTTATATGATTAACAAATTTTGCAAAACATTACTGCAGGATTTCAATGGCCAACACAATGAATTATGGCAAAAGTCCACATTTTAGAGCAAATTATGCAATGATTATAATCACACAAGAAATTACCAACTTGAACGCACAAGGGCCCAACAAGTGCAAAACTGAGTTGCACCTGTTGAACTTCTCGGAGGCAGATTCACAACTATAAACTTCAATGGAATTTGTGTACATTTAACTCACAGAATCCGGAAATTTGCCTACCCACAAGTTCCAGTGAAGGAATGGAAGAGTTCACCTAAAATGATGGAATTATATGCTGGACAAAAGTGAGAATGTGTGCTACAGATTGCTTCACCAATCAGAAAGTGTTTCAAAATATATGTAATCCGAATTCTTAAAATTAAACTACATCAATAGCATATATTAAAGCTATCATATAAATCTTTTTACACTTTTTAAATAACTGTTAAACTGTGTGCCTAAAATTGTGAATTTAATGTAAGATGTGACTGATTTATGTAACTGAATATAAATCTGCAGCAGTAAATCTTGCATTAATGTAAGGATCTGACAATCCAAGGGAAAGAAAATGAAGTAATCTGCCAGTAAGAAGTCCTCAAGCTGGGGGTCAGATCCTGTTCATGGAAACCATCTGGTTGGGACCCTCCAAGCCACACCAAACACAAATGATCTTTTAAAAAAATATCCTATTCATTAATGCTTCGCAGCTGCACTGAGTGTTACTTCATTTTTCCATGGCAACATCCTTTCTGTTTCAAGGATCTGATTTCAGTTTTGGTAGCAACATGTTCATTTGCCAATACTGAACACATTCATGTGTTAAAGAGAACGAATTATTACATTCTTGAAACAGGATCACCCCCTATTTTCATTTCTACTATGTCAAGGCCTATACATGCTAAATAATGTACACTAATGATAAACCAATGAAGCAAGCAGTATTTTCCCTTCTACTTTTAAAACATTAGGTAAAGCATAACTCTATGCTCTACACTTTTACAAACATATAAGCCTCAAAATGTCCAATGACTCTTGTATAAGAAGGAAAGTATTAAGTTACTGGAGTATTTTTAATTCCTATTTTATAAAAAGGAATGTTGTTCAGTAGAGAGGAGGGTGAAATAAATACTGCTGAAAAATTAGGTCTTCCTAACTGAGGAGGGTGGGTTTGAGGAAAGAAAACAAAGCGACTCCCCAAAAGTGCAATGAAGAGGGACAAGTTGTTCAAGTCTTTACAGCCTTTCATGATAGTGATAACATAAGAAGACTCCCTTTCATAACCTACATTTTACAGCTACATATATCAATTAGAGGCATTGAAGATTTTCTACATGGTGGCACTTGCATAAGCATGTCTCTCCAGGGAAGTTGCCTCTCTCTGAATTAGTCATCAACCCTCACACGCTCTCAGCAGAAAGGTAACATGTTTTTCTGGGTACAGAATCATCTTGCTATGACTCTTAAGTTGCAAAGAACCACTGCTTACACATCTCGTATGTGGGTTCTGGTGTACTCATTATTATAAGACAGTAGCCCAGGCTCCAACATCCAAATTCATTCTACCATTTAGACCATCTGCAGTTGAGCCAGCTGCAGTGTTTGTTACAATTTTAAAAGGCAGAACAGAAATTCTTGTTTTGAAGGTAGACAAAAGTAAAAATGTTATAAATGGAAAGCAGAACACATAAGTAAAAGAACTTAGAGAGCAGGCTACCTGTACATAAAAATGACCATAAGGATCAGATACATTTTCTTTGACCACTTAAAGCACAGTGTCATTGTGCCTACAGTATTCCTGTTTTTTCCTAAGAAAGCTTTTAAACCTTTTAAAAAGGTTTTATTTAGTTACCAAAAATACAAATTTTTGTTGGTTTGTGGTAAGTAACCAACTTAAGAAATAATCCTATCTCACAATTGCCAAAAAACTGCTGAGAGCTGTAACTGCTAAATTACAAGTCACAGAATCTCTTCCTGACCCCTCGATAAAGACACAGTTCAAAGAACAGGAATTCCTATCAAATCTGTCCTTCCCTTTCTTGCCTTTCAATGTTTCACTTGGTCAAAAATTTTTACAAGTTATATGCGTTAAAGAAAATAAAATTTTCAGTCGTTTCAGGAAAAGGATTTATTTTTTTCAAATAAATTCAGGGATATTTAAAGGCATGTGACATACCTAATGCAATTACATTCTTATGTAGTTGGCACTTTTGCAACATTACTCATTAATTAATTTACTTTTAATACAGATCCGTCATTGTTCTCAATGGAATTCAGCATTAACAGCCAATTAAAAATAATTGTGTTTATATTGCTTCACAATTTTAGCAACTATTAGTATGAAGAACATGTGAAAAATGAGTATTACCCTCCTACACAGTGTAACTGCCAAAAAGACTTCAAGGCTTCATATAAAATCCTACAACAACTAAATAATAAACCAACTTTTTATAATTAAATATGAAAGTCTTTTCACTTAAATACCACAACTCCAATGCATAAAACCTTCATGCAATACTCTATCAGAAGCAAGCCAGGGCTAGGGCTAAGTAAGTACCAGCTTTGGATCCAAAATAAACTTTCCAGTTACTTTGGTTCCAAATGCATTTACTTACTCTAACTTCCACTAAAAGAATAATCCTTTGATGATTTTAAGTTATGAAGTTCAGTTTTATCTGATGACAACTACAGACTTTTCTGTTCTACAATCATGTAACTAAAAGATCCAGGAACATGAAAATTAGCTTTAGAAAAAAACCACAGAGTGTAAATGCTCCAGCATTTAACCAGACAAATTATTCAAGAAATTTCCCTTTTTCATGCCAAATAATAATACAGAAAATCTGCATGAACTTATAATTTAAATATAGTTATATATGTTTAATAAAATGCACATTATGTATAATAAAATAAATAGAATGTACTTGAATTGCAATACAGAGTCATGATACTCATTTTCTTACCCTCTATACATTGCCTTGCACCAATTTCCCATTTGGGCAGGTATTGAAAGAAACAAGCTATACATATGGCATTTGTGTTGAAAACCATATTTGAATAAATTAGATATAGGGACTACTAATGGTAATAAAAAGAACAGCAAATATATCTATAAATCCTTCATATTTCACAAGGAATAACTATTGCACATTTGTGTGGAAGCACGTTCTCCAACTTTCCTGTAGTGCTTCCTTGGAGTTTGTTGAAGTGTTTCTCTGATAACATGTAATAAACTTCTGGGAAGATACTGACAAATACCTTACAAAGTACAGTTAAAGCATAAGGATGAAACAAAGTGTGTAAACTACTGCATGAATTCATAGGGGTGTTTAATTTCAACATAGATAAAAACTAAAAATATCATTTCATAGTCATAATGATGAAAATAGAAAGCATGAGTACTCCACCAAAAAAACCCAACAACCCTGTAAAAAGTAAATAAATCTAGAATCTCAAGCACCAGAAAAAGTACCCAGTACAAAAAATTCTCTGCCAGTATGAGCCCTATTCTGTATCCTATTAGCTTAGAGCAGCAAGGTATTTAGGAATTACTCTTTGAGACAACCCCTGCCTATCACTGGCATCAGTTTTCATCTCCACAGAAAGAAACACTACCTTTTTTTCCTATCTAGCAACACACAAACTTCATGGTTGGTATTTTACTCAGTCTTCAAAACAAATTCAATTTGCTGGTTGCTCACGAAAGCGCGTACCATGAAAAACGCACGAGCAGAGTATCGTAGTCCCCATAACAGAGCTTTCCCCCTTTACAGAGGACCCAGCTCTCCTTCGTTGGCATTACTGTATTATTACTTCTATTGTGACTCAAACTGTAAGCTGCATTTATATAGGGAGTCTCACTCTGCTAAGTACCACCCAGACACATAACAAAACCACACTGCTTCCTTCAAACAGATTACAAATTCTCTCTCTTATCTGGACATTTTAATCTACAGTGGTGAGAACATTAAGAAAGAAAGGAAAACAAGCAAAATACTCATGAAACAATGATGAAAGAGAAGGCTGAAAACTAAATAGATTTAATGGTAAGCATCTCCTCAGCGTCCCTATGTTCTGCACTCAGGTGACAGGTCTCAAGTTCTTGCTCAGGCAAGACCTGAACTTTTAAACTTTCTAACACTGTGAATTTTAAGTACTTTTTACATGAAAGAGGAGTGACACATGAAAAAGGAGTGACACACACATATTCTGGGATGAGCCTGTATATTATTAAATATATTTCTTGATACGAAGCAGGAACAAGCATTCAACAATTACTTTCTGTAATAATGACAAAAAAAAACTTGCCAAAAGTTGTAATTAAGACATTTTTTGGTAGTTTTGTGATTTTTTTTTAATTAAAAAAAAAAAATTGCTACTATATCCTGGTGTACCATAAAATACTGATGTCATAGAATGAATGTATGGTTAAAGAGGCACAGGTTATAATAATTCTAAATTAGAATAATTTCTCAATAAGGACTTAATAAGTACTGGGAACAAAGGCGCAATTCTAACACTTCTAAGCCATCTAATATTTGTTCCTGCAATCTTAACATTGGACTCCTAATATGGCATCTATACTGCTACACAAAAACTCTGCTTTTACTGATCAGCAGGTACAATCTAGAGCAGTATAAACCACAGTGCTTTAATTCCAGCATCCATCTCCTTGTCCTCCATGAAAAGTAGGTAATTAAGCTGCTGAGCCTTCACTGTGTAATAACAGCAATTGCATCATAGACCTCAGGAAAGTATTTATCATACACATTTTCTTCAAATAGTTTTAGAAAGGAAAGCATTCTGCAAATCTAACTGCAGTGTTTATAATACAGAAAAGTGTGACAAGCAATTTTTATTAATATAATTTTTGAAGGATCTTTCCCTTTAAATACAAAACAGTATTTCAAAACCTAATATTTTAAAACCAAAGCATTCTTTGCTTAATTTACCCAAAATCTTACTTTATTTTTCATTCTCTCTGACTTTGAAACTACTGAAATAAAACAATAAAACTTGGGAGCTCCTTTAAAACCCCCCTAATAAAAAGCACTAGGATGCATAAAAAGTATCATAAAGCTTGGAAA
Organism: Promerops cafer; assembly: GCA_013398275.1. Classification (NCBI taxonomy): domain Eukaryota; kingdom Metazoa; phylum Chordata; class Aves; order Passeriformes; family Nectariniidae; genus Promerops; species Promerops cafer. The sequence goes on from VZSE01006395.1 coordinate 739,049, forward strand.
CACATAGGGTTTTTTTCACTTCCTTTTCATCTTACCTGAAGTGTAAGGCATTTAACTGCATTCCACACTATTCCAATAAATTCTTTCATTCTTTCCTCTGGACTTCTGCAGTTTTCGGATGAGTTCAGCACAGTTTTCACAGGGAGTGACAAAGGACGAGATTCTAATGCAAACGAAAATGTCAGTTACAAAAAGAATATCTAAGTAAGTAATATACTTACTGATAGCAAAGAATAAGTAAGTAATATACTTACTGATAGCAAAGAAAAACAATTACTTTACATTCTGAAAGTCCTTCTCTCACTGTGTATATCTCACTATGCACATAGTAATAATGTGTCTGCATTACTTTTAAACTTGTCAATACAACTACACCAGGTAAGCCTTGTGAGAAATAAAACACAATAAAATTAAATGTTCCAACTTTTTCAACGTGAACTGCTAAGAAAATATTATGAAGAATGTTTGTCTTAAACAAATTAAGACAGTTTTCAAAATGTGATAACCTATTTGACAATGCAATTGAAATCCAATACATTGCAGCCAGTGTCATCTAAAGGTTTCACCTTTCTAAAATGGTAAGAAATGACACACCATATTAAATAACAGCCTCTCATTTGTTTTCTTTGAAAAAATCCCTTAAAAAATGTATGCTTACAAAAAAAGGCATAAAAATTAAACTATTTTACTTTGTCAAATTTTAAGGTAATAAAGTATGAAATATTTCAGCAAAATTCAATGTTTCCTAATAAACAGACATTTCCTTAAACTGTTAGTTATTTAATAACATGAACATGAAAAGATTTTAGAAATGCTACATTAAATATAAGCACACCAGAACTTCAAAAGAGGACTGTGAGTGGTGCATAGCTCCTTCTGACATGTTTTACAGAATATCCTCCTCCTTGTGTTTTGGGATACTATTGTCAGCTTATTTCACATTTCTAGTTTTGGCCTTCATGTTGTTGAGCTGACAAAACTGCAGGAATAAATCTATGAAGACTTCATGACTTAAACTAAATTGAAATCAGTGCGTGACAATTTATGTCTACCAATTTTACAGCAAGGAGAAATCTGTGGCATGAAAATTCCAGAAAAATTCTTAAGACAAAACTATGCTATCAATTGAACTAAAGAAAGCAAAAATGTATGGTCCTTGATATGCATCACTGGTTCTTCAGTAATGCAACAAAACATGCGAAGATTTAAAACTGAAACATCTAAGTGGTGAACTTCTGCCAAGAGAATGCAATGTTAATGTCACTGGATGAATTAATTTGTGACATTTTCCCCATCAAGGCTAGAGTTCAATAACATTATCAGAAAAAAATCCCTCAACAAATAGTATTTTTAATCATCTTAAATGTTCACTTCATTAAACTGATGGAAAATCCAAAGATTCGGGAAGAGAGGTGGTCAAAAGAGTAAAAGAGGAATTTTATGGCTGCAGTATAATTAGTCCTCTCAGAGATTCCTGGCTCCAATTATGGATATGTTAGAAGGATATGGAATGAAAACTGGATCGTGAGAGTGTAAAAAGCGTGACATTTCAGGATTGTTTGTTGTCAGCTGTTCTGGAGAGACAAACATGTAAATTGTCCATCTGGAGAAGCAGCGTGCAATAGCTCTTTTATAACATCTCACATGGACAGCTTTATGCCATAAACTATGTCCTCCATCCACATTACGAATGGATTAAGTTAAAACAAAGAGATTAGTCAAGGAATAGCTGTTCTCCTCTAACTTATTACCCCACCTCAATTTACACTATTTTCTGTGCAGTCTTCTGTGTAGTCAGGCCCTACACTACACATACACTACACATACACTACAAGGTAAGAATCAGAAGAGTACCAAGAAATATGAGAACAGGAGAAATATTAAAATTAAAATTGAAGCAAAGAACTCTAGAACACAAGTGTGGCTAAGGGTGAGAATGGTATACAAAGTCACTGTGAGACACCGGGAATTTCACAGGTAGGATGTTTCAGTTCAGGATGAGTAGATAAATACAATGTAAACCTACATATTCTACAATGCATTCAGCAGGGACTATCAACATCCCATATCACTTAACAAGTGCACCCCTCATGAGTGGGATTTAAAGCTAAGTTTTGTTCCAATCTCTCATATTTTATTTGCAGGAAAACAAACAGTGCTAATTCTCTCTCAATTAGCAGAATAGCCAGAAACAACAATCTGTGAATTAAAAATAAAATTAGCTGACTGAAGTACCTCCTGTTTTCCTTCATTTACATGTAATTAAAATCTGCAAAATTCCAGGAATATCCACGATAAACACCAGCTTCACTATAACCCCTCAAGTTCAACCAAGAGATCAAAAAAAAAATAAAGTCTCAAAACCCAACAGACAGATAAGGAACCATTCAACCATAAACCATCAGAAATAGAAAAGGAATAAAAAGTATATCAGAGTAGAAAGAAGAAACAAGCAAAGAAGTAACTTCTGAAGAGAAAAGAAGAAAGTAGTAATTTCTTTTTTTTTTTCTGTACTGTAAATCCCAGAATTCTGCCTGAAGGGATGCTGGGAAAGAAGTGTCTTAATTCCCTGTCAGGCAAGGAGATGATGCTTGCTAAGACACTGCCAGGTGTGGCTACCATGTGTGTTTGGCTAGTCTTCTACACCAGACATGTAGACTGGATCAGCCTCATCTGTCTCAGTATGAAGGCAATTTACTAAAATAATTATGCTACTTAGCTACTGCTGAACTGAGAACCTTGAAACATTTCCTGGCAATGTAATCAGTCTTGTGTTCAAGGTGTCAGCAGTATCTAGATAGAAAATATGATTTGTATGAAACACTTCTAAATTGATGAGGGGGGAAAAAAAACAAAACCAACAACAGAGAGGGGACTGCGTCAGGTTATACCAGTTGAATTTTTTTTAAAAGAACAGTGTACAGGACCATAAAATGCTCCTACTCTTATCTTTTAGTTCCTTATTGATTAATTGGTGCTTTTGCAAACATACACCACATCAATCACACATAAGCTGCCACACTTACCAATTTCAGAACACATTGGTAATGAACAGACTTCAAAAAACAAGACTCTTTGAAGGAGCATTTTTCATAACTCATTTAACAATTTCTGGTTAAAGTACAGAGGGAGTTCCAAGTTCTGCAAAATTAATCATTAAAGCACTCACTTTGTAGGAGATGCCACCAAGCAAGACTTACAGGTGTACATTCCAGTTGCAAGTGTCTTTCTTATATAGACAAATGTCTCCTTCTTTGTGTTTTTTAGCCTACTGGGAATGAGTTTTTTTAGAACTTTGATCCAGAAAATACAATAAGTCTTGAAAATAAAAAGAACTTTCGTGAAAATGACACTGCTCTGTGCTATTAATAGGCAGTGAGAAATTTCTTAAGAAATAGAAAAGGGAAAACTTCAGAGGTGCGACTGGGGACAAATGGACATTTCCTCAAATAATTCAATGCAGAAAAATCAGGGACTTCCACTAGTGGGTTGAAGAACTTTGATAATCTGTAGGCACTGATGGCCTCATGCTTTCCTCTCTCCTTACAGCTAGCAATTAAACTAAAGGGAGGTACCTTATCCCTGATTTCTGTGTGGCACAGACCTATCAGGTCTCAATCTCTCTGGCACAAGATGGACTCATTTTTCCTGTCCCCACTGTGTGCCTCAGATCGCTCACATTAAGAAGGCAGCAGCTTCTTTCTGGCTGGAAAAGGTTATCCTGCTGCAGGCAAATCCACACTTTCACTGATGCCTGAAAGCTCAGAGCACTCCTCCTTCAGGACAGGTCCACAGCCAGCCAGCCAGGCAGCAGGACTCTCTCCTCCATCACATCTCATGACCCTACTCAAAATGTGTCTGTCCCATGACCTCAGCAGGCTGGGCAAGCTTTCCTTCCAACATCACATCATCTGTCATACAGCATCTCACACACCAGGAGAGAGCTAAGCTGAGGAAAATGCTGTTACAGACTGACCACAGTTACCAAGAGGCCATGACAGCAAAACACACTGAAGGAAAAAAGCAATCAGAGGAAAGTGTTGTCCTACTACATCGCTCTTTTTCTAGGAAGATTTTTCCTCTACTAAAATTGGAAGCAGTCTGCATGGAGTCAAAGTACTCGTTGGGATTTCTTGAACAGGTGTTTGATTTCATGAGTTAGATATGCCTTTCCATGAAAAAATAAACCCAAAAATACTAAGGTGTTTGCAACAAATGCAACATGCTAAGGAACTAAAGGATTGGAAATGAGATCAATATGCTGAGGGGGAGAAAATTCAAACTTTAAACAACCCCCAAAAAATCAAAATGGCCTACATATACATATGGACACACACACCCACACACATATATATTTAACAGAAGATGAATATGTAAAAAATCCTCCAAATTACCCCCCTAATTAAACCCCAAACAGCCACTACCTTCTAAAAACCTGCCATTTTCTGTAAATCAGCAGGTTTTTGGTTTTGTGTATAACACTATATAGAAGTAAAAATTCAGTGAAACTTATTACATAAAAGTTTGTTTGTCCATAGGTTTGCCTTCCATTTTTCCTCACAAGTCTCTATATTTTTATAGTTGCAACATGACAGAACCAAGCATATGTGTTTATAAAGATATTTGAAGGCATTACAAATCATCCACACTTTTGTGTAAATATGTATGACAGCCAAAGAAATTCTGTTCCCAATATAATACACATCCATTAAACTATTTTGTTCTGTGATTTAATATTAAAACATTTTACAAATACAAGGAATTTCAAAAACACAAAGGAATAATTTTTAAAATACTTCCTATCTTAATGCACTATTTTCCCCACCATTCAATTTCAAAGTTAATCAAAGCAGCAGCTCAGTGAAACCATGTGGAGAAGCTCAAACCTGCATTTATCAATATTTTCTGAACCTCAGTACCCTTCAAAAGTCTTTCACTAATATTTACGTTTTATTTTTGAGGTGCTGTAAGACAAGTTATTTCCCACACCCCATTCCTGGATGAATGATACTTGAATTATTCATTTTCTAAGAATAGACTATGCTAATTACTTTTTGAAGTTTACACTTGCCATCAGAATGTTTGAGAATAAAACCAGTACTTAAATGACAGCAGGAAGTCCTTTTAAGCTTATAAAAATATGCAATATATTTGCCAGCATACTGAATAGCCTTTGCATAAATAATTTCTTTACTGGCCTTTAAGCATTTTTGCATTCTACTTTATTAATAGTGCAGATAAAACATTACTTTTATCAAGATAATAACTGAGCAACGCAGTTCTTGACAACTCATGAGAGCGAGTCCCTTATATGCAGGGAAACAGCAGCAGAGAGATGTAGTGACTAAATTTGTGTGCTCACCCAATGACTTAACAGCAGAGCAAGTGTTAAAACACAGAGGCTTTTAACATATGTCAATAAACAAAGACAAATGTGATATTAATGTTGTGCAACAAGAAAGGATCTTTCTGTGTGAAAGTGTATGTTGGCTAGGGAATGCCTATGGTCAGCATTTTCTCCCACCAAATTCCTAATGATTGCTGCACTACTTCTGGCAAAAAATACCTATTTAGTTCTGGGAACAAATAAAAGAGGACTGATGCTTTTGTACAAATCAAAACCAGCCATTCAGAGGCCAAACTGAGCTACTAGATTAGTAATTACAAAACTATGATATTTGTGTGTTCATATCTAAAATCCACGCCTGAAATTATCTTAGTATCACTTACCATTCCAAATACAATTTATACCATGAATTAAGAATTTCAGCTTTTGGATCTGCAGTAAATTCTGATAAATGTGGAATTCTGTCTAGTACTCTGCCTTTTAAAAACACACAGCAAGTTCCTTAGTCTTATAAATATAATCTAAAAATAAACAACCATTTGTTCTCTCTCAACATTGAATTTCTTCATACAGAAAGAATGTTTGATACACTGCATTGGCTTTGAGTTACTAATGTTTCTGAAATCCACACAGTGAACTGAAGAAATCATGCCGCCATAATAAAAATGTTAAACACTTTAGTAGCTGAAAAAACTCAAGAAAAATTCATTTTTTTACATAGATAGGTGACTGTCCAGACATTTAAAACTTTCTATAAATCACCTGTGCCTGGATACCTTCCTTTTAAGTAATCCAAGAACTAAAGCCCATTTACAAAAATCTTAGTATTTTCAGGCACCTTAGGTAAATGTGCATCAGATTTAAACTCCTGATCTTTTTATTCCTTCAAGTATTTTACTTAACCTATTTAGCATCTATTTAATTTCATTCATCTTCCCAAATTAATCATCAGTCATACATTTCATAGTAGGCATGAATAAACGATAATCATTCAGTTCATTGAGCAGAAATAGTGACCTACTAATTCAAATACTTCAGATAATCCATTGATTTCTCACCAGCCAGACTTCTCACATTTGTCAGGTTTTTGCATTCCAACAGCTCATTTTAGCAGGAATCTAACTATGCATTCTAGTCAGACTTTAAGAAAAACAAAAGTCAGTAACTGCATCCAGTTTTGCTAAATACAGGTCCTATTCTGCTACACTGGAACTTTTCGGTAGAAACTTTATTAACTTAAAATAAAACTTCAAATGAAAAATATCAGTTTGTCTGGCATCAGCTGGTACAAATAAAATAGAAATGTGTTTAAATTTAAAGCCTTGTCCTTTCTTCAGTTTTATGTAGAATTATTTAATAGTGGTTCAGAAATATCTCATGTATACTTTGAAGGAATTTTAAGAATTCCTTCAGTAATGCCTTCAAAAACTGAATTACTAACACTTCCCATAAACCCCAAGATACTCCAGTTATAGTAAATATCTAACAAGCAATTCAAGTTTTATTATATCTACACTATCAAATGTTAAGAAGTGATTGAAAGGAAAGATGAGGATCTTTCTTTGCTTGGTTTCCTACGGAAAGAAGGCTTATGCAATCCTATATTCCTGCATATGCATGCAATTCATTTGCTTGTCTTGTAACTCCTTAGGTATTTGCTGGTCAAATTCAAAACAGTAAATATTTCAAAGATGCTATGTTTCTACAGTTCTGGGAAAATAAGTGAGCAGAGTAAACCAGCAAGAAATTGGCAAAAGGAGCTCTGTCCCTATTAGAATTCAGGTGATTTATACAGAACAGAAAACAAAGTCTATCTAAGCCAAGAGTTCTCAATTTTCTTGTTATGACACCATCCTCCATCTACTTGAAATACAAATGGTAAACTAGGTGTAAGAGCATTTGTAAAGCTCTCAAACTCTTTAATTATTTATCTTTAAGAGCAGGATTCCAAGGAACAAAATATTAGTGTTTCAAAACACAAGAGATTTTTCCACAATGTGATGCTTTTATATCCTTTATTTCTCTCTGTATGCACATACTCTTACACAACACACCTACACTTCCTGCAGAATGAAACAAGGCCAGATTCTCTTCTCAGCTTTGAACTTGGAACTAATACTGAATTTGTAGTGGAATTAAAATAACCAGTTTGCTGTGCAAAGTGCAGACCTGGTCTATGAAAAATGTTGCCTCAAACCCACCACCATTTAATTCTATTTTGCAAATGCTCTTCCAGTCTGTCCCCCAGACAATAAAATGGAGAAGTCAGGTGCTAGACACAGCAATGGAAAACATCTGCCTGCTTTTGCAGGCCTGATGTACACTCATGACAGGGCTGAAATGCAGTCATCACCTGTATCATGAGCAAACAACTCACTGTTGCCTAACAGGAATCAGCAAAATTTTGTTTTGCAAGTGCATGTTCAGTCATGGGACAACACATTCAGTTTTCAGCTGCTTTCATAACAGGTTATGGAGCTTACTCCAACCAGAAAGTTCATGTCTTCTTAGAAGATGCATTAAATTCCATTTACCTACCTGTTCTCTGACTATAAGAAAAATCAGCTTTCAAGATTCTGAGTGACAAAAAATTAATAACCTTTTCAGCCTCTCTAAAGTAGCTTCTTTTATTAAAGGCCTTCTTCATACTAACAGCATGTGTGAGGCTACTTTCCCACTGTTACTGAAAAATTAGATGCCATAGTCACTGATTACACCTCATAAGATAATGTTAAATTTGTGTCTGTGATATCATGGTCACTTCCAAACTGATAAATGTCAGATCATGGTAGATGCTAGTGAAATTGTATTTCACTGTCATGGCTAAAAAAAGACCTCACCAGGAGGCAGTAAAAAATCCAAACCACAAAACCCCCACATCCAATTTCATCTTTGATCATGGAAAATGCTTTTTTTCAAACACAGTGAAAATAATTATAATAATTTTATAAATATGAAAGAACATTAAAGATTATTTTAGTAATGAACACCCACACATCTTCAATGTGCGAAAACAGACACTTGGGCCTAAAATTATTGTTCAATAGTGGGCCCAAGACAGCTTTCAGAGATTTCCCTATTCATCTACTGCAGTCCATATTACCGTCCTGCATAAGTATGTTACATATATTACAGAATTACACATAAATATAGCAATCATTTAGCCTCTATGCAGACATGAGAGCTCTGTCTCTTTGCACAGGTATAGGTCTGTGAATCACTGAACATGGAACTGCTGAATTGATGAGAATTGGAGGAGAAGTGGGTGGACAGAAAAACAGACGTAACCTTTTTTTTCAATATTGTTTATCCCCTTCCTTGTTCACAGCCAGATTTAAACCATATATTCTATTATCTTATTCTGGTTGTGAAGGCTCTGTGGTTGAGATTTATAAATAACTACAATTTGAGACTTCAGAACAGAAACCCTGGATTTTCAGAGACAGATACTGTATAGATAGTAGTTTTGCTCTTTTCCCATGCTTCATTTTTGGCAAGATGTCAGCAGCCATTAACTAATAAACTGAACTCAAGACCAATGTTTGAAACAATTCTACAGCTGTGATTACAAACTGCATTGATTTAGTACATAGGGTTGGTTCCTAGCAGTTCTCAAGGGAGTGACCACTGAGATCATGCTAGACTTGAAAAGAATTAATTCAATATCACCACCTGAATAGCATTTTAAGACAAAATCTCTTTCACTGTACAAAGACCATGCACATGTACATATTATCTATGTAAGATATCAGTTTTCTTAGAACATGCGTAGCTATAGCCTTGATGATTAATAAATATGAGGTATACAAGGGTCACTGCCTCTTTACCTAGAATGCTTTTGTAGAATTGGTAACATTAGATGTCCTAGATCAATAATCAATGTGGTATTCCTGGTATAAAAAGGTGACAGAAATAAAGAAAGAAAACTCAGACAGAAAGTAGGTGAAATTAAAAGAGAGGAAATAAAGTGAAAGATGGTGGGAGTGAGGGACCCAGAAAAATTAGAAAGAAGAAGAATCACAGGCACTCTATTTTTAGTTTAATAAACTATGATCACTCATTCATCATGTTTCAAGACAGCTGTAAAGAAACAAATTTTCAAAGACAAAATCCACTGAAACTTCTCTGAGAACGAGATTTCACCTTTCAAATTTGCATCCATCCAACCTTTTCTAACCTCTGTAACTGGTGGCTTTGTAATCAGAGACCTTTTATTTTGGTGACACAAAATACGTATTAGCTTCTACTGTCCCCTGAACTTTCCACTACAAAGCCAGTTTTGACAAACGTGGCATAAGAAAACTCTACAGGAAAAGATTCCAACATCACGTGAAGTTTCAGGAGACTATACAGAGAAGAAGCTTGCACGGCACTGCAGCAGGACATGACTCTTTTTAAATAAGGGAAATCTGTGTGGTCTACTGAAGCAGACAGAGAGCATCTCTTTAATTAATTTCATTACTATACAAGGCACTTGCTCTTTGACATTAATTTTATGTTTTTTGCACATAAATATATTTCAGCTATATTATACCCACCATTTTATCTCCAGAGTATAACAAATACATAAACATTTTAAAATACAAGTGTGCTGGTTTAGGCTGGGGTAGAGTTAATTTTCTTCACAGTGGCTAGTACAGGGCTGTCTTTTGGATTTGTGTTGAACACAGGGTTGATCATACAGAGATGTTTTTGCTGTTGCTGAGCAGGGCTTACACAGAGCCAAGGCCTTTTCTGCTTCTCATGCTGCCACTCTGGTGAGGAAGTTGGGGGTGCATGGGAGGCTGGGAGGAGACACAGCCAGGACAGGTGACCCAGACTGACCAGAGGGATTTTCCAGTCCATATGACATCATGCTCAGTAAATAAAGTTGGGGGAAGTAGGAGGAAGGTAGGGGGATATGTTTGGAGTGATGGAGTTCATCTTCCCAAGTAACTGTTACACCTAATGGGGCCCTGCTCTCCTGGAGATGGCTGAACACCTGCCTGCCCATGGAAAACAGTGAATTAATTCCTTGTTTTGCTTTGCCTGAGTGCATGCCTTTTGCTTTCCCTATTAAACTGTCTTTATCTCAACCCACGAGTTTTCCAGCTTTTACCCTTCCAAGTCTCTCCACTATCCTATTACTGGGGAAGTGAGTGAGTGGCTGCTTTGCTGGCTGGGGCTAAACCATGACAACAGGCTGTCCTTCAACCCAGTAGTGTCAGGCTCACTGCCCCTTAAAAATAAACCCAGAAGACCCTCTGATACATATATGTAGCTTCACCTGAAAAAAACAGTGGTATTTTTGAACAATTTTAACAGTTGAAAATTCAACTATCCAAACCAAAGTCAATAGTCTCTTCCTTAAAAGACTTCTTCTAATTAAAAAAAAAAATTTCTTAGTCAGTGTTATCTCTTAAGAGAATTAGTACTATCACCTATTATCATTTCATAGTATCAAACTCTACGCTGCAAAATTGTTTATAGACAAGCCAAGTATCTCCTTAATTTCAAAAAATCCTCAGCATCTAGGCTAAACTTATTGAATAAACTGAATGGCTCAAGTAAGTGGCAGCTAACAAATTAAATCTACAAATGAATTTTTCATTTTTGCAGCAATGTGTAACTGAAAACAGATCTTGATACTGAATTCAAACTAAAAAGGTGGAAGAAGCTGAGATGCACAGAAACCCTGCTTTTGCTTTTATGACATTTTTTATACTTCATAATTTCATTTTATTATTTCTCACACACACAAAACCCCCCAAAAAGCAAAACTCGTATCCATGCCATTTCTACATTTTGAACAATACTGTTTTCTTTTAGTAGAATATTCTGGTGTGATCAGAAAAGATAATACTCAAAGTGAAGAATAACCAACACTGAAGAGCTAACTATGCTGAGCAGGTACCAGACTGGGACACCAGTTTTCAAAATCCAAGTACAAAGCTATTTCTGCAAACCATATGCCTACTTTTTATAAACTTGTTAAATAAATTAAGAAAAACTAATGTAGAATCTGTTCATGTAAATAGCTAGATTTGAATGTCAAATATTCAAAATAACAAAAGATTTTCTAGTGAAATGCACTTTTGTGCTTTGCAGGCATAGGTAGAACTAACGTTGTGAAGAAACAAATACCATTTATGATGCTGATAAAGCAGAACAGATGACAAATACAGTTAAAAGAAGAAAATGCTTGGTACAGTCATTTCATCACAGGCAAAAATAAAGGAAATGCATAAATGAATTGTAAAAATAAATGAATAAATTGTAAAAATTAAGGATATTCATGAATGAAATGGAACTCCTCAAAATTAATCTGTCTTATTACCAGTGATAACTTGACAACCCACTAATATTCAGCAAACAGATTTTCTGGGTTAGTCCCTTTTAATCACAAAATAGCATCTAACTACCATTAATGAACAAGACTGTAATCTTAGTTTCAGCAGACAACATCTTGAAGTGCTTCATGATAATCTGGAAATAAACACCAATGCAAAGGAAAAGAGAATTTGTTCAGTGTATTTCAGAAGGATCACTAAAAGTCTCAGCTGGATAGTAATTTTCTTTGGATGATCACCTACTTTACTACTTGCAGACAGTACCATATGAATGAATACACTAGAAATTCCAAGAAAACCATATTATCTTGATTAGTGGTAATGAAGTTTCACTTTAGACTCTTAAGTGGCCAGAAAATAGTCCTAAAATAAATAATTTCTTGAACTGCATAAACAGAGGTGCCAAAAAATGCACTTTCTATGGGTGAGTGATTTTGATAACAGTAAATTTTAACTGTCTATGCACAAATATTGACTTGCACACATGCCAGACTTTAAGCAGTGTAAACAGGCTGACTGAAATTAGAGATAAATCACAGTGTGAAGTCCAACAAAATTATGGACTAAATATCAAGGTGAATAGCAGATATTCCATTGAAAGCAGATCTCTTTATCTCATTTTACAGAATATGTTACATTAGACTATCAGGGCCCCAAAGACAGCACTAAACAAAAATGTGAATAAAAATAAACATGTATTTGAAAATTATACATTTGATTATTCTTAATTTTAAAAGTTTTAACTTCTCTAAAGCTGAAAGTTGTTCCATAATACTTGCACAGCTGATGCTGGTCAGTTGTGGCAGCATGTAAGTGAGGGAGGTTGCACATGCAGAATGGATAGTTTCAACTAAGTGATATACCTGTTATTGTTTTTGTTTTGACAGGACTGCTGGCATACTCAGAGGCTTGATTTGACTGCTGCCTTGCCAAAGGTGCACTTCCAACTGATGCTTCATCCTCTTTCTTTCGAGCTACTGACACACCAAGTGGAACAGCTCCTACAGACTGCTAGAAAAAGAAGTACCTTGTGAACCATGAAAACTCAAAACACATTAACACAGGATGATTGCATTGTCATGAGAAACATGTTTTAAACTACATATTTGGGAATGTATAGAAGACAACCTGAAACACTGATTGGAGCACAAATATTCTGAAAACAAATTGAAATGAAATGCAACGTGTGAATTTGCACTTGTAATTCTTTATTTCAGTCCTGTTAGTCTGAGGAAAAGCTGTGAGAAAACAAAAAAGTGAAATAAAATTAACTTTAGAGTACTATGGTTGTTAGACAACCAAAAACCATAGGAATAAACCTGGCAAATGACCAAAGTAAAATATTTATCAAAATGTTTAATTAAAACTGGAAAATTTTAGCCAGATATAGAGACCCAAAGACACTTACTAACCTTCAATAAACTTAAAATATAGGATGTATTGATATTTCTACATTATTGTGCTTCTTCCTAACATTTTAAATACAAGATTTAACTGACTGCTACTGATTTTGAGCTGTTGTGACTTTCAAGCATATCAATAAATGAGAAACTGCTCAAAATGTGAAACTGCTGACATATACAAAAATACAAAACTGTAGGCATTAAAACAAAGTTTGAAGGACTGCATCCTTATTTAAAAAAAAAAGAAAATAGTGATGTGCATTAATCCACATGCATTATGGAAGAAATGAATAGTCTATTGGCCTTGTTGTTACTTTTTATTAATGCAAGCAAGAAAAGACAAAATTATTAAAAACAATTTGATGCTCAATGTTGTTATACAGTTGGCTCCTAACAATTTGCTGTAACATCAGCTGCTGTGTAAACTGCAGATGCATCCCAGTTGACAAAAGCAGAATATTTCTACCACTGATTTTGCAGACGGTTATCATTTAAAGATGACAAAGTTTTTTTCTAAAGATCAGACATTAGGATTACATGCATCTTAATTTTTGTGTAATTTAATTTTGTTCATATTGGAGTGAAAATGTAATCCATATAACTGCGTAATGAGAAACCTCACACATTGCATTAGGAAACTCTGTGGGAAACAAATTCGTGTGAGGCGGGCAATGTGCTTGTAAATTTTCTCCAATAGAAAACAGATCACTGAATCAAGCAGTGTGCAATATGTGCACACATACAAAACCCCAAAACAAACAGAAAAGTCACTTAATTGAAGGAGAATGGCTTCCAAACGCCTTCACCATTTTCCACTATAAAAGTAAACTAAAATAAGACAATCAACTATTTAATCCTACTCCAGTGAAAACAATCAATTTATATACAGTGGTATGCAAAGTTAATAGAAAAATACTAATTTCAATGACAAACAGAACTCTCATCTCTCCTCCTCCCTCTGAATGTACAGTCATTAGCTTTGTCTCCAAAAGCACTAAAAAGTTTTTCTGGAATACAGTAACATGCCATCTTGGCATACCCTCTAGTTATAACAACAAAAATCTCCATCAGCTTTGAAAGGACAACCTTTACACCACAGAAATACTTCCCACTTGCATACAGGGAGAGGATCTGAAGTTTTGTAAACTTTCATCAGACATTTTACATCGCTTACTTTCAAAATCTTGCAATTTATCTGATACAACTTTCATAAGGCATAGCATCTCAGCTTTCTCATGACAGCAACTGTTGAGCCATGATTTGGCAATCCTGGATGCAAGACTGCAAGAACACTGCCTTGCCAAAGTGAAGCAAGAATTTCTGAAGAATGAATGCAGACCGTACAGGACAGTACAAAAGACAATAGGATGGAAATACTGCCTGAAGAAGCTGTATCTATTTCTGAACCACTGAAGAACTGATCCACCATGGATCAGCAAAATACAATAAGTTACACTACTAGTCAAAGAGTGAAAAACATCAAGGCTATCACAGCCAGATAAAGCTGGAAAAAATTATAACCAAATATTGAGTGCTGATCTGGACAATGAAACAGCTGTTTTATCTTTGCTCACTGAAATCAAGTCTGATGTTGCTGCTGCTGACGCCCAGTACAATCTTGTCAGGTTTTTGGCAAAAGATTTCTGGTTAAAAGAATCCAGAAGATGAAAGATCAGCGTTGAACTAGATGGAAAAGGATCATCAAGATTTGGGGTTTAGCCACAAACTGATGAGGAAATTGTGGCTTGGGAAATAGCAGACAACAAGAGCCCCACAGCTGTAGGAGAAGATGAATCTGATGGGAAAGGAGACATTGCAGGCTAGTGTTATCATAAGTATTTCATCACAAGAATCCAAAAAGCCAGCTATAAAGCAGGATGTAGTAAAGCTTAAATACACCTACTTGGGATTAAGCTTTATGGTTACTAATTGGTAGTGTTACAGAAGACAAAGAACATGTAACAAAGTTCTAGAACTACAGAAGCATTTATATGAGACTCTTCTGTTGACACAAAGACAAAATCAGATTCTGTTCTAGAATACAGTTTTATCAATGCAATAATGATTTGTGGCAATTATATACAGAATACTAAAGTAATAAAAATTCACAGAATTCAAAAGAAGAAAGGTTACTACTTTTCAAATGTAATTATTACAATCAGGTTTTTAAGCAGTGGCTGAAAAAATACAGAAAAGCAATCCTTTTCTAAATTTCATTTTTATTGGCACAAATAATCTGACACATTACATACCATGTTAAGTATGTTAAGTATGTTAAGTACTTCTACACGAAACACATGCACATATATGCCATTTAAGCATGCAAATAGATCAACAGATACCAGTTTTTAATTTTTTTTACTTCATACTATGTGGTCAACATGACTTTGGAAATGATAAAGATCTAGAATCAGAGGAAGGCTTGGAAAAATAATAGCTAAAAAACAGCTTGCCAAAAATATAACGGGTCAAGTATTTCCTGATTTATGTGGAGACATGCCAACTAACTAAAGCTAAAATATCTATAAAGAGGACTAATTTGCCTTAGGTGAATTAATATTTCATTTTCCTTGGGATTTTTTGTAATTCAGTATTTTATTTCTGAATTATAATTTCCCACAAATGTGAGGCTGAAGAGACTGTAGGCAGATCTGGGAGCGTGAGAAATGAGTTTTACAGAAAACTTAAACAACTGAGCAGACGAATAACTTTCATTTAAGGGACTCCTATACAGTCACCTCCCAGATAACAAACCAAAGGCAAAAGGATATTCTGAGACAGGAACCTAAATATTATCACTGGCTTGTGAAATGTCAAATTCACTGGCTTGTCAAATGTCAAACTGAGCCCAGACACGAATTGCTGTCCTTGAAATGGTACAGCATTTATCCCATTTATCCCCCGTTATCCCACACAGTGGATGCTGCATGAACACAGACTGATGTTTACATGTGCAGTAGCTTGCAACTAGCAAGCAGGAAGAAAAATCAACGGAGCCTTTGGAGTGGGGATGGATGGCAGTTCTGCTCAAGACATGGAGTTTATTGAACATCTAAGATCATGCAGTCACTATCTAGCTCAGAGAAGAATATTTACATTTGCTTACAAGACTGTCCAAACTGTACCAGAATGAGCTGTGACAGCAAGGAGGATCCACCCTGTCTACCTTGCAACAAGTTCTAATGACATGAAAATGCAATCGCTGCTTGACTACCGAGTTACATTTAATTGTTTTGATTTCTAAGATTACTACTACACCTAAGTTGTTTCAGAGAGTTCAAATAAAGCAAGGCATTAGGCCTAGTTCCCAATTAAAATTAAATGAATGAATAAAATTGCATTAATTAAAATTAACTGCTAAATAGAAAGACTTGCTTCACCCCTGGGGTGCACAAAACCACCTTCTTTCCTGGCAGGTGGACTTTCTAATTCAGATGAAATTCTATGACTGCTTCAGGTAGGCACTTCAGGTACTGGACAAGTGTTCTGCTGAGATAAAAGACTCAACAGCCAGCTTTGCTGCAACATGAAATAATCCTAAGTTTGGGTACTGAAACTTCCTCTTACATTCTATCATTCATTCATTGCTACTCATTATTAGAAGCATTTGGCTCTTAAAGCATCAAGGATGGGCAATATTCCAAAAGTCGTTCTAAGACAGAACAATTTAAAGGATCTACTTGTTCTACAAGAGTCTACTGACCAAGTCATAATGACAAAATTATTTCATCTTAGTCAAAGATTCCAGGGAGATCTCTGATGCAGACTTCTGAACGAAGTACCACCCGAAGTACAACATCAAGATTGGTATTACCCTCAGTTCACGATGAACTTTCCATAAAGCAGTGAAAGGATTTTATAATACAGTAAAATTCCTAAGAAAAGGGTAAACAGAAAATGAGCAGAGAAAAAGCAGAGTCGAAGAAAAAAAAATTATTAAATTGAATTGTTAATGACTGATTTTTAAATCTACCTACACAGCAGAGGAAAAAATTCTTGGGTTTAAATTGGGATACAGAGTCTTCCATGGCACAGATGTTCAAGAAAAGGAGAAATCTGGATTCTGAAATCACATTCCAGTGTTTTAAAGCATGATGAATCTGGAAGAAGTGCAATGTCTTTCTCTTGGTTGTTTCTATATATGACTAAGAATGTTCACCCTGACCTCTTGGGTTTAGATCTACTCTGTTACTGAAATGCTCCTTAAATTAGGTAGTAACACATGCACATGTATGGAGCAGCCAAAAAAATGGACAGGAATATGAGCAATACAGATCTATATTATGCATCGATGAGTACATATTTTTGATAATTCAGTCTTTCCCTAAAATTACTCATTTTAGCTCACAGAAATCAATAACGTAAGAAAAGTATTGACAAGTTACAAATTAATGTGCATTTGACAAAGATGACATGCACTCATTTATAAATTTATTAGAAAAAGTGTCACACATACTGACTGTCCCATATCAAAGTATAGCTAAGGCTTCTTACCAAGGAAAAGAAACTCTTCAAATTTTATCTTGCAAAGCTAAGTATGGGATTTTAAAAGAGAGCAAATATACGAAAAACAGCATTGGTTAACAAAAATAAAACAAGCCACAGCTGAAAAAGTCTTTAAAAATAAAACATTAAAGAATACCTAAAAATTACTAGGAGCAAGGCCTCGCTGCCTCAAGACTCACCAGAAAAAATCTTCCAAAAACTGTCAATATAAAATATTAAATTACTGGAAACAAGGCCTCTAAACCTGGCTTTGTTTTGCTTTTCATTTCGGAGTCATTGTTAACATGGTATAAACAGCACGAGTACAAGAAGTCACTCCCTAGTGGTATCTTTGCCAAATTCTGGTCAAATTAACCTTTCATAAGGCATTTATAAAGAATTTACCTTCTCAACAGGGCATTCAGACTAAAGAAACAGGAGGTGTTCAGGCAGATAAGCAACTGGTGTACAAACCACCCCCACACTGAGTGCTACTACACTTACAGCTCATTTTACAAAAACAATCCATACAGACCAAAGTATTCTTAAAAATGAAAACCAACATAATGGCCTTGGTTATCACACCAGTTCTACAACTATGCTGGGCAGCAAGATGCAAGGAGAGTTTGTCTAGCCGAAGTCCAACAGTAATAAATGAAGAGGGGTGATCCTCACTGGGCTGCATGTACCCCCACACCCCAGCTCGGTAGTCAGTCATTGTTCTGTTCCAGCTGTATAAAATGCCAGTGAGGCCAAAGAGACATTGAAACGTTATGAGTTTTTTAAAAATGCAGCTTATTATGTACCATATTTCTAACTTGTCATGCTTTCAGTTAAAACCAGTTACAACAGACATGGTGAATATTTCAGCAGATATAAAATACATGTACTACCAAATTGGCATTATAAACCTAAACCTAAATCCCAGAAAAATAGTTAAAAGGCAAACAAAAATGAAGAAGTTCATATGTAAAGGTGTCCCATTCTTGTGGGAACCCAGACAATCCCAGCCCCATCCTGTATGCAAGCAGAAGTTTACATGACTATAGTTGTACTGATAAATAATTTAATACTTCCATTTAACTTATTTTATCAAGTACTAACATTATGAGTTTAATGTGTACACAGGGCCAAATGTACTGAAAGGTTTTCTAACTCCGTGTTTTCAGATAGAACTCACAACTTTGACTTATTCAAAATGACAGAGCAAAAGCATTGTTTTAAAACGTAAAATATCTTCATATTTAAGATCTCTGAATCATACAAAGAACTTCTAAATAAAGTATTTTCTTTTCTTTTCGTGTTGCAGTTGTGTAAGACTGAGAACAGAGGAAGATAAGACCTTTACCAATCAATAACATTTTGACTGTAACTCTTGCTTGAAAGCATTGTGTCTTATGGCTGTTAATGTTCAAAAATTAGGACGGTTTTATAGAGCATTTTTGTTTGGTTATACTAGTTAGATTATGATAACAAGCTGAATTTTTCCAAAAAATAAGGCACGAGGCCTAACTTTGACTACAATCCTTATTCTAGGATAATTACAGCATTATATAAAGTAAAAAGTCTGTGGTTAAGCACAATTTATTACAGGTATAGTTTTCTTTTCAAGTAAAGTTTCTTCATGACTGCTACAGACAATTTAATTTGTATTATTACATGCAGTCCATTACCACAGTCATGTTAATGATGAAAACGGTATGACATTGACAGCTCAGTTTATAAACTCATATTTTAAATGATTTCAAATTACTAAGACATTTTAAATGCTAATAGCATTAGAATTTTGATACAGTAATTTTAATTTTAAATAGATGATGAAAAAATTTAGAAGGCTGTATGAGGTAATGACACGAGTTACAAAATAAATACTTAAACAAAATTTGTCTAAAAATTTTGCCACTGATGACCAAAACAAGGGACAAACAAATTTCCTAATGTAGTCACCTAACCCATGTAGTCACTGAGTAGTAAAAGAGAAAGCACTGACTAACAGCTGATTAAATACACTGATGTTAAAGACAGACTTTTATACAAACATTTGATATAAGCAGGACAGATTACATTTTGGAAGGGCTATGTAACAGTAAAAAGTAGATAAATGGTTTGTTTTGCAAAAGACATACACCAGGAAATGTTCTGCTGCAGTTATGATGCAGGAATGAAGAATAGCTCAATACATTTAAAAACAATAAATTTATTAAAACAATAATAAAGCTTCACTGTCACAGTGAAGTTTTTCAGATGCTGGTGCAGAATGAGCTTAGTGGGACTCAAATTAATGTTTGACAATTACTACCTAAGAAGGTAATTTGGACACAAGAAACAAATGTTTACAAGTCATGTTTATCCTCCCACTTCAGGGGCCCAGAAAGAAACTTCTCTGATGTGCACAGCATTCTATAGTTAGGAGACAAATATTGGAAGATTTTTACATTTGTCACTTAATAACTGACTACTTATAAGTGAGACAGAACATCACTGGTGACATAAACTACCAGTTTGATCAGTTACAGCACATTTAAGCTCTAGGAAATTCTGCCAAACAGCAGTTACAAGTAAGTTTAGTTTAAGGGAAAACCAGTGTTCTTTTTAGGTCAGGAATATATGGCATGAAAATTAGGGTTAAGATATGTCGAGGAAACCATTGCACCACGCAGACTCACAGCCTTAGCTTCTATCTTTTTCAAGCACGTCGTATGCAAATGAGTATTTTGGCATGATATACAGGACTGCTACAGCGTTCACTTCTGTCAAGTAATGAACTGTATGGCTCATCTCCTATTAAAATGGGGTTTAATAAGAGTGCTGACTTTATAACCAGTTATGCAATTATTTGATAGACCATCACAAATTTCAAAATATGATGTACTATTCAGACTCAAGGCTTATGAGGTCTCAGTAGTTAAAATGACTTGCAAAATAATGATCCTAGAAGGCGATCACAAACCCATCTTCTTTGTTCTTTTAATTAAAAATGAAAAAGTTATGAAATTAAAATTTTAGTATGCCAATTTAAAATTTTAAACAATTTAAAATAAGATCAACAGTACGCGCAACAAATTACAAGGAAGTGGTAACAAACTCCAAATACTTGGAAAAATGCACTACTTGGCATATATAGAAGTGCAAGCTTCCCCTCTCCCCATCCCTTTTCCTCCTAAAATACATACCTGTTGAATGTGTCTGCTAACTCGTTTCTGAGGCTGGTAGATAAGCCATGTATACAGGACTGGATCAACATTAATTGCTAATCCTTGTACACTGGACAAGAGAACAGCACCTGCACACCATAGAAGAGAGAAAAAAATGTAAACTCCCTGCTCAAGAATCTCCTCATATGTATACAGTTTTCTTGCTCACAAATCATCTTTAATGCAGACTTCTGTTTGGCTTGGACTACATATATAATAAATAATAATATTAAAGCAAAAACTTCAGTAACATATTCAAAGTGAGGAACTTCCCAGCACTACCAGTATTAGGGATATGCACACATAAAAAAATGCAGCAACTTGCATTTTGATTTGCTTATTACAACTTTTTGTCAAGAAAAATGCTTGTTTTCACAAAATTGCTTGTGTAACTGAATACACACAACACGTTCCCTCAAATTCTCAGCCAACATTAACACCCTGCAAAAAATGAGTCAATAAGACCCTTGACAGAAAGGGAAGAATATAATGCATGACTCCCCACAAACTCAATTAAAAAAAAAACTCTGGTCTAGGACAGTGAGCTCTTCTAATAAAGACAGGCCTACTTTACACTGGTTCTGCCCAATGCTCAGGACAAACACTTTTCATGTAAATACGGTCATCAATATTCTTGAGAGGATGAGTTAGGCAAAATAAGGCAAAATTTTTAACTGACAACACTGGCAGCCTCCATACTGTGAGCTCTTAGGATTTTCCTAAGCCTTACAATCTATCTTACTTTCTTTAAATCTCACTTTCTAGGACCTAGGATTAAAAGACAGGGCTACTTTATTTCTTAAAAGTAAACTTCTAGTTTTCTTATGTTTGTGAAGAAAACCTTACATGGAAAATGTTAATGCTCAAAACAGGAGAAAAACGATGTCAGTACCCAGAAATGTTAGCATATACAGCAAACCATGAACACTAAAACCCCACTTATGAAGCACAACCTCCATTAAACCTTCATGAAAAATCTAATTATACACTGGCGAGGCTTTCTTCCTAATAGTACAGATAATGTATCTATTGCAGCAGAACATAATGACAGAGCTGTACAATTCAGAAGCAAATGGGTTAATGGAATACAAAGGTATCAACTATACTGAAAAAGCATAGCAAGTAGTAGTAGGCAGTTATCTTTTCACATAAGCTTTGCAATTTTACTACAAATTAATATAGGAAATAATGGAATAAATACAAAATAAATTTAAAACAGAAATCCTGGTTACTGCAAGATCCCAGCACCGAATTCCACAGAATTACAATAGCTCTATAATACCAAGAATCATAGTTCCTAAAGCAATATAGACTACAGTTACTCTGTGGTATACAATGTAATTATGCAGCAATCTGAATTTAATAATAAATTCAAATACATTCAGAAAGCTTGACACACAATTCAATGTACTTTCCAAAAAACAGTAAAAACATATGTCTCAAAAGACACATCAGCAAAACTATAAATGGGAAATTTATTTAAAAATATATAAGTTATGAGTTTATTGTCTATAACAGAATTTTAAAACCAGCTAAATTCCAAATGGCAGAAGACCCACCAACCTGGGGTGACACAAGCAAAGCCTGATGAGCACAATGGGAAAATGGCAGTCAAGAAATACACGAAGATAAATCATCTGCTAGTCCAGGCTTGGAGTTGGAACACACACTGTGAGGAACTCCTATACACAGACTAGTCCATGCGAGCTGAAGGTTTTAAATGTCAGTAATAAACCTTAGAAATAAATCTGCAGTTAAAGGAAAAGCCAATGTCAAGCGTAAAGGGGTAACATGCAAGTAAGAGCAGTGAATATGCCTTGTGGCAGGATGTGCAGTAAACTAGAAAAAGGAAGCAAGAGGTAACAGAGGATTGATAAAATATATGCTACAATCATTATCTTTTATAATATATTTATATGCCAAAGTAAAAGATTCCTGCATCTTTCATAGACACCGCCTGTTGTCAGCAATACTTAATGAAAGGTTTAAAATACATGTGATACGAAAAGTGGGAGACAGACCTCCCAAAGAGTGCA
Source organism: Promerops cafer (assembly GCA_013398275.1). Taxonomy (NCBI): domain Eukaryota; kingdom Metazoa; phylum Chordata; class Aves; order Passeriformes; family Nectariniidae; genus Promerops; species Promerops cafer. The sequence continues at coordinate 761,843 of VZSE01006395.1, forward strand.
GAATAAAGGCAGCCTATAGGCAAAGTCAACAGAAAATCCCACATTTCTAGCAAACTCCTAAAAAGAAAAATACGGTGTTACTGTAGCACATCATTCTAGTAAATTAACATAGTTTCTTGATTACTGAAAAGAAATAGCTATAACTAAGAAGTTCAATATAAATAAGTCAAGCTTTCAACCAAAACTCTCCTTTCCATTCAATGAAGTCAACACTAGCACAATCCCATAAAATTCTACAGTAGTGCAGCAAAAATAGCAAACATTTTTTCAGTTGTCTTTTGACAGCTTGTGCCTGGGATATTAAAAAAATAAAACAAAACAAGCAAACAAAAAAATCCCAGTAGAAGTACTTAGATAAGCAGTTACATTATTTGCCTTTCAATTTGACTGTCAGGTAACCTCAGCTTCCTACTAAGACACTTCTGTCACACTAAATTACTGAAATTTACTGCTGTGTTTGCTGCTCAGCCACTATATTTAAGGGCAGTTTAATCACCTATGTAAAGCTGTTTTCTGTGTAACAGCTTTCTTCAAAATCAATATCTAGTAAAAAAAGTTTCTCAAATTTGCCTCCTGTTTTTGTGTCAGTAAATAAGAATCCTCCCCAGTTTTTAAGGAAGTTCTCACTAATTTGAGGATCAAATGAAGCTGGCAGCAGACTCCTCACATGCCAAAAAAAAAAAAATTAACTGCTATGCTGTCTCCATCAAAATGCAATGCTTGAGGTTCCCTGGATTTCATTAAGACTGTGGAGAACTTTCTTTTCTTCCCCTCCCCTTTTCTCCTTTTAATTAAATTTGCATTTCAGAAAAAAAGCAGAGTTTAGTCCCATAGCATACTAGGGTTTCCTTTCCAGATCTCAGTTCTGGCCACAGTTATCTATTACATCTATCTAGTAACAGATTTGAAAAATAAGTATTGGACCCAACACCGTGTAATCGTTAATGTTTGAGAATTTCCTGAGTCATGGTGTCATTTGCCAGGCTCAGCTTGGGCAAATAATTTCCTTCCTTCACAAATTCCCACTCTCTCCTGAAGGAACAGAAGACGGGGAGGCTGCAGTTGGGCAGACGAGGACGACGAATGGAAGGCAGCAGAGCCCAGCAACGCTTGGCACTCTCATCCTGTGGATGAGCTTCCTGACAAGTCTCCTTGGATGATGACAGCTGCAACAGAAGCACTTTTCTTCCCAAGGGACGGGGGCCTGCAGAAGATAACTGGGGCCTCCTGCTTGGGTTGGCCCCGCTGCCACCTCCTCCCACTTGGAGTGCTGAGCATAGGCTGCTGGAGAAGCAGGGAGGAGAGGGGTCACTAGCCTGGGTCTCCCTGCATAGACACTCAGGGGAAAAACGTAGGGAAAAAAAGGAACGTGGTACACTTCTGGTGAGGTGGAAGAGGACACCCACCCTGGGAACACAGCTGCAAAGAACAGAGGCCAGAGGGAAAGGCAGGATGGGTGAAATACGGCAGAGTCCAGCAGTAGAGTTGTGGAGCTGAGGAATGTTCAGTCATCACGAAAGAACAGGAAAGGGCCTCAAATCTCAAAGAGATACAAGAAAAGGATGAAAGAAGCAGGACAGTGAAAAAAGAATGTGGAAGTGAGTGAGCACTTTAGGAAGGAGAAGGGAGGTAGCAACCCTTGGCAAAAAACACTTTGGAGCTGCACAAACCTTGTGAATGAGTAAACTGCATTACTGAGTCACTCCCAACAATCTGGAGAAAAAAAAATACTAGGAAGAACAAACAATAAATAATCTTGCAATATATGCACCTGAAAATGAATTTTTGCCACGGTAAAGGACTACCACCACCCTAGCAGAAATTTTTCCAAATTCTGCTCTGTGTGTATGCAGTATCCAAACACATCCTAATGTTGTTTCCAGTAAAAACTTCCAGTTACATGTTTCAGAAATCCCCCTATAAAATGAACTGAAAAACCTCTATGGGAAACTGAAGTTTGAGGTCATGGACATTTTCTATAAGGGAAGGATCACAAATATGAACAAATGGAGTGCCCTAAAATAAAACCCAAGCTTTGTATATTTTCAGCTCTGACAAGCTTTGTATATTTTCAGTAACTAACTTGAAAAATATTACACCAGCTTGCTATATAAACTGCACCATGAATTATTTTAGGATTAAGCACTCATGACTCCTAGATGTCTCAGGACACATGAATGATACGTAGATGCTAACAGGCTGAGTTGGCATCATTCATTTAGTATCCAATTATTTTAAATGATACCTGAGAGAAGAAATGTATTTTTTATTTTTTTTCTTACTGTTTTTAAGGGCATTTTCACTAAGGCATACTATAAAAATGCAGATCAGCATATTACACCCAAGTGAAGAGTTCTATTTTATAAAAATATATAAGTAAATAATTCTTTCTGCTATCTGACTCTAAGTAGATGCATTGTAAATCCCTAACTGTGGAAGTATCTGGGTCTGCTTAATTTTAGCCTGGGAGTCAACTAAGGGAAAAAGGCTCCTCTTTACTACTCTGCTTCCTGCCAGTATGGCTCGCTTACCCACATTCCAAACTGGCTTTACCAATTAGTTATCCTGTGGCACCACAGCCATTTTCAGTAACATCCCAAAATGAAGAATGAGAGCTGAAGAGTTAGAAATTGCAGTTACACTGCATAAAAATTAATCATACAACTTTGGTCTACCTTGGAATATCAAGGACAAAGCCAATATCACTGTCCTACAAAATAATCAGCTTATCTAAGAGACACCATCCTGCATTTCATCCTGAACTGCTGAGTCAGACAAGGGAAACAGACACTTCAAGCCATATCAAAGTTTACATGACTGTGAAAAATTATTTTTACATTATAGCTGCTACAGTAAGTTAATAAATTTTGTCTAACTACTGAAGTATATGTCTGCATATCTCGCTATTCAAGGTTGACTTGAATGCCTACAGATGCAAACATTATCCCAATTTTATCTCAGAAAAAACCTCCAAGTCTACTATACTTGCATAGAGTTTTACATTCACCAAGTTCTTAAAATAACTCTGAAATCACTTAGTTTAGTTCCTTAGACCAATATTACAATTTTTCACTAAAACCAAAGAAGTGAGCTAACACTTTCCCATTAACTAAGGCACTTTGGTCTGTAATATCAAACGCAGTTCCCTCATACAAGTTATTCTTTGCCCAAGAATAGATACCTCACAAGATTTTAACACCATTCTTTTTTTTTTTTTTTAATTAAAAAAGCTTTTGATATTCAGAAACATTCACTAAGAACACACTTCTACTGCTATCATGACCTTCAAATTCCTATTAAGGTTTATAGCAGAAAACCATTTTTTAAAAGGGGAGGGTCAGCATATTATTTTTATTTAAAAAACAGAGAAAGTGAGGCAGAGAACTGTAGTTCTTAAATCACTCAGCCGGACCCACAGACAGAATTCAGATGTTCAAGTTATATGCCACAGTTAAGTGGCATATATGTAGGCCTACTGTAGCTAATAGAAAAAATTCAATGTACAAGTCCATTCTGTGTTAATCATAACTAAATCAGACAGGCCTAATTTCAACTGAATGTTCTGATAAGCCATCATCATCTTTTTAAAGAAAAACAAATCCCGTCTTTATCAATCTATATACCCAAATGCTCACAAATGCTGAATTACAGAATTATGACATAGAATTATACTCAAAGATGTAACATAATGAGGCAAAACAAAACTGCTGCATACACTGTTTAACACAAAGTGCTGTACGTAAGCCATCATTTTTCAATGTACAAGAAGTCACATTACTGCAAATCAATCTACAGCAAGCCATATCAAAATAAGGTATGGACAACAACCTTCAGTTATTTCACATAATCTCTGATGTTAAGAATGGAACTTAGTCCATTTAGCATTTTGTCTTTCTTACTGAGGAAAAGCTTTGTGATAGGCTGAGTTGGAAATGAGTTCACAAAAATGCTAGAATATTCATATTTGATTTGTGTGCTGCATGTTTTAAAACAAAAAACAAGTTAGCTTGAAAGGATTCTTTTTTTCCAAAATCATTTGATCAAAACATTAATTTCCTTTAGAGAATATGGTGATGTGGGTTCAGAGAAACAGTTTAATAGGCAGTAAAGACCAAGAAAAAAAGAAAATGTGTAGGCAGCTGTAGTATGAGGAAAAAGGCTTTATTTAAATGAATACTGAACCATCTCTATGAAAAGGTAACAGCAATATTCCTATGCTGAGCTGCATAGCACCTCTTCCTTAATTCTATGTTTTTATTGCAAGAATATGTCACTCAAGTATCATTTCCTGCTCTCCACTTTTAGGTTGTTTATATATTTAACCATCATACTTACTCTTCTGTAAATAAAAGGAAAATGAGGAACTCAAGATTCAACTGACAGAAAGGACTAAACAGACAGAAAGGAAGGACATACTATAAGGACTTCAAAACCATATTGTCAGCGAGTAAAGAAAATTTGAATGCTTTCAAAAACATGAAGTGTTTGGAACACTTTGTTTTAATCATAAAAGAATATGGGGAAATAAAGCATTTGAGGTGCCCAGAGAGCTGTTTCCAGTCAGACACTGCAGGGTGGCCCAAACAGACTCCAAGCAGAGGCTGTTAATGGACACATTGCTACCAAAGCAGGTATTCAGAAACTCAGTAACACAAACTAGCAGTTTACAAAGGTTTCTACCAAAATCGAGTCCCTTTGTCTTTTCTTCCTGAAGTCCCACTAGAAAACTATTTAACAGTCACTATTATAAATCTGATCATCAGTCTGACTCTCAGTCCTTAGACTTGACCATTCCTGACCAGGTTTTCAAAATGCTAACAAAGGCTTGAGAATTTTAGCTTGTTAACTCTCTGACAAATGAGTTCAGATACATGTTGCAATGTCAAGGCTGTTTCTTTCCATTTTCTGTATGGAATCAGTACCACTTACAGTTACTCCTATGGATCAAGAGGAGACTAGATTCCATTAAAGTAAGAAGTGTTTGGAGCTCTGAAGAAACTATGAGGCAATTTCCTAATTTTTTGTTTGCTCTACCTGAGACCTCCTCAGTCCCATTTGAAAGGCTGTTGTGGCTATTTTTTTGTGTTACAAAGATTTTTAGTGTCACTTGTAAAACACAGTAAGTCCTAGGGATGGATTAACTACTGAAAACAGACACTCTCAAGTAGATTAGAAACAAAATCTTCATATGGATGCTTTTTATTTATCAAGAATTTCACTAATTCATTTATTTAATGGACTGAAACTAGAAATCAGAGGACTTGGGAAAAAACCTTTCTTCCATTTAATCTCTAGTATTACTTTTGGATGATATTCTATTCGGAAAAAAAATGGTGGAAAATTTAGTGTTAAAATAAGAAGTACTATGGGTCAACCCTGGTGTTCTCCTAGAACAACAAGTTCAAAGCAGATTTAGTTATGTAGTCTATTGGAATTCCCTACAGAAGTTCCACAAGTTGTTTAATTACAGGTTTTTAAAGAAACTAGGCTACCTAGAAGGGATAAGAGAGAAAATAAATAGATAAATGACAGAATATGCTGAGCTGGAAGGGACCTACAAGGATCCTCAAATCCAACTCCTGACTTGGCACAGAACACCCCAAGAATAACATCGTGTGCGTGTGAACGTTGTCCAGACACTTCCTGAACTCTGTNGTTAAAATAAGAAGTACTATGGGTCAACCCTGGTGTTCTCCTAGAACAACAAGTTCAAAGCAGATTTAGTTATGTAGTCTATTGGAATTCCCTACAGAAGTTCCACAAGTTGTTTAATTACAGGTTTTTAAAGAAACTAGGCTACCTAGAAGGGATAAGAGAGAAAATTAAATAGATAAATGACAGAATATGCTGAGCTGGAAGGGACCTACAAGGATCCTCAAATCCAACTCCTGACTTGGCACAGAACACCCCAAGAATAACATCGTGTGCGTGTGAACGTTGTCCAGACACTTCCTGAACTCTGTCAGGCTCGCTGCTGTGACCGTTTCCCTGGGGAGCCTGTTCCATGCCCACATTTTCCTGATATCCAACCTAAACCTCCCCTGCCTCAGCTTCATGCTGTTTCCTCAAGTCCTGTCACCGGTCTGAGACTGTAAATTATTTAGTAGAAAAAAAACAGACATAGGCAAACACGGTCATTTTCACTATGGAAGAAAGCAGAGCCCTGCAGGGGCCTGAGCTGCCCAAGCCATTACAGGACATCAATGTGGTGACCAGCTCTGCTGAGTTATCCAGAGTAATCAGAAACAGTGCTGACCCAGGAGCTCCCAAATATCCCACCTGATTCAACACAGATAAACACACTTCTCCTACTGGTATTGTTGCCTTATATTTTAACTTCGCATGTAAATGATAACTGAGCTGACTACTTTGCCTAAGAAAACAACATTTCTGTTTATTCTAGAAAAGCGTTAGATAAACGTTCAGTAGGAAGGAAGGAACAAGCAATAAAACAGAAAATATCAACTATGCCACTGCATAAATGCATTGTGTACACAAATACTCAGAACACTGCATCTAGCTCCCATCAGCCAAAAGGGTCAGTTTTAAGCATTCAAACTTGAAAAGTTCTGTTTCACAATACCATTTATTCAGTATTTATCCTACCCAATTCACTCTATGCCCCATGCCAAATGCCTTATACATTCTCCAAATCCCAGAGCAGAAAGCACAGAAATAAAAAAGTATACACACATACATGGTAAAACTGTTTTCTTTTCATCATTTTTAAATGATTGCCTACTTACTATAGTTAACTCCAAAGCAAATGGATTTTGAAAATCTCCAGGTCCTAACTACCTGGATCTGGACATCAGAGACAAGCTGCAATGTCAGAACCTCTTCCAAAGGCAATGTTATTTGTAGGTTTTTATCACTGCATTATTCTAGGTAGGTGTGAATGTAATTCTGTAAGTACCACCAGAAGCTGCACATTGCAGGCTGTTTACACAGACATTACTGATGAAGATACCAGAGTCTCTACATATGCAACAAACAAGTTCTAATCACTGTAGAGTTTTCTGCAGAACAGTTGATTAAAAAACCCTCCAAAGTCCACGCAAACTTCTGCACAGAGAGCTTCAGCTGAAGGCCAAAAGGCCATGGAGAGGCGAGCCACTGAGAAAACACGTGTCAATGGAAAAAGACCTTTTGCAAGTCCGTGAGGGGAATAATATTTTGACAGAGCAGAAGTCTCAAAGCTATCTTAAACAGGCTGGGTTTGAAAGAATTAGTCATACAGAACCATTATATATATAGACTATATATCTGTATAAGATAGAATAGGCAGAAAACAGCTGAGGTATGCTCCAAGGCTCTGAAACCTTGGGAAATAGATATTTGCTGAAATATTTGGTATCACCCATGAGCCAGCAGGGAAGAGCAGACCACATACCATCACTTCTGTTAATGCAGAGAATAATACCAGTCATGATCCAAATGCATTACTCCTAACTAAGCTGTGAGAATGCCTAATAATCTCTCTCAAGTTTTCTACTATGAAAAACAGCAGAGCAAAGCTTACTAAATTTACAAATTATTACTTCTATGACCTTTAGGAGGTTAACTGTGCACCCCAATATATGGTACCAGACTGGTAACAGAATTGCATCCTCCCTCTCTCTATCACTGGATTGGTAGAGTACTACCACACCTTTTCTCTGACTGTGACACAAAATTTTAAGAGGATTGGGAGCTAATGATCTAGTTAAAATGAGTAATGCCTCAATATATCTACTTCTAAGTGATTTTCAATATAACATTCAGTTACGTATTTTTAAAATATGAATTTTAAACTAAAACTAGCGAATTCTCTGAAAACTGCCAAGAAGTTTCTTAGTAGAGTTCAGCTTCTGCATTTATAAACACCTCACTATCATCTGCCAAAACTGTATTTTGCAATTTCTTACTGCAGTATGCTTTTGGGAATTGCAACAGGATTCTTCCCCCATGGCAACAGGGCACCAAGGGAGCTATTTTCATTCCTTCTTTAGCAGTTGGACATTTGTAGTGTTGTGACTATGAATACCAACTGGTCTTGCACTTTAAGTTATAAAGCTGAAATCTTTTCAGCAGTACATGCCTCATGTACCTTCTTTTAAAAGTAATTTGAATAATAGACAGCCGTGGTTTTTGCTCTCTTTTTTCTTAAACACTACAGCTTCTCAGAGGCAACAGAAAACACACAGATGATTTCACATAATTTCTGAGGTACTCAGTTAAAACAATGTACCCACAGGCAGAGAGGCTGAGGAAAATGAAAGTAACTTAGAAAGGCATGCAAGACTTACAGTAGAAATTCCACAGAAGGTTATGCTTTTCTGCAGCAGTAATGTAAGTAAAGGAAGAACAAAAAACTATATATATCTTCTAAATAGAAAGTCCTAATTAATTCATGTATTCCTTTCTATTGCTTAAGACTTCATGTTCTGTAACAGTGATTCAAGGCTGAAATAAATAGCATGTAAGTGCCAAACAATGAGCCTGAGTAAAAATAGCCTCCGTGTGTTATACGGCTGAAGTTGTGACAGTGCAAGGCAGGTAAAGTTACACAGGCAGTTCAGCCATTAACTTTTTTTTTCCTTTTCTTTTTTTAATATGTGCACTTCAACATAAACTTGATACACAGGGCTCAAGTTGAAAGCAAATGTCTTTTTTAAAATAACAACTTTGAAAAATATGAAATTTGTGGTGCCTGGTTACTCAGTGAGAAAGATATACGAGTCTTAGGTACTATGAACATAAAATGGGCAAGTTTTCTAAAGGACAGCCAATCCTGGTCCTTTTTGCAGTTGTTATCTGCATAGGCAATGCTTTCAAAAGTATTTGTGAATTACAGTAGACACAAATCAAAAAGCTGATTCATCAAATGTGTACTCAGTTTACATAAATAAGGCCATTTACATTTTAGAAGTACACTTATTAGTATATTAACTTAATTCCAAATTTGAATAAAATGCCACAAGTCCATTTAAGATAATTTGAGATTTACAGTACTACTTTGATAGACTTACACCTGTCATGTAAAACCAAAAAGCCTTAATCAACTTATGAAACCTATATGCAAGAATGGAGAGAGGACAGATGAGCATCTCCACATACACTGAAATGGTTGTACCAAGACACAAACAGGCAAGAACATCTCCAATGTGTAAATAATTCTATTCACACCTACAACAGGGGAGCCATCTTCAGCAAGGCTTGGGAATGTGTTGTAGTTTCAAGAGATTTCACAAAGAAGACTTCAAGGTAACTACATGACATATTGGAGGTTCTTTTCAAGATATACAGGGTACTATTAACTGAAAAATGCCCACACAGCATAAATACCAAGAAAAAAAATGCCCTGTTACTGCATATTGTGAATTTCTCTAAATTCTGTAAATTGAATTTACCTATGAGCATATTCAATGTACAGAGCACAATCTGGGTTTCTCGTTTGCAGTTTTTCCTGTTAATTCTCTAATGTTCATCTGGGATGCTAGTAAACTCATCAGAATAAATAGCTCTTCTTTGAATAATCTTCTGATAAATAAACTAAATCTAAAAACAGACAATCATTTATTAATCCCAGACTAAGTCATGTCTACATTAAATAGAAATCGTGCCTTTACTGGTATCAATTCTATCCCCTTCTAGAATACCATCATATTTACTGACTACAGTGAAGAATTTATATCAGATATTCTCTAATTATTTGGTAATTTCCTAAACTAGTATTTATGTTACTAGAAATATACAGTAATTCAGACTTTATAGACAGTGCTGATGATGACTATGAATGCTGCAGATACAGATTAAAGAAGAATCTTAGTTGGGCAGAGGAAAGATTGCCACAGCTCTTTTACATAGATTAAGCAACTAATGTTAAAAATATCAGAAAAGCAAGGAAGCAACACAAAGCACCAACACAAGTAATACTGGAGTAGGCTGTTGGTCATCCTGCCTTTATGACTGAGGGCTTTTTGGAGTATTTTAAAGTATTTTTACAAATTGAAACATTCTTTCAATTCATTAAGGTTTTCAGGTAAATGTAATAAAAATTCTGAATTATTGAAGTAATTTTCTTAATAATATAATGAATGTCACCATGATCACCAACAGACAAATAACAAACATGTCTTTACAGTGCATGCAAACGGCAAAAAAATCAAGGAATTAAGTTAAAGGTGATGTTTAATTCTTCATGGCACATTACAGTATAAATTTCATGAAGTATCATTTAAAAAAAAAATCAATAAAAAAAGTGTTCAGAATATCCTAAGAGATACACTGCCTGCCAAACTGTTTTTTTTCTTTTCAAATTGTTTTTTTCTTTTCAAATAATGCTGTGAGCCTCCAACAGAGCCAGCAAAAAAAGTAATGTTGTTTTTTCACATCAGAAATTAATGCACAAAACTGCAAACAAAGCCAAAGTACGTGCAGTTCATTTTTACCAGCAGTGAACAGGGAGATGGTTATTTAATATTTACTATTTTTACAAAATCATCATTCAGTTGACATAGAAGCTATTCTTCTCAATAGCATTATGTTTGTGAATTTGGAACATAACCATTAAAGTCAGCTGTTAAGGTAAGAGTTTATAAAGATTCAGAAGTGCTAAACATGATGCATCCAAAGAACACCTAGTATAATAACCTCATTTTCCTTTAAGCTGAAATACACATTCTTACAAGGAGTTCAGATTTATGAATGGTATCTTCCCACTTACATGGATCTAAGAGAGGCTAACTAATATTTCTGAATTATAGAACATCTTCATTTTATGAACTACACTTAATATATATTAAAACATTCACTGGATTATGTAAACACACTTATTTTCAAACACATTTTTTAACCTCTTCCACCACTGCGAAGCTTTTTAAAAAAAAAAACTTAAGTTAAATTTTAATTGATTACATACATTTTGATTAATAAATCCAAAATGTTGTTTAATTAAGTCAGTGTTTTAAAACTATACTTAACAAGATGGAGAATAGGAATTTTACTTTCACTTTGGGGCATATGTGAATGGTTCTCTTCACGCAAAACATCAACAACACTGTCTAGATGGTTATTATTTTAAAAAATTATTATTGAGCTTAAAAAGTACATAAACTTTACAATATGGGCACTGGAAACTCACAGGTAAGGAAAATTACAAAATTGCATCTCAACTAGTAGAAGTGTAGAAAGATGCTGTCATACATTTAAGTCACAGTGGGAGTTTTTAAATGTTGTCTTGAAAAACTGATTTTTAAGTGAAACCAGCTTTCACATTTTTACAGTGTCTTCTGCAAGAGATGTTACAAATAAACAGAAACATGTAACCTTTCGTATAATTTTGGCAGTAAGCTGAACACTGCAGCTTTATGATTTTGCAAACCTCACTTAAGATATTTAGCAAAAGAAGTGTTAAGTAAACTGTATAAAACATCTGCACAGGCATTATAAGAACACTGAGTTTATTTACAAAGCAAGTATTACTGCAGATGGCTGACAATACATCATGTTCTTAAGAATACTAATTTTCTAAGCAGATCTTTTGGGGGTGTGCTCCAAAAGAGTGGTATGTGCTCTTGCATCATATTTTACACATCAGCAAAAAACATACCTGTAAAAACTATTTAGATCAAGTTTTCCTGCATTTTTTAGTGCACAAGTCAGACTATTAAAACTAATAAAAAAGAAATTCAATCAGGTAAAATCAGTAAGAAAATAAGTGAAGAGAGTTCTAAGTAATGAAACATTAAAAGGAAGACTCACTTATAGCCATGCTTTAGATACGCCCTGCAATTTTAAATTTGCTGCCTGACACCACATGTTGGGGCCCTATGGGGTTCCTACCACGTAACCATAGCACTATCTAAACAAATCATTTGCTAATCCAGATATGTCAGAGCTGTATCTCTATGCTGGGGCTGGAGAGGTGCCAGTTCTAAAACCAAGAGGTGAATGGAACAGCAAACACACTATGGTTTCTGTACCTGGAAGAGAAAAGAAAGCTAGAGGATTTTACCTCATCTTTTCTAGTTATTAATGGAAGTAATTCTGACCAGCTGCTTCTTCCCCAGCTCATTAACCTCATAGTCCTTTATTACGATTATAACACTGCATGTAAAAACCAGAATTCTGTAATAAAATACAGATGTTTATAAAGTCCTGTGCCTGTTTACAGCTTTATATTTTCTGATACTAAGTGGATACTTGGCATTTGGATTGGGATTTTGAGAGGGGGAGAAGTGGGAGAACCTTTAAAGGCCATTTAAAAAGTGACTGAAGTACATGCATTTCAAGTATGCAGCTGTCATTCAAACCAAACTCTTAGTTCATGCACTAAGTAATTTTAAAGCTTCATTAAGTCATGGGTTTAAGAGAACACCAGTTGATAAACACTGGTAACAAAAACAGCAATACCATACCTGCTGTGTTTCAGTTGCTTCTTCCTCCTTACCACATTGTGAACTTCATGCAGAATAAACTTTCTCTGCTTTGATATTGCTGCTGCGTAGCTGCTTTCTCCTTTTATGTAAATTTATGCCAAAACCAAAGGCTATTAAAAACACACAAATTTTCAGTGGATATTAGTCCATGCTCAGCTATCTCCGGAACGACAAGCTACATGCTGAAGAGTGTCCGACTGAAGAACATGACAAGATAGCTCAGAATAACTCTGTTTACTTAGCTCTTTCCAGTCCAAGAGAAAAGCAGATGAATAGTGAATATGACAACCTTGGAAGTTTTCGATTTCATGTTCTTATTTTACAGATATATCTAAAGAAAAGAATTTTCATCTTTTCTTATCATCTTTTTGATCCAGAGAATTTGTCGAAAAATAATTACATGTCCTTGATAGCTAGGAATATCCGAGTTGTTTTTACACACTAACTTGAGTACCTCCATAACTTATGGAAAATAACTTCTATTCGTATCAGGCCAGTTCTGTTTGCAGTATGCCTTTAGGGAGACTCACAACAGCAGTCTGCTACAGTTACGGACATATTGGGAGCACATTATTTAACGGAATTTGCTCTGAATTCTTGTAACCGTCAGCTGGAATGCTCCTGTCTGGACTGCCATGAAATGAGCAAAGTACACGGAGTAAGCAAGCACCTTATTGTGCTGCTTGGTGGTCACGAGAGCATATTTACATTAGTGTCTGCATCTGTCAAACCTCAGAAGACCCTACAGCGTCCTCAGTTATTTCATTAAAAGCACCTGTTCCTAACATCTTTACATATTCTAATGCAGATGATTTTATGCCAAATTCTACATTAATCCTTTTCACACAACCACACAGTACAGAACATCTTCCTGCACAGCACCTGATCTTTAACATAACCTGAATTATGAGTTTGTTTTAACAATTTATAGTGTGTTTACAAACTTACAGGAAAGCTTATCTAACAGTCTAAAGGATTTGTATTTTTGAATAGTCTAGCTCTTTTCATCTGTCAATACATTCAGCTACAGAAGAGCAGGATAACAGATTTCAGTGGATGCTTATGATTAAAATAGGCTAAACCTGAATTCTATTAAAACTCCCAGACACTAAGAAAAAGATGTTCTAAAGCTGAAATAATTCTAAAAATTGTAGAAGATAAATACTATGATAGTTGTAATTCAATCACAGAAGCACAGAATGAAAGAAACCACAAAAGCAGTATTTAAATTTTAACGAAACTTGAGTTGTGAGAAAGCAAATGTATCCAATTTCAAAAGATGACAATTTAAAGTAAACGTGAATGGCAAGATGTTACAACCTCACTTAAACTGTGACTTTTTTGTATCTGTTCTAGGTGTGTATTCATAAGCAATAATCAAGTCAAATATTTTTAAATATAAAACAGATAGTGTATTAAAGTTGTAAGTCTCCTGCCTCAGCAGTATGGCAGAAAGGTAATGCACCACTTAAAAATAATCTGTTTTAGACACGTATTTTTTGTCAGACCTCAGTGTAATGAATACTAGTTGTGCTTAAAATCAAGGTAAAAAAAGGTTCTCAAACATGAAAGACAAGCATTTTTAACATCAAAGAATATACTCTACACTTCTTTATTAGCTATGACTTTTTCACTTAAGCAGAATAAAGCAAATTAATGAATAGATCATCTGTGGATCTAATCTGACTTCTTGTAGTTGTGCCCATACACTTACACTCTCCAGCTGTAGTGGCTAGTGAAGTGGTTACAGGCACAGAAAAAAAGACAGTATTTTAAAGCTGATGTTTTGAAGAACAGGTATTTCATGTGCAGCATATTTTGTACAATAAAACACTGTGATTATAATAATAATACTATGAGGAAAATCCATACCCTACTTACAAATAAATCACCATTTACTAATAAAAATTCACAAATTTATTCAGTCTTGTATTACCCTATAGAAGAACAATAGTTTCTTCCCAATATCACAAAACCACTTAGCATTAACTCCTCTAATATATTCTAGAGACAGGTTTTTAAAGTAACAGACACCAGTATTGCTGTAATATCTAGAAATGCTGAGATACAGACTTTTTTTATAACTGAAGAGATAACTCTATTTAAAACACTCCTCCAAAATTATATATATCCCCATTCTGACAGGATATGCAAAGAGCCTTAGCAAAGACTCTGTCACAAGTGATCATCACATTCAGGAAAGGGATGCCACCTGAAGAACCAATACACACAGCTCCAGCACCTTCCAGCAGAATGAGCCCATCCTGCCAGATTGGTCTGGCTATGCCCTCAACTCCCAAGCCCCCAGTTCCACCAGGGAGGGCTGGCACAGACTAACTGTGCAGGACCTCTCCCTCTCGAGCACCAGCAGCCGTCTCATGCTGACACACACATAACTGATACAGCGCCTGCAAAGTGCCTGTGCCAGATTACCCCGAATCAGCCCTACCTCCAGAGAGCTGTTTGAAGGGAAGAAACTTCATAATACTAAAGCTTCAGTATAGCAGAGTCAAATAAAGTTCAAATGTAATGTACATCAAAGTTTATTTTCCTGTCACTACTGCCGCATTAAGAAACAGCCTACAGTTCTGAATGTCTTTAAAGTATTTTCCATTACTGCAAAATGTTTGTAAATGTTCTTTAGGCTGACGACTCAAACAGATGATGTTCTTTGAAGAAACTTTCTCTCTTTATTCTGTCATTACAAAGTGAGCATATAGTGTAACTTGATAAATTAGATTTTAAATGCTGAGAGAAGCCACAGTCTCCCTTTACAAATGTATTATTTTTTTACAGGCATCACAGTTTTCATATTGTCCAATGGAAGCATCGAGTTGACACACAGAATTCCATGATTACTGGTTAATCATGTAGGATTAACGTAGATACTGTGGATCCTACGTGACAGCCCATGAATTATACTTTAGGTGCCTGAAGAAGGAATGCATGCGACATGCTGCCATGGTAAAATGGAAGGGAGAGGAGGAAGAAACAAACTCACACCAAAACTCAGTAGATGCATCTTCTAAAATTTTCTTCTAGATCTTTTACTGGGTCAAGAAGGAAAAAAGGTATTATCAGAGAATAGGCTATGAAAAAATATAGCTTCCACTATAACTTTCAACTCTCTCCCAGGCATAGGAGGACACTATGGGCCCCTAAAGAGACCCAGCAGTGCCCTCTGGTGATTCAGGTCAAATTTGGCAGTGCTACATGGGCAGAAAAATGGACCCTATGGTGCCCTACCAAAGGTCCAGATAAAAGAGGAGGACTCTGTCACCTCTGCTAGGGAATTACAAAGGAACTGACTCAATCTCCATATGTATGTACTGTGCTTCAAAATTTCTGCTACAACATTTACTTTGTTGGAATGAATAAAAATTTTATCTGCATGTGGGGATGAAAAGCACCAATACACATTGTGTCTTGTTGCAAGTTGTCAGTCCTTTGGTGACACTGAAGAAGACAGTGGTAAACACACCAGTTTTAGAGGATGAGACAACAAAAGAGGCATGAGTTTTCTTGCTTGCCTGGGGGCTTTTTCTTTTTTCTTTTAAAATTTAGTAAGAGATTCCCCACAAGGACGTGGTAGAGTAATAAGACTGAAATTAACTAAATGGAGCAGCCTGACACTACCTTTTGGTCTTTTGATAAGTTTGGGAGAATCCATGGAAAATTACAGCATGGCAAACTGGCAACACTGCTGGTCATAGTGGAAATCAAGTATTCAAAACCCCACCCAGAATATTTAACTGTATGGCAACATCTACAGGTTGGATTCCCCAAATCAAAGCTTAAAAATATGTTCTTAAGGCATAGCTAATTTATGTTCTTTATCTACTGATATAACCACTTGTGTTTCATACCTTTTTAATTCTAACCAAAGTTACTCTGAGTTTTAATCTTCCTTCCATCCATTCTGTTGTCCAATAGCTTCCTTCCATATATCGTGTTCTTTTGCAAGCCCGTATTATTCCCAACACACCAAATATCTTTATTCTCATTGTCATCTTTTTTTTCTTCAAATGTAGCCAGCCCCTCAAGAATATGTAATATTTTCACTTCTGACCCATCAATATACCCCATACACTCACAGACGTGTTGTCCTGCGCTTACTCTTTGGTTTTGTTTCTTGACTATGCTGAGTTTTCTGAACCTGTAATACAACTTATTTTTTGAAGGTACCATTTACTTTTACAGTGTGACTAATACTTTAGAGTAATCTGATTTATAACTCAATTTTGGTAACAGATGTTTTATGGCAATCATTAAATATACGTCTCATATAGCAAATAATCATCATCTATAAAGTTCCTACTAGGTCAGCATTATTTCTATTCTAAATTTATACAACAATTATCAATAAAGCAGATTTGATGTCTTGCATACATTTTGATGCTGTAAGCCAAATGTGAAAATAGCCTTTCAAATGCATTCTTCAGCTGAACAGATTTAACTAAAACATAAATGAAAACAAATTCAGAAGCAGCAAAGGGAAATTGAACAAAACTTTAGGACAGTATTTTGTTGGGTTTTTTGTTTTGTTTTTTTAATTTCAATAAATGTTAATGTAATAGAACAAGAATCTTCTACACATTTTCTATTCTCACTTCAGAAACTCACTGGAATGGTGTTGCAGAACAATCAGTTAACTCAGACCATGTGGATCTTGCTTTTTCCCTTAAGGAAAATAAGGCACAAGACAAGGAGTGTGTCACTCAGCTCCACTTCAACAGCTGTTCTTCCACTCCATTCTATGTCAGCTCATTTTTCTCTGTAGACATTTTACTACTATCTTCTGTGCAATTGGCTTTTACATCTGCCCTAAAATGGCACAGAAGAGCAGCAGATGCATTACCACTGAGCATGACTTTAATTCTTATCTGGCTGCAAAGTGGGGTCAGAAGTAAACATTCTTTTAACCTAATTTCTTTCCTAAAATACTACTGCTCCTGCTAAACCATATTATATCCTAATTATCAATAGGTTATTAGGGCATGAATGATATGTTGCTGAGCTTCTGTTTCATTTCCCATAGCTTGAAATGTTTCCATTCTTCTGTTCCTCACAGTGAACAGCAGCGTTTGCTGTCACACACACGACCTGCTGATCTTTGTGCCGCTTTGCAGCACTGCCTGTTTGAAAGGCAAATTGCTGAACATTACACCAGAAAACACTTCTGCTGCTAACAGATAATCATGCAGACCTTGCTATTCTTACAATAAGGGGACATCTGCAATTCCTTTTTTCATTTGGTGCTTCATGTTATTTTGAGTTAGTTTAATTCCAGTATTGCAAATGAAAGCCTCAATCTTACGACAGATCTGAAAGATTACCGAGTTACTGAAATGATAATTCAGTAGTATTTACAAAGGTCTACTGTAAATATAAAAGTATATAAATGCCTACATTTCCCCAATCCTTCTCCTACAGACAATGAACAAACACTATCCGAAAGAAATTCACACTTCAGAGGCAAGATCATGTTTTTTCATTCGAAAAATTAGTTTTATCAGATTACATACATACAGCTGAAGAGAATGAAATATTTTCTTGATGTCAAATGGGAAAGATACTGTATGCAGCAAAACTTGTTGTTCAGTACCATTTTAATGGTCTCAAAATGCAGAAGAAATCAAAAAATATTTTTTCATCGAAACAAAAGAAATCAAACCACTACTGACTATATTTTAAAGATTACACAGTGCTGTCACTGTGCTTAACAAAGTTAGTGTTGCAAATGCTAACCTGTATCAAAATGTTTAAAACAAATCGGCATTAAGCAAGCATATAGTGTAACTATAACACTGACTTTGTACTTGTAAACATCCTTTCCACACAGAGCCCTCTGGGACATTCGAAGAATTTACTGAATGAGCTACTTGGAATAAATAAAGAACACTCAACACTGTAACACTTTAGCTGATTAAAAAACGTTTTAACTGTTCCCCTAGTTGCCTGGAAATGGCCATTTAAAAAATGCTGCTGTGGCAATAGCAAAACTTTATTAATTCCTTATTTTTGGACTTTACTGTGGGGCTTGTTAAAAATAAACTTTCAATCCAACCAGTTCAAGACTGAAAATTTAGTACTTTACAGTGAACCACACAGAATTATGGAAAAAAAAGATGAGTTCTATTTTTTTTTTTAGTACTTGCTCACAAAAACCAGAGAACTCTAGCAATAAAGTTAACTTAAATGACAGTTACATAAACTAAATGAAAACATGTATCTCTTCCAGATTACCCTGCTGTGCTTCAACAAAAATCACCTTTAATTCACTTGCATGTACCAGCTACATGATTTTATTCAAAAGTTGGAGGTAACACATCAAACTTTATTTTTAAATATTCAAATGGCTTTTAAAAGTTTGCAGCCCACTTACATAAGAATTCACTTACAAGTAAAGTTTAAGTGTTGAATCTCTATTTGGCAGTAAGATGAATTTCCAGAAAACCTGCTGATTACAGGTGCATTTGCAAGATTATGAGTTATGATTACTCTAAAAGTGCATTTCTTTTCAAATTATCTTTTTAAGGGCACCAGCATCTACCTTGCCATAAACCTTTTTGAGTACCAAGCAAGTAAAAACAAGTTGAACTCTAAGAGCTCAGAGCTGACAAAAAAAATTTAAAACTGCTTTATTATATAAAATGCCTTCCCTACCTCCACTGCGTGTTCTGACTATATCCATATGGGGGCAGTAATGTTAAAAAAATAAAACACCTTAAAGCAGTCACCTTAATTAATTTGTTCATAGACAATTCCTTAAACATTAGCTTTTCAATACAGTCCTAAAATCTCATCCAGACCCTCTGTCTACTTGTTGGTGTTTTTAACCACCCATATCAGTAATCTGCTACTATTTTTGCATTGTAGTTACCCAATCCAAAGCAATACCTACAGCGCAGCACTGGCCCAAGATAAGCAGCAGATGGGAACTCATTTGTCCATGATGTTTGAAGACACAAAATGCTTAAACAGTTATTAGGGATTCTCACTAGAGTAACACTTCCTGGATTAGACTTTTACCTCAATGTAAATTATTCCATCAGGACAGCTTCCATCCGCATCCATGGAGCAGCTGGAATCTTGGTGGGATAATCTCTGCCTGGACATTCAGAGCAGCAGCTCCTACCTTGATTTGAAGTTGGCCTGAATCAGGAGCCATGTAAGACTCACAGATAAATGTCCTTTCAACCTTTATTCTGTACCCCTCAGGCAGATTTTCTAAACTAGCTACAAAAACCCACCATCATCAGTGTCTCTGCAAAAGCCAGTTCTTTCCAAACCTTTCCACAAAAATAGATTAAATCACCACCAATTACTCAATGGCTTCCTGAATATACTAGTAATTTACAGGGAAGAAGTCATTTAGTGTTAGGTGAAAGGCTGTAGGAACACAGCAAACAGCTCCATAATTTATTACAGGAGAGGCAGCAGGAATGAGCTATGGAAGCACAGATATCTACAATGTTCCATGGAAAATCGCCCAACAAAAATCAAAACCCAGAAAATATGCCAAACATACAGTGATCATGACCCTATTCCCCTCAATAAAACTTCCCCTTACAGTCCCCCAAAGAGCCTTCTGACTTTCCCAAGATAACAGCCTTCAATCTTTCGTGGTAAAAGGGTTGGGGGTGCACCTGTGTGAAAACATGCCCTCTCCAATGCAGCAGGCTTCATACCACTCATAAGTTTGAAAATCCAGAAGTTAACACAAGTTGCAATGCACTGTAATGTCACAGAGCAATCAAAATAAATAAACACAATGTTTCTTTTGTGTTGAAGATTCAATGACAACTACTTAAAAACAGGAAAAAAAATCAGAAATTAAGTCAATCATATCAACAGAACTCCAAACCACTGGTACAGCTACTTGGAGATAGAGATTACATAACCAGGCTATCAAATGATAACAATGATATTTAGTTGGCTCTAAATGCCATCATCCAAGGTGGTCTAACATTCTGAGTCTATTCAACAAGAATCATATGATTACCTCAAACCCCAACATATTCTAAACACCATCATTTAAGGTGCAAAGGCTATGGCATTTGCATCTAATTCTGCAAAACTGACTAGAAGCCTCCTTGCCTCCATCTGTGCATATAGATTTCAGGATGAAAACAGCCATTCTCATGACCTTTCAATGAAGGCAAACCTATTTCTCTCTCACTCTGAACTTCCCAAGGCCAACTTTCTCATCTCTTCACAATCTACTCCATCCGCTCCTGCAGCTCATCCAGCCACTACTCATAAATATCTCACAAACCTTTATTCACAGATTTTACTTCTGTTGATTCTCACAAAATCAATAGAGCAGAACGAAACATGAAAGTAACTGAAAATAAGAATATTTTGAACTGTAAAATAAAAAATAAAAGTTTGAGTTAAAGGATGATTCTGTGAAAGAAAATCACAGTTATTTGAAAATATTAATTTCATATCAGGACTCAAAATCCCAAGCACCACTGAAATCCCACTCCACTGGGAAACATGCAGACATATTCTACAAACCAATACAGTAGTTGATACAAATCTGAAGCAATTGCAGAAAACATTTTGGTATCAACAAGACGTGCCTGCTGAGCTCCCAGCGACTTTGAAAATGAGAATAATTTACTCGCCCATAAAAGAATTCAGAAGCCAAAGTGTGAAACCCAGATTTGAAAAATTCTAATGGAGTCTGCAAAATGACATGCAGTACCACGACTTCTTAGATGTAATTCAATCCCCATAGAAAGTGAATTCATATTTGATGATAGTGATGGTTTATATTTGCCTTTTTTTTAAGGCCTTATCAGAATGTCTATGATCTTCTGTAATAAATTTAAAAGAAAATTAACAGAAAATCACATAGTTTCTTACTGTACTATGGAAATAACTACAACTGGCCATGTTATCCAATGACTGTAATGCCTAACTCTTCCAAAAGTTAGAAGAAATGAAAATAGCTAACAGGATGAGAGAAGGCTTTGAACATTACTATAAGTATGCTGGAGCCAGCTAGTCATTTTGAAGATTTAATAGTCTGCTGTCACTTCTGGAGTAACTGGTCAAACAGCACATGACTTGTGGTTTTTAAAGCAGCAGTGAAGCTTCAAAGCTCTGTTAGTTTTGAGGGAAGCAGGGGCTGTATGAGGACTAAAGAGACCCTTACTTAGGAGAGCATGACGCCCTTGAAGTAGTTTTCTGGGGTAAGGAAAGCCTTATTACCTGTGTCTGATCATTAGCTCACGGAACAGACACTTTCCTGTATAAAGGGCAGGAAAGGGTCAGAGCCACAGAGCATGTCTAGTGATTATGTTGATAGCTATCATGCCAGCTGACAGCTGGGGGAATTGTGGGGTGCATTACACGTGAAGCTGACTTTATGGCTGCAAAGATATCAGCTTTCTTCATAATTTGGAACTAACAGGGAGTTTCCTCTTAAGACAGGTGGATTTTTCTAGCCATTTGAGAAAGATCTTGGTTGTTAATGCTAAGAACATTTACAAAGAGAGAGAATGCTAACAACTGTCTTAATGGCACTTCTGACCAGAATACCCAAAGAGATCTAGACTACAGAGCTACTGTAGAAGATAAAATCTTTCCCCAGACATTTGTTTGTCCTATTCAATCAGGATTTCTCAGATAAACAATTTGGATTTGACTAGCAATTCTAATTCTACTTATGAAAAGATATGCTGAAAGATTTTGGTTTTGAAAAGCAAGCATGAAACATCCCTGGTGCACAAGTTCATCCTGAAAGAAAGAAATCTCAATATATATTAATCCTTGCATGTGTATAAGGTTCATAGTAAAACCTAAGGGGCACTAAGTTCCCCACCTAAATCAAGAAGATATTGTGTTCTCCTTAAGTAAAAGAGCAACATAAAAACAGTTTCCATAT
Organism: Promerops cafer; assembly: GCA_013398275.1. Lineage (NCBI taxonomy): Eukaryota > Metazoa > Chordata > Aves > Passeriformes > Nectariniidae > Promerops > Promerops cafer. The sequence goes on from VZSE01006395.1 coordinate 784,163, forward strand.
GCTCTTCTCCTGTTTCTATTAGAAGCTGTTGCCAGGACTAAGAAAGAAAACTGGACAGAAAAAAAAAGGTAAAAATAAAATACTTTAGCACATTTACGTTTTAAGTCATTGAATCTAGTTCCCTGACTACAAGAAACTAACACACATTATCCATGTTTCCCTACTGGGTTGAAAAGCTTGCTGTTACCTAAATGACAGCATAGTCAGAGTTTAACAATTGTAAGCACACTGCAGGAAATAAATCAATTCTGAACACCACAGGCCGTAAATCAGGCTATTATAAAATTTACAGCCTAAACTGAGTGGAACATAGTGTGATTTTTTTGCCTCTGATCCTTGTCAGACATTCCTATTTATTTTAGAATACATGATGGGTTTCCACTCTCTCAAAGGGATAGGATCAAGCTATCTTTAATTTTGCTAATTATCCAATCAGGTCATATAAGTATTTAAGTCAGTTTAAGACTGATCTGACACTATGAGTGGATGTAAGCAACCTGTGTGCTCGTAACCACAGCACCTATAATATTCAGAGTAATGACATCATCACCTTTTCACTGAAAACTAATTAGATCAGCTAAGCCCAACAACAAAGCTATGGTATTAGATACTGACCTGACTAGTCTCTTCAAATGAAATATCCAATATAAAGTTCATGACAGAGAGAAAACAGCATCTGTATATACATACTCATATACATGTATACATATGGGAATATATGTCCTTGGTCAAACTTTTTGTCTCCTCTACTTCATCATCCCCCATTAAATCAGTCTAGTATCCACCTGTTTTTTATTACATAGTTAAACAATTACATATATCCCAAAAGACATGAAAACATTTCACTTGCATCAAACTACCAGTTCAGATTGCATTACCTTTTATCTGTAGAGCAGAGCCTTTACAGGCTTCAGTTTTACAGATGAAATCCATTACTCACGTCAGATAATTATGCATCATATAATTTATTTATTTAGGCTTGATTTTCTTTTTGGGCACTCCAGATTGCTTTATTTATTTAATTTTTTCTTGCAGTCAAGGTGGCTATCATCTTAGGTATCAAGCAGCTGTAAGACACTACTCCTGCCTCTTCAAATACCACGTATGGACAAGAGGCTTTCCTGCCTTAGCAAGAGGAACACATGCATACACTCTATAGATACATTATCTACACCTTCACACACAGATACTGATTTCTTACTATCAATATTTAATTTCTTTCAAAGATCTCAGATTCAGTAACAAAAACCAAAACTTTTTCATAATATGATGTTTGAAACATCACGGTTACGTGGACCAAGTCCATTAGTACTTAGCAGAAAACACAGGTGACTGCTGGGCTTTACTCTGAATGTGCCAGGAGTTACTTGAAAACATATCAGAGGAGAAGAAAACACCCCTGCTTGCTGACCTCTCCTCACTACACCAGCAGCAAGCCTGACTGGGTGACCTAACAAACCCCTTTCCAATTCTTGCTTCTGTGATAGCTGATAGGCTCACAAAAGGAGTCTTTGATGAGGAGTTTCAATGGAGATGAGGAAATGCAATGCACAGTGACAATATAAGAAGAATTAATAAATGATTGAAAACAAAAGACTTAGGCCATTTTTTGCCACTTCAAAGAAAACAATCTCTTTCTGCCATTTGAACACCTTGTTGTCAGCAGATAAACCAAAATACATCTTTCAAATATTATTACTATAAAAAAAAATCCACTAGTTGCAATCTCATTAAATACTTGTTGACTGAAGCACATGTATAGGTTTATACATATAGAGAGTTAATAATTGTTGAGTTTTCCATTTTCACAATGAACTAACTTTCAGAGCAATTCAGCAAAATAATAGATGGGAAGTTTAAAATCCCTTTGCAGGTAGTAACGGTGCTTTCCAATAATAGTATTACAATTAACCATCTGTTTTCATTGCTACTTAAGACAAAGCAGGGTGAGGGTTTATACTTCCAGCAATCAAACTAAAATTTTACAGGAAGTTATGTTCAGCATCTCCATTCTTTTCCAATAAAAGCTGTGGTCAAGGAAAGTAGCCTGCTGCATTAATGTAATCAGGTTTTGCATATTTGACTATAAATCAAATTTTAAAAATCATATAAGTAATTATAACCTGAATGTACATAAATCTATGGGACCTGATGAGATGCATCCCAGAGTCTTGAGGGAACCGGCTGATGTAGCTACCAAGCCACTCTCAAGATATTCAAGAAGTCATAGCAGTCAAGTGAAGTCCCAGTTGACCAGAAAAAGGGAAATATTGTACCCATCTTTAGGAGGGGTAGAAAGGAGGACCCTCTGGGAACTACCGACCTGTCAAACTCTCCTCTGTGCCTGGGAAGACCATGGGACAGATCCTCCTAGAAGCTGTGCTAAGGCACACAGAGAACAGGGAGGTGATTCAGGACACCCAGCATGGCTGCACCAAGGGCAAGTCCTGCCTGACCAACCTAGTGGTCTTCTATGATGGAGTGAATACATCAATGGACATGGGAAGGGCTGCAGGTGTCATTTACCTGGACTTCTCTAAAACCTCGGACATCCTGCTCTCTAAACTAGAGAGAGAAGGAGTTGATGAGTGAACTGTTGGATGGGTAAGAAGGTGGATTGACAGTTGCATCGAGAGCGTAGTGGTCAATGGCTTTGAGTCCCAGGGGATATCAGTGATAAGTGGCATTGGGACCAGTGCTATTCAATATCTTCGTTAATGATGTAGATGAAGGGATTGAGTGCACCCCCAGCAAATTTGCAGATGACACCAAGCTGAGGGGTGCTGTTGACACACCTGAAGAACAGGATCCATCCAGAGGGACTTGGACAAGCTTGGGAAGTGGGTCCATGGGAATCTCATGAGGTTTAATAAGATCTGGTGCTGCACCTTGGTCAGGGCAATCCCCAGTATCTACAGGATGGGGATAAACAGATCGAGAGCAGCCCTGCCCAGAAGGACTTGGATGAGAGGATGGCCAGACCCAGCAATGTGCACTTGCAACCCAAAAAGCCAAACATGTCCTGGGCTGCATCAAAACCAGTGGGGGCAGTAGGGTGAGGGAGGTGATTCTGCTCCTCTGCTCTGCTCTAATGAGACCCCACCTGTGCCACTGCATCCAGCTCTGGGGTCCCCAGCACAGAACGGACATGAACCTGTTGGAACGAGTCCAGAGGAGGGACACCAAGTTGATTAGAGGGATGGAGCACTTCTCACATGAGGAAATGCTGAGACAATTGGGTTTGTTCAGCCTGGAGAAGAGAAGGCTTTGAGGTGACGTAACTGTAGCGTTCCAGTTCCTGAAGGAAGCCTACAAGTACATGTAGTAGCACTTTTTTACAAGAACATGTAGCGACAGGATAAGGGGGAATGGATTGAAATTAAAATAGAGTAGGTTCAGATTAGGTATAAGAAGGGAGGTCTTTGCTCTGAGTGTGGTGAGGCACAGGAACAGGTTACCCAGAGAAGTTGTGGATGGCCCACCCCTGGAAGCATTCAAGGTCAGGCTGGATGTGGCTCTGAGCAACTTGGTCTAGTGGAAGGTGTCTGCCCATGGCAGGGGGGTTGGAATGAGATGATCTCGAAGGTCCCTTCCAACTCAAACCATTCTATGATTGTCATTTTCCAGTACCGCAAAAACATTGAAAGGAGCCTGCCCTACAGTCTACATTCTAGCACACACAGTAATTTCACCAGTGGATTCCCAACCGCCTAAATACAACATCCTTTTTCTCCCCTTTCTCCCCTTTTCCAAAAAAAGAGTACTTCAATTCATAAAACATTTCTCCTTATGACAGTAAAACTGTTCCTAGAGAACTTAATTTTTTTTAGATCATTATCTTTTCACTCATTGTCTTCTTTACTTCTTTACCTGTGATGAGGATTCTCATCACAGTCCTGCAAGAGCACAAGCAGCCTAAAGTAACAAAGTGTTCAAATTAACCAACTAAACAACTCCTGAGGAGACCTCTCAAGACAATAATGTCTAATGCTGGGCTCAAGAGGATGTGATCACTTTCTAATTTTGGCAAAGTATGACAAACTTCTCACTCTATCCAAAACTCGCTCTCCTGTCAATTTAAAGCACTGCCCAACCCTGCTATTGCTATCACTGCAGCTACTGATTGCACCCCTCCACACTGCAACAAAAAGCCAAGTACTCTCTCCTTGCCAGACCTCACAGAAGAAGAAACAAATAAGGAGCAGAGAAAGCAAAGCTTGATAAGAAAGGTGTTAACAAAGGACATAGCTGTCAAGGAGCTGTGCCACAGACCAATCTATAAATTAGCAGCATACCCAATGAGACTGTAGTGACAGTTCTAAATGCCTGTTCTTTATCAGGTGAAGACAGATCTAAGTCTGTGACATTTTAAGGAAGTAGAATTAGTCTGATTTGGGTTATCAAATGAAGAAGCCAGAAAGCGCAAACCAACCAGCAGTTAGGTGACCTTTTCAGCAGCAGCCACATAGTATTAAGAGTGATTACAGCTTCACAGAACCCAAGTATTTCTACTTACTTAATACTTGAATTATGGGACTGTGGTAAAGAAATGCTCTCTATCTTAAGACACATTTAGGATTTTTCCAATAAATTAATGGGAAAATGAACCTACAAATCAGTGCATTAGGTCTAAGCTTTAACTTAAATTCTCTGTCAAACATGAAGTATGTGAGAAGAGTCCCTGAATTCTAACAATCAAAAAAATAATTGTTTCAGTTCTAGTTTCCTGCATCTTTTCCTTTGCAGTTAACTAAAAACAAAACAAGCAAAAATAAACCAAAATTTTGGAAGACATTTCATGGAATCCTCACTTCACTAAAAGGATAAAGAAAAGCAGCTGAGCTATTTTTTTAATCCACATTTTAAGATTAAATGTTTATGGAAGAATGATAATTTTGCTCCTATGATACCACAGTCATAGTTCATGTGATTAAACAACAAATACCATCCAGACACTCATGCTCTTTTAAACAAAACACTGGAGTAGATCTGTATATATAATCTAAATACATTAAGTTCTTCAAATGTCAGTCACAACATGAAATATTTGTCACAACTTTATTCTAACTCTCCAAGTCAGAATAAAGAAGAGTCACATGATTAATTTTCAGTGTTTGCTTCCTACATTTCAAAGCTAATACAATTTGACAGTTTCTGCAAGTCTCTTGCTAGCCCAAACTCTTTATAAGACCTTCTAATGCATTTATTTTCTTTTTAAAAGGTATATGTGATACCCATCAGGTAATAATATCATGATCATTGGGCTTAAAGGACTAGAAGGGGACAACACAGTAGAAAAAGATAAAGTACTGAAAACATTCCTTTTATGAGGTTTCTGGCATCACATGCAGAAAAATCTAGCTTTTGTTGGGCTAACTATCCAACCCCTACTATCATTAGACTTCCTATGCTCTGTTCTAACCCCAAATCCTACTGGGTTCATGACCTTTCAGGCAAACAAATATAAGTTTTAGTAGTATTGGCATAAAATAACCCTGTTGAAAAATTTAAAAATATTAAAGAAAGGCTCTTGCTATGAACAGCTGAAGAACCAGTGTTTAGTTCCTAGGAAAATAATTAATTCCTGAGTCTTGGAGTGCATATGTAAGGGCTCTCTGGGTCTTCTCCAAGTCCTAGTGCTCAGGAGAGTGTGTGAGCTCTAAGACTTCTAAAAGCTTCCCACGACTTTGTTGAGAGTCAAACACATGTGCTGATGCCAAGAGAGATTGTGAATCAGGAACCCTAAACTTGACAGAGTGGAGGCATTGTAACACTGCTTAAGAATCAAGTTATATGTATTTATTTTTAAATTTTTTTTTTTTTTTCCCAAATGGAACAGACTTATAAGCTGCTCTTTTCACAAATGATGCAGGCCACTTATTACAATTCATGTGAGTGGAACTTTTACCTCAAATCACTGAAGATTTACCAAAATTAGTAAATTATTAGTAAATACCATGCTTAGTACTGAATTAAATGTGACTATTTGCCATAAATCAACTTTTGGCTGACTTCTGCTTCCAGGATTCCATTCTCACAACAAGCTTTACCGTGCAGTTTTAAACCAGACTACACAATTTTCAATCCCAGGCAGACATTAAAACGTCCTATTGGTTGAAGGTTTATATGTTTTACCAGTCAAAAGCAACTTCTTTCATTCCAGTGAGGTAGAAGTAATATAAAGTAAATATTGTCAGCTTGTGTCTGATTCATGCAGCAAACTTACATTCTATGATTCTGTTTTGAAAAACTGAAATATCGTTGACCCTCTGATACAAGATGTACGTTATGCAATTTATATTTTTCTTATGTTTTGGCATAATTCAAACAATAAATAAACCTTTCTAAAAAATGTGAAGCACAACCTCTCAGAAGTTTCACCTGTAATCATTATTCTTTGCTTTTCTTCAAGCAGCGCATGGAGCAGTTCTTCAAAAGAGATGGCAAAATGCATGATCCATATCTGCTTATTCTATTCTTAATTGTCATTTAAGAGTAACTAAAGTTTTACTTCAAAAGTACATTAAAAGACAATTATACAGATAAATTATCACTAGTAATAAAAATATTCTAATTAAGCAATCTTATAAACTAAGACCTTCAACAGACACTTGATGGATCACTATATTGGAAGTGACAAAGAGGTTCAGTGTCCTGTACTTTATAATCACGAAGTAGAAGTGAACTTGATTAAAGACTCATTCCATATTTCAATGACTGAGAATTCATTTATATTTAAAATACACAAGTATCAAAAAGAAAGTTAACTAAAGAAAAACTTGTGATTTTAAGACCTGGCTGTACAATACTTGGAGTTGCCACTACACACTCTTAATTTCCAAAACTATAATGCTCTTACATAATTGTCAGCAAAAGTTGTCCCGTTAAACTGGCTTTCCCTTTTTTGGTGGAGGAAATAACAAAAACTAAACTACTTTGGCCTAATGAGCATCTAGTCAATAAACTTTCTGTGCTCTAAGGAGCAATAGTGGTTGCATTCCATCAAAAAATAACACAACCTCAGAGGGTTCCTCCAGGCTGTTTCTCTCAAACCACTGCCACCAACTCATCTTGTCTGGCTTTCAGCCAACTTCTCATCCAAATTCTGTATTTCCATTAGGCACTGACAAAGGCACTTATCAGAGGAGACACATGCAGCTCGGTGCCATCACTGCAATGCAATCACCGTTCCATGAACCAATACACAACATATTCAACAGATGGTTAAAATTCAAATATTTCAAGCCTCCATTTAAAAAACCTCTTCTAACTTTTGCTATCAAACAGGAGAAAAAAGCCCCATCCTTTTGAAGTAACCTGAATGACCAGATACAAGAATTGTGCATCCTACTGAGGGCACAACTGAATGCCTACAAGAGCCAGGCCAGTTGTAATTTGCATCTTCACTACATACCTTGCTTGTATTTCATATGTCAAACAATGTCCAAGATAATCATCGCCATTAAGTTGCATATTACTCTTTTTCTTCACAGCAAGTACTACAGAATTCTACAGATCAAGAAGTTAGCAAAAAACTCTGAGGAACAGTAGTAATGGCTCAATATTTGCTAACTTACCAGATAGGATTTCTACCATAGAAATCTTTTAGTACCATTTATTTAGTGAGAGATAGCAAGGAGCCAAGATCCATCCACTTAATTAAATAATTCTACTGAAAAGCAGGTGGCAGAACTTCCCTGAATTAGACTTCAAACATGGCTGTACTTGAACATAACTTCTGAAAAAGCCCGCATTTTTATCTGGTTTTATCATTACCAGTATTGGAGAATACATTGATCATCCTTCATAAATTGTTCTGATAATTACAATACACATCTCTTGAGTTTGAATTGTTATATAATTACCATTCAATCTTGTTTAATTCTGAAAAGCTTCAAAAGACTGTTTCTTTATCAATATACACAGTTTATAAAGTTATCTCAACTGCCGTTTTAAGAATAAGCTAAGACACTTCATTATTTAAAACAGGTGAATTACACAAGCCCATGTAAATCATTACAACATGGTATTTATTGTGCTACTGTTCACTCTAACAACATTTGACTGATAGAGGTAAGCATCTCACGTTCTGCTTTCTCTTGACCATTTTTACTGCATTCCAGACACATATTCCATAGTTTATCTACAACTGGTAAAAATCAGCAATGCTAGTATTACAAAGACTATACTGTTTCTCTTTCAACCCTTCTTCTTCTTTAGCCCCTACCCCCAGAAAAACCCAACACCTGTATTTTTTCCAGTGCTACAAAATTGTTTTCTGAAAACGTGGTAAAAATTGAGAGTAATAATCCAGCTTGATACACCTCCATTCTTTCATTTAGCTTAGATGCAAATGTGTGAATGCAAATGCCAGCAAATAGGCAAATCTGAGTTTCACCAGGTCTTGTCTGCTATCAAATAGCTAAGATTATTTACTTTTAAAATTACCTAATAAGCAGTTTTCACAGTACTTAGTTTATCATATTCCCCCCGTCAATGTTTAGCAGACATTTCTATTCCCTCAGACTGTAGCAGTAGTTGTTCCCAAAACAAGCTGCATTCATTCTCTGCAGCATCACGTCTTGTTATTCCATATAGTGAAATCTTACACAACTGGCCTGTTTAAAGTACACACCCCCTCCCTAAAAAAAAAAGGATGATCTGTTTCAAATCACAGTTACATATCTTTTCTTGCTGTTATGCTTCTAATAAATATATGTGGAAAGGTTAAATTCCTTCAGGTTAGCCATTCTGATGCAGCAGAACTGGCACACTGAGTAGTGAGAGGAAGTGACCAAGTCATTTAGGAAAGGTGATCTGATCGACATCCTCAGATTGACAGTTATGGGTGGGCTTTACTGTAACAGAAATAAATACACCTGCCTCACCAGACCTGATCTGGGCCCTCAACCAACAAACATCACTCACACAGACCAAGAAACAGCTCATCTATAGATGTATCCATTCCCTGGACAACAAATTCAAGACCACGTCGTTCCTGAACAATGTAACTAATTAGCATTGCACTTGTATAAAAATTTCAACTGCTTGATTCCTCAGGAACTACAAAGTATTGAATACATTCTCCCCACAAAAGCAATTACAAATTCCAGGAAATGAAATTAGCTCAGTTGCATGTTTCTCAAAGTATACATTTAAAAAGAAAGCAAAGGTATGGCACAAGCTACCTTCCTTTTAAGCGAAAATTTTTTGATGCAGAACTAAAAAGTACATAATTTATACGAATGTTTTGAAATAGGAATAATTTTTAAAACTGTATTAAAACCACGGGGATGACGCTCAACTTTGTTTCTTTCACCAAGACCAAATTAAAAGAAATTTATGTAGCTTAACTTCTAATTCCTTTCTTACGTTCTTACTTCAAAGCCAGATTTCCAGCTGAGATCCAATTGTTGGCTTAAAACAAACAAAAAAAAAATTCCAATGCTTTTATCTTCGCTACTGTCTGCAAGGATCTCCTCCAAACCCCCAACTTTATGCATGTTTGAATCTTACATCCCATCCTGCATTCATTACCTCACCCCATTAACATTCCATGCAGAGAGCCCTTTGCTAGTTTTATGAGGCAAAACCACAGAACATCAGGTTAACAAAGCCCTGCCGAGAACATTCCCCTCAGTAAAACTGCTCATCGGGAGTCTGTTTACATGGATTTGCAATGACTTATTAGCATTAGAGAACTGGAGGAAAATCAGAAAGTCTGGTAATAGGAATACAAGATTTATCTCTATACCTATAAATAATACTGACCACTTTCTTCATCATTATTTCATCATATTGCTTATTAGACGAAATTTAAAACAATTAATACACTATTTTATTTTAGAACTTGTTTGTCTTACTCAGTTGGCTATTGCGTGGTAAAAGGAAAAGGCTTCATGGCTTGTAGGACACATGAACTGATGTTTTGTCAACTGTTTTGACTTTATTATTACAATTGGCACCTGTAATTCGTTTCATGATGTGGATGGCTCAAGTCTGTCTATATTCTTATACTCCACACATATGAAGGGGCAGACTGGATGGGGCTTTGAACAAACTGGTTTAGTAGAAGGTGGAACTTGATGATTTCTTATGTCCCTTCCAACCCAAACCATTCTATGAAACTATAATGTAGTAGTTGTGAAACTTATTTATGAGTAATATTAATTTGATAATTAAACTATTATTAATGCACAGATTAAAATTAGTGTAAACACGTACACACACCCACAATAACACACAAGTACAACACTTAGCCCTGCCTACAAGGCTTTAACTGAAGTCCTCTTTATTTGAAAGTTCCTTCCTATGTTGCAAAGATACAGGAGTTCTTTGTATCTTTCAACAGGGCCATAACAATGTTTGTATTCATTTTAGATTGAAAAAGTGTGACAAAAATACATGGTTTTATGGCTATAAAATTAATTTCACTCCTCTAATAGGAGTTAAATTAATTAGCCAGTGCTTCACCCAGCTTGCAAAAAGTGGAAAATTAGATGCTACCTTTATTTTGGTTTTAAGAAAGGATGAAAAAAAAATCAGAAAATTAGATGTTAAGTAAAAATTACAATGGAAAAATGCTAAAGAAGTAAAGCCATATACTTAAGAGAAGGTTTGCACAAGATACAGCTGTTTGCTTTTAAATATTTTTTCTATCTACTAAAACTAAAATAGATTATAGGAATATAAGATTTTACTGATACACAATGAGGGATTTTTAACTCATGTAACAGTTAATTAGATCTCAGCAAGCCCTCTTTGTATCCTTTCTATCTTTAAGTTACCACTACCAGAATAAAACTATTGCTGCAAAGCCATGTACATACAAATGTTGATTTGGGGTAGTTAAGTTAGATGACTTACACTTTATCTAACAAATTTAGAAAAGAACAGAATGGGAAACCATCTTGAAATTATGACTGCCACAGGAAATTTCAATTCAGTGTATATTTTTATTAACAGAAAATATTTACACACTCATATACATCATTTTACTGTGGATTTGAGGACAAAACCTGCCACTTGGAATGACTTCTAACTAAGATTTTCTACATTTTCCAAAAGCCATTTAAGCTTAGGAACACAACAATTCTAATGCTGAATTAGCTGGTTTCATATTGTACCATTTCTCATGAACAGAAGCATAGTGAAGGTGGTTCAAGTAAGAATTATTTACGTGAGTGTTTCCAGTTTAACTCTCACTCCAAACCCCACCATTTGGTGCAAACACCAAATATCCCCCCATTCAAAAGCCTTATTTATATGTGACACTACACAACTCTATAGAAACTCAAAATCTCTACTTAGTAGCAACACATTGCTAAGATGCTAATTTTACTTTTGTCCTAAAAAGACAAAAAAAATTGTTAAGGTCAGAAGTAAATAAGAAATGCCATTTTTATAGGGACATTACTGATAAAGTGGGAACTTAGAATAAGGACCATCTCCAGTAGGCAGCCAACTGCATTAAGAAATCACTACCAAATATATCCAAGGTCTGCAATACAACTTGTTCGACCTCCAGGAAAAGGCCACCTCTTTCAGGCAATTGCTTGTTATTGGTCCCTTGGGTGGTCCAAGACCTGGGTGGTCCAGTGAGTTCAGCTTGGACAGCTTATTTCAGTTTTTATTGTATTTAACTGTCTCACATCACATTTTATTCTTCTGGAGAAAGAATTCAAACTTTACTAAAACAAGAAACAGTCTCTTATTTAAATCTTGCTTCCTGAACATTAATACGAGTCTTATGGGAAAACTGTATCACAAAACCAAACCAAACAAACAACAAGCTTTTACACTACATCATTCCAAAATGAGATGAAGGACCCTAAGGACCCAAAACAATCCTGAACCAACATCTGCACAGTAGTTTGAAATCTTTAAACATTAAGGCTACTATTCATGCTCTCACACCACAATTTCCAACATATCCACCTGACAGAACTGTTGTGAGCATCATTTTCTTCTAAGTGTGGGATGTAAGAAGGAGGAGAGCGAGTCAGTGCAAGTGAGGTTGATACTTCCACAGTTGGCTACACTGCTTCTGGCACCTGGCTCAGCTCTGCTCTGACTGTCACCCTGTACTCGACAGGCAATCTGTTCCAGTGTGAACTTGTTTGATGGCACCATGAATACTTTTTTTAAAACTCATTATTAAGATTGTTGCTATCCAGAAAAAAAAAAGTGGACCGGGTACCAAACCCTGACATTTATCCCACAGAGAATGATGGCACTGCAGCGGGATGCAGCTCCCAGCAACACTGCTGCTTTTCAGTACTTCCCAATTGAGAATTGTTGTCCAATTGCTTTTGCTTGGCCCTATTGTAAATTCAGTTTTATCCTTCATTTTTCCTATCACATCAGTGGTTACATTTTTTCCCTTTCCATTTTCTTCATTATTTGTATTTGACATGAAGAAATAAAGATCATTTAATTATCTTCATCATCAAAATTCACAAAACCTTTCAGTAGACATTTCAATTGTTTCACACAATGATGTAAGCATTCACTGCAGTCTAAGCAGATTAAAATTGAGAGAATATCCCAGTAACATTAATTTTGCAGACTTAAGGCAGACACTGAAAAACACTAGAAACACTAGATGGTACCAGTAACTGGAAATAATGAACAATAAGTAACCAAAACAAAATGAAAACAACTCAAAGAACAGATGCTCATTAAAAAAAAAAACCCTCAAATAATTTTGATCAAATCAGAAATTTCAATTTGAATGGGAGGAGAGCAGTAAGCAGCATTGCTACATTTTTTTCTACAATCAAAAATATGTTCTGAATTTTCAAATGTACTTTCCCCTCTTTTTTTAAAGAGAGGTGATTATATCAAAACAATTATTTACAGGGTGCAGAAAACTTATTATTAATGAAGGTCAAAATGTTAGGAAAGATTCAAGAAACACACCAGCAAAGGCTTGAACTACTATTATTATCTCCCAAGCTGCCTTCAGGAGGATTTAGCAATAATGCGGCTGAACAAGTTTTTCATCAGTTTCAAATTGAGTCAATTTAACACTACATATTACAAAAACCTACTTCATGCTTTTTATTTATTCTTCTTATTAATGTGTTAGATGTTACACCTTGCCTCAATTCATTACATTCTCTGGGAAGAGGAATTATTATTGGTCAATAGATGATTCTTGAGGGTAGTATTGGACTACAGCTTTAAAAATAACCAGTCCCATTTTCCACTGGATGCAATTCTCCACCTTTTGGAGAAAAAAATCCAAGTTCCCAGATATTAAATTTGTACAATATACTTGCTTCATCAGAACTATTTAATATTTAAAATATAATTTTAATATTTTAAATGCTTAGCATTAATAAACATGCTTATTTAATAAACTAATTCCTTCCTATCAGCATTAACACTGGTAAATTATGCAGTACCCAGAAGTTATCATATCAACTCAGCAAAGACAATGAGCAAGTCCAAGACAGACACTGACTTGGAAGATTCTGTCTTTTACTCTCCTGAGATCAGACAGCCTGTGACATCTGAATAGGGGAAAACCAGCCCTAGAAAAAAGCCTGTATTTGTCTAATTTAAATGTATTTAAATAGTTGTAGCAGGTAAGAGCAATCGGTATTCTGAAAAGTAAAGAAGCACTAAACAGACAAAAATCCTTCCTTGACCCAAGGACAAACTCCAAATTCCTCCTGTGAAATCTCGCTGCAGGACAGAAACAGCATCTGAAGCAGCAATAAAAAAAAAACCCAAGGAACTCTAAATACACCTATGTCTTAAGGAATAAACATATTTAAAACCCTTCAGTTTTAGAATTCTGCTGAGCTATTGACTTTCATATGGAAAATGTATGAGCAGCATATGTAACACTGCTCAAATCATTTTGCAGTTAAACAAACAAGCACATGCCTAGAGGGGACAGAAGAAAGTAACTGGTCTCCTGATGATGAATAGCATTAACTTGCTCTGGCTTGCCAAGTCAGTGAGCGGTGTGAATTTAATGGCAATTAGCCCAGATCAAAGTTGAAGTCCCATGAACAAAGTAGGTAAAACTGACAATATCAAAGAAGGGAACCATATCATGAGTGAGTGAAAAAAAAAAAGGACTTACATTTATTTATAATGTTTGCAGCTGTTAATGAAAAAGGACAGATCTTCACAAAATGTTTGTTTTCAAAACAGTATTACTGATTAAGCGGATTTCCAGGAGACTGCTTTCATGGGTAAACTGGCCAAAAAAACTGATAGCAAAGAAAAATATTCTGCAATAGCTTCTATTGTGTACCCACTGCACAGAATGGTATTTTCTCAGAAATTAAACTGTGAGTCAAAGTCAAGCATTCTCCCTCCTACCTGGCAAACAATTTATCAGCCATTGAATGCAACAGAAAAAGTTCACAGGTGTCAGAAAGAGGCAGAAAAGGAGAGAATTCATGTGTTTTACATGCAGTAGGCTTTAGGGATTATTAGTAATAGGAAAATATTTCTGTCATTAAATCTGCATGTCTTAATTAAGAGTGACATTAAAAAAGCTATAAATTTAAAATGTGCATGAATGATCTGGAAAGAACAGCTTTAGATTTTTATTTTAAGTTTAAGGAGACCTCCACTTCCACATAATATTAGTAGGAACTAAATTCCTATTTCAAATATTAGATGTTTACCAGACCTACAGCATGCTCACTAATACCTAACTACTATCACTACAAAATTCCAGTCTTCACGTAATATCTTCCAACTAAAAGTCTGAAAATATTCTTATGGCATTTTCCACAGCATTTCACATGGATGGTAATATATATTTTTGCAGATGAAATGATACACAGAGAAGTTAAATAATTAGCCAAAAGCAGCAAATTAATACAAGATACTGGAATAAACAGAAGATCACTTCTTTCTATTGTAATCACTATCCTACTCATTTGATATAGGTAAAATAATAAACAACAAAATCAAGTTGCAATCTCTTTGAATTAAGTGTATTGAAGCTAGGCACAGTAAAATGGTCCAGTATAATAAACAGCAATATATTTTTTACCATAAGCTGAAGGGTAAAGACTCAGCAGTACTTCAGCAATTAGTCAGTGATGTTTATGAGAGATTTCCTTGAGCAAGGACTAAGTTTCTCAGAAGATCAAAGATAATCGGTGTTACACTCTGCCCTAACCAGACCCAGATTCACACTTTCCATTACTTATTTACACTGATCTTATGACTATTTTTATAGATCCATCAGAATAAGTGTGCTTTTACTCTTTTACTAATATTTGTTTAATTAAGTTAATTAATTACAGGTTAACTGAAATGTCGTACAAAAGACCTCACGCAGCTTTCAAAGTGTACTGGGAATCCTAATCCTTTTTTTTTTTCTTTTAACTAGCAGTAAGGATGAAGTCAATAAATTGTCAATTAATAACATACTTGCTTTGATGGCTCTTCAGTAATTCACTTTCATACCACTTCATAAATTTCTTAGGAAAACTTCTGGGATCGCTGATACAGTACCTCTGCCATGGGAAAATTTCGTTTAAATCTGTTCCACTGCCAATAAACCAATAAGACTTACTGGCTGATAATCCTCCCACACTACACTGTTTAGGTATATGCACTCAAGCAGCAAAAGTTTAATTTGTTCCACTAATGGCACAGAAAACTACTCAGACTTATTCACCATACAAATTTGAACTTCAGTCTGCTACTTTCTGTTATTCCTTGGGTAGAAAATTCAAGCTATTGGATGCTTTGTAATTCAGACTATTTTATCTTTTCCTTGATCCAAAGCATAACAATAATAATGGACACTATCAGCAACTAAATGTTAAACTGCACTTCACAGAAGAAACATAGTAGAAAGTCTGAATATTATTTGCATTGGCTCACTGACATGTAAGGCACACTCTGCTGTTCTAAGTAGGTGTAATCTTATTCTGAAACTACTAAAAGTAGCAATGCTAGATGCCTTGGACATATTTCAAGTTGCCATACAATAGCTTTTGTTTAGAATTTCTAGTGGAATAACATGCACTTTATTAGGTACAGCCTATTTGTTTGGAAGGTAATTTAATTTATAAAAGCACAGGAAGAATTTAGGAAAGAAGCCATATAATGCTAAAAATACTCATTTTCTCTAAAGTTGTGTTGATAGCATTGATACTGGTTAATCTAAACTAAAAGATCTATTACGTAAAAAAACAACTTGGAATGCAAAGTTCATTTAAAAGTGCTGCACATGTCAAATAGTCATGACAGGACAAGGCCAGGTGGAGTTCTTAAAAGAAGTAAGAAAAAGCTATGAGATTGTAAGATATTTTATTATTATCCCATCTTATGTAGGAAAATTACTGGAAAGTAATAGGAAAAATTCACTACACATATATACTAATATATATATATACACACACACATACAGATATATACATATTTATATAAATACACATATATATATACACACACACTGTATTTTCTATCCCACATAGATTAAGGAGAGTTTGTCCGCATTTCCCAAACAAAATGTACCAGTGCCCTGGTACTGACAGCAAATAGGTAGAATTTGTCAAAAAACAACAAGTGTTTGGCTAGCGTTCTTCCTGGGGTATGAAGAACCAGCTGGAGATTTTCCAAAGGGACTCACTTATGGATAAAGAATTAAAAGAAATTGTCCTCCTGTTTCTCTAGTAATTCTCTGGGGAAAAAAAAAAAAAAAACAAACATCTAGAGCTAAAAAGATTTATACTTTCTCTTAAGTTGCAGCTCTATAATATATTTATAGGGCTACGTTACACAATGCACCATAGACTACACCATCATTTTTCTAAGCTCTCCTCCCAAATCTCAACAATACTCAGATTATCTTATTCACAGATACAATGAGAATAAATATTTTGTTTTCTCCTTACATACATGTATAGCTAAACATGAAAACGTTTAGGAAAATTATACCAGATGTCCGGTAAGTATATATTCCCACTTTTCTCAACCCTAATTAAGAAATTGACCCTGGCCCTTCCAAATTCTTATTGTGACATTCTAGTTTAGGAAA
This sequence comes from Promerops cafer, assembly GCA_013398275.1. Lineage (NCBI taxonomy): Eukaryota > Metazoa > Chordata > Aves > Passeriformes > Nectariniidae > Promerops > Promerops cafer. Next base: position 801,189 of record VZSE01006395.1, read on the forward strand.
TGAAGGGTAAGAAGAGGGCTTTGTCTCTTAAGAAAACAAATAAAATTCTCAGAAAAAACTGAAATAAGGAGGACTGCAAGCTGGGTTAGTTTCACATTTTTACTAGTTGTTTACTATTTTTACTATTATTATTATTATTATTTACTACATTGTTTCTGTTTCTCTGAAGCAGCAATCCTAGAAAGGCTTCTAATGTTCCAGTGCTGGTGCGAGTCACAGCCCTGTGGGGTGTGAGGTCCAACCATCCACAGAGACTGGGTCCAAGGCTCAGGAACACACAAACAGCAGTCCTCCGTGCTGGCTGCTATGTATGAGCCAACAACCACCCTTAGCAGAGAATTAAGGAAAAGGAACGTGCAGAGGTACCTCTACTACACAGAAGTGGAAGAACTTTGCTTGCCCCGCGTTGGTAAGCACGGCAGGAACTCAGATGTTGCTTTAATTCCTCAAAGCCAGGTTCAAAATGCTGCTGTAACTGAGTCTGAGTTGTACTGGCTCCCAATACAGCAACATTCATTTGCAAGTGTTTCACTATGGCAGGACCTCACAGAAAATGAATGAAAAACATCTTGTTCCCTTAGCATTACCTCATGCTATTTTTGTACAACTATGCTTCTTAATTACCAATTTCTTTGCTCTTAAGAACAAGTGTTCTGGAGTAACTTACTTAATTCACATCTCAAAACAGAGAAACCTTTTACTGGAGCTAGCTGAGCAGCTCCCATTTGAGAAGGGAGGAAAAATGGTGGCAGCTAAATCCAAACAGAGCCAAGCCACAGTAAAGGCTACAAGGGTTGGTGCATTCTTACTGCAAACATCCCTCCATCATACTCTTGCAGCAGCCCAATAGAGAAAACAGTGGAAAACAGCAATGCAAACCCATCCAAAATGCTCCACTTTACACAACAGTGTAAGATGAAATATTGTCCTCTCTGGTTATATAGAATCAAAAAATTGTTTAGGCTGGAAAAGGTCAGAGTCCAACCATCAACCTGGCACTGCCAAGTTGACCACTAAATCATGTCCCTAAATACCACATCTAGATGTCTTTTAAATACTGTCAGGGACAGTGATGCAAGCACTTCCCTGGGCAGCCTGTTCCAATGCCTGACCACCTTTCCAGTGACTCAATTTTTCCTAATAACCAATTGAAATGTCCTCTAGCACAACTTAAAGCCATTTCCTCTTGTCCTATTGCTTGTTATTTGTGAGAAGAGGTCAGCCCCCACCCAGCTACAAACTCCTCTCAGGCAGTTGTCAAGAAAATTAAGGTTGCCCCTGAGCCTCCTCTTCTCCAGGCTTAACAACCCCAGATGTTTCATCCATTCCTACTATGAGTTACCCTCTAGACCCTTCACCAGCTCCACTGCCCTTCTCTGGGCTTGCTTCAGCACCTCAATGTCCTTCCTGAATTGAGGGGCCCAGAACTGGACACAGCACTTGAGGGGCGGCCTCACCAGTGCCCAATACAGGGGGACAATCACCGCCCTGGTCCTGCTGACCACACTATTCCTAACACTGATGCCACTGGCCTTCTTGGCAACCAGGGCATGCACTGGCTCACTGGCACCAGTCACTGTCAACCAGCATCCCCAGGTCCTTTTCCACAGGGCTGCTTTCCAGCCACTCTGCCCAAGTCTGTAGCACTGCACAGTGGTGCTGTGACACAGGTGTAGGACCTGCCATTTTGCCTTGTCTAACCTCATACTGTTGGTCTCAGCCCATTCATCCAGCCTGTCCAGATGCCTTTGCAGACCTTCCCACCATCCAGCAGATCAACACCTCCACCTCTGCAAACTGACTGAAGGTGCACTCAATCCCCTTGTCCAGATCATGGATAAAGATATGAAGCAGGACTGGCCCCAGCACTAAGGCCTGGGGAACCCCATTAGTGACTAGTTACCAAATGGATTTAGTTTCATTCACCACCACTCGCAGGGCCTGGCCAACCAGCCAGTTTCCTACCTAGTAAAGAACACACCCATCCACGCCATGAAAAACCAATTTCTCCAGAAGTGTGCTCTGAGAAATGGTATCAAAGGCTTTACTAACGCGCAGGTAGACAACATTCACGGCCTTTCTCTCATCCATTAGGCATGTCAGCCTGTCATTGAAGGAGAACAGGTTGGAGAAGCAGGATCTGCCTCTCCTAATCTCACACTGGCTGGACCTGATCATCGGGTTGTCCTGCATGTGCCATATGATGATACTCAAGATGATATGCTGCGTAACACTGCCCAGCACCAAGGTCAGGCTGACAGGCCTGTAGTTCCCCAAATCCTCCTTCTGGCCCTTCTTATAGATAGGGGTCACTACTGCCAATTACCAGTCACTTGGGACCTCCCCAGTTAGCCAGGACCACTGGTAAATGATTGAAGACGGTTCAGTGAGCTCTTTTGCCAGCTCCCTCAGCATCCTTGGATGGACCCCATCTAGCTCCACAGACTTGTGAATATCTAAATTGTATGGGAGGTCATTGACCATTTCCCCTTCGATTATGGGGCCTTCATTCTGCTCCCAACCCTGTCCTCCCCATCAGGGGGCTGGGTAGCCAAAGAACAACTGGTCTTGTCATTAAAGACTGAGGCATTAAGACATTAAGTACCCCAGCTTTCCCTCATCTTTTGCCATCATGTTTGCCCCTGCATCCAATAATGGATTTTGTTGCTGATGTATTTACAGAAACATTTCTCACTGTCTTTCACAGCAGTAGTCAGATTACACTCTAGCTGGGCTTTGGCCCTTCTAATTTTCTCCCTTCATTACCTCACAACAGTCCTTGTGAGTTTTCCAACCCTTCTTCCAAAGGTCATGAGCTCCTCTTTTTTTTCCTGATTTCCAGTCAAAACTTTCTGTTCAGCCATGTCAGACACTTCTTCATCAGCTCATCTTTCTCAGCACGTGGATACAGCCTGCTATACCTTTAAGACTTCCTTTTTAATTATGTTCAGCCTTCCTGAAGCTCTTTGTGCCTCAGGATTGCCTCCCAAGGAACTCTTTCAACTAGTCTCCTAAGCAGGCCAAAGTATGCTTTTGGAAGTCCATTGTAGCAGATCTACTGCTCCCCCAGCCCCCTTACTTCTTCAAGAACCAAAATTTCCATCATTTCATAATCACTGTGCCCAAGAGGCCTTCAACCACCACATCATCCACCAGCCCATCCCTGCTCACAAACAAGAGGTCCAGCCTGTGCCTTTCATAGTTTCCTTGCTCACCAGCTGTGTCACAAAGTTAACTTCCACACTCCAGGAACCTCCTAGGGTGTTTCCAATGTATTGCATTTCCAGCAGACATCTGGTAAGTTGAAGTCCCCCACGAGAAAAAGGGCCAGCAATTGTGAGATTTCTCCCAGCTGCTAACAGAATATTTCATCTGCCTCTTCATTCTGCATGGGAGGCATATAGCAGACTCCCACCAAAGCCTGGTTGTCCTTCTCTCTGACTCTTAAAATAAACACTCACCCTACTGTCTCCATCATTACGCTCCAGACAATCAAAACACCCTCCAACATCCAGAGCTACTGCAATATTTTTCCTTCCTTGACTATCCTTTGTGAAGGGTTTATGGCAATCCACTGTAGCATTCCAGTTGTGCAAGTCATTGCACCATGTTTCCGTGATGGCAATATGCCATAGTTTTCCTGCTGCACAATGGCTTTCAGCTCCCCCTGCTTGATGCCCACGCTGAATGTGTTGGTGTCAATGCACTTCAGCTGGACTATTCGTTACTGCCTTTTGGGGACGACAAGCCCTAATTCCTATGTAATCATTCTCAGGTGCTTCCATGGTTTCTAAAAATTCAATAATCCTTGTGTCTTTGCTGCCACATCGATTTCCATCCCTGACCTCCACTGAGGAGGCAGACCAAAGGACCTTGCTACCACAGCATCCCTCAGGCAGCAGCATACTCTCCCCAGGTTTATCTGTAGTAAGTCTAGCTTTATTTCTTTCCTCCTTCAAATCTAGTTTAAAGCTCATGAAAGAGCTATACCAAACAACTCTACTAGGGCTGCCTTGGAAAAAATACGAATGAAGACTTTTAACCATCCTATTTCTACCTTTAAGGTGGATTATTCTCACCTCTCCATTTTCCCAGTACCAGGAAGGAAGGCACGATCTCTGAGTTGGGAGCCTAATTTGCTGCCACTGTGTAGAAAACATATTCTTCTTCCATCATGATTTTGAGATAGTGATTTTTCCAGTAAATAGAAAAGTACAAGTCATCTCAATTCTACTTGTAACAGAAAGAAGGAAAAAACTACTTGACCAATTTCTGAATGGTCCTTAATTAAGCACCCTTGCAGTCTCACCAACTGCTGTGAGATGATTATGAATATCCCTGGATAGATACAACATGGACTTTATTGTCTGTCTCCAAAGTGGAACATGAAGTTCACACTGCCTTACAGATGTTCCAGCATGCAAAACTGGATGTTCATGCTCTCACTCACTTCTTGCCATAGGAACTTGCACAGTTCTGCAGTAAAAAGAAGAGTGTTTAGTTCTATACTGGTGACTTGCGAAGTGTGAGGATACTAGAGAAACATCTGGCACTTCTAATGAAAAATCTCTGTTTCAAGTATAATGGGACACACACCCTTTGGAATTGTGCAAGAATTTGAAGAAAAATTAAAGTTGAACAGTTAATTTCCGATACGTCTGTCTTTTCAAAGAAACATGAAATCAAGCTGTGAAGACAAAGAACCTGGCAATGCCATCATCCGCAAAAGACTGTGCAAACAGCAACATCCCAACAGTGCAAAGAGACAGAAATCATTTTAATTTATGGCTTTTACCAGCTATTATACTCTTATGTCCTTACTGAGCACAAAGGTAGCATTTTTGGAATTGCTACCCACACATGTGCTGTATTTTACTATTTTACACATCTTTGGGATTTTATTTCCATACAATAAAAGTTAGAGAAAAATACATGTATTTTAACATAGCAAGTAAGATCTTAAAAAAAAGTTGGAATAATCTGTGCAATAAAAATGTGAAAAAAGCAGACAAATATTCTGATTCTTCAGTTTCAATGGATCTACAAAATAAAAAAAAGTTTTAAATTGAGGATATAATGACTATAATAATATTAAATCTGTTTACCAATTAAATGATCACACCTCCCTTAAGACTGAAAATGTAGACAACAGCTAGTAGCTGACATCTCACTTCAACATTTTACAGCTGCTTTAAAGACATTTGGATGCATGCATGCATCTTATTTTCCCAGGATTTCAAAGTCCACATCAGGCTGCTGCTCAGCCATTATAAATGAGTAATTCAAGTAGGGCATGACTGCTTCTTGTATTAACTTGATAAAGATGTTTCAGTCGAAGTGCATCAACAGTTGTGTTAAGTCATCCTTTTCACAGGCTTATACTGTGCTTATGTTACCAGTGAAGAAAAAAAGAAGTACTATTGGCTTCAAATTATTATAGAAGTTTTTACACCAAACATAATTAATATTATGATTATTGTATTTTATTACCCTCATTTTGAAAAATATAAATATGCCTTAATTATTTCATTTTGTAATTAAAAATAATCAACTGACTGCAACTTGCATTAAAGTTTCATTTTATTAGCTTAGACATGCAACTGCTTAAAGGACTGGTATGTGCCCTTGAAAATACACATCTTTCTTCAGAAAATTACATTCTATCTGTAAGATTTTCAAAAAAATTGTTTAAAACCACACTTTTAACATAATAGGTTAATTTTAAGCTTATCATTGAATAATGAATTTATTATGAAACATGTATAAAACAAGAGTTTTGCAATAATTTTACTTTCTGAAAAATATTAATCCAGAGCTTGGGCTACTACATCTTTCAAATACTATAAGATAGTTTGAGCACATTTAATTTTCTTGTACGAATTTGCTCAATACCGAATTCTTTTTCTCTTATGACAGCAGGGACATAAGAGAGCTCAAAAGTACAGAAGAGAATTCATATTCTCATTTCATTAATTTATTTCTATTGAATACAAGACCAAACATGAACATAGTTGCACTAAAAATAAGAAATGTGCTGTACACATAATTCATGCAAAGCCCAAAGCATAAAAGATGTGGGGTTTTTTTATGCAACTTTTACATAAACTGGACATCTGACTGGTTACATCTATGTGATGGACATACAGAAGAGAAAAGAATACTACCTAAAATTGGTGATCCATCACCATATGTGCTCCATAACCCTGCTCACTAATGTTGAGCCAGATACTGTATTTAATAATTCTTATATTCAATCATATCTTCTCTTATGTTTCAAAGTATTGTTTTTATTTACAAAATTTCCATTGTTTTCACCACTTTAAGGGGGAAAATCCCTATGATAGCCAAGTCAGTTCTAATATTATACTTTATATTGTATTTACATAATATTTTTTTAGGATTTAATTATTTTTATTCCAAAAGTAAAACAAGCATAGGTATTTTTGAGGGCAGCAGGGGATAAGAAGAGGCAGTCAGCCACTTGTTTGTTTATTCAGATTATTAACTTGAATATTTATTATTTATTATTAATTAGATAGCTGAATAAACTTTATTTTCATTTATTTTTTGCATCGTATTATTGGAACATGGTCTTTTTTCCACTGGCATGACAGTTATAAACACTGAAATTCAAAAAGACATGGCTCAAACTCTAGTCAGTCTGACTCCTTTCATGTCAACCTTCCCAAAGACAGTGGTCTATTTTTCTAAGATTCCTGGACATGAGGCAGCATAGCCAAAGATATTTCTTCAGCTTGGCACAAACCCCAGATGAGCAGCCCCAGAAGCTCTGCACTGACAGATGGTGAACCCAGGCTAAATGTGTAGGAGTTGGTAGATGCAGGCAAACTCCTACTGTAAGAGCTGAAATGTTTGGAACTCCCCATCCCTTACATTGACATTGTCAGAGTAGCCATTCATTGAATAACCATGAAATGTCCTCATAAGTTCAGAAAGTAGAACCCCAAAATTATTTGCTATTCTGCAAATACACAGTTTTCTAAATCTCCTGGGGGAAAAAAATCACTTTTTTTTTTCCAGATCTGTCTACTTCACCTTGAAAATACATCAGAAATTAGGAAAACACTTAGGAAAGCAGAGCATGCACCAATATGATGTGCTGCAAGTGGTATCAACAATTTGCAGCAGAAATGAGTTTGGATGGGAACTCAGAAGTCAGGTCAGCAAATTACTTTGCTCTGGCATATGTTTCTCTTAACTGAACTGGCTGCAAGACCAGGGCAACACCTAGAATATTCTCTTTCAGACATGACTTCTGAAAAACCAATGTGGGTTTTTTTTCCTTTTCAAACTGCCTTTTCCTCTACTGAAGAGTGTAAATCAGATTAAAATTAAGAATTAAAAATATTTAGCTATTTAAGTAAACTATATATCCACTCTAATCCTATCACTGCATTTCTCAAATAGATTTAGCATTCCGTGTGATACTGAGAATGTCAGGATAACCTCAAATATACAACATTTGAGTTTGAATTTGCTGTACTTAAAGCCTGTTATATAGAGATACTCAACATTAATGGCTCACATAATATAGGTAAGCTAGTTTTAGCTGTTAATTAGAACTGAAAAGCTACACAGTGCACTGGTTTTCTGATATCAATTTTAAGTACTTCTGGCACTTTACACAAGTACATATTATGTATCTTGAACATATTAGTTCTATTTGAGTGCACAGGTAAAATGAAATCAGCTCATACAGCACAGGAGTGATTAAAGGTTACAAGTGAATAACAGTTCCTGCAGTACTAATTTTTATACAGTTTGCAGATTTCTGGTAACAATAGAGACAGACCTTGAGAAGCTTCACAGCACATGAAAAAATTTAATTTAAATGTTTCCAAAGAACTAATTTAAAGGTTTCCAAAGCTGTACACCTTAAAGGTCATCTGTCTCTTCAAAATTACTTCAGTTTGGTCAGCTATAGGAGTCTGTCCTAGACTGGGAGTCATCACAGAGGTTATCTAGTTGAATTAAAAAAAATAAAATACCATTAAAATTCTAACCTGCTTTGCCTAATCCCGACTGTGAACTGTTGCTTTCTACATAAAACGAGCTCTTCAGTCACTTGGAAATGGCCCAACTTTAATTGCTGACCACAACTGGTTATTCATAACATCATAGGAAGGAATTTCTGTGGGAACTTCTGAACAGTAATGTTTGGGTAGAAAGGGACAATGTGGTTGAATATTCACTCTGACTGCATGCTAAATCAGAAAGAGACTATTAGTACATTTTTACTATAACCAGAACACTGGAATCTTGGGAGTGACCTGTAGCTTTTTTATAAACTGCTACAGAGCTGAACCATGAAAATTACTGAAAAAAATTAAGATTAAGAACAGATATATTTAGATATATTATAATTTCTGCATTAATAATAAGATACTTAATTTAGCATTGTTTTTATCAAATGTGCTATGATGTTATTTAATTACTTGTTACTAAAATTTCAAAAAACTGAAGTTGACTTAGTCAAAATGCATTTACAATTCAGCACCAAGAGTCTACTGATTTCAGTTATTTCTATTTAGCATTTCATTACAAAAAAAGTAGTCATATGAATCATGTACATCACTAAAGAGGCAGTGAGAGCAATACAATTCAATTATAAAACCTGGAAATAGTTTAAACACTATTTGAAAATAAACAGTTACAGTCCCTTATGACCATGTCTGGGAAGCGTCCAAATGGAAGTTAAAGATCCCATGGTGTTTTTTCAAAATGGGAGGGAACTATCCCAATATGCTGGCCAACATATATTTTCTCAATTAAAAACAGATTTCAATGTCCAAAGCTATGTGTCAGCAATTGCTGAGTGCCTATACCTGTCATGTTTTTGAAACACTTCAAACCAACAATAAGTATCTAGTCATCTTGCTGAATAATGCTTTTCCAGATGCCATAAGTGGGAAAGGTAAATGCATTTTCATAAATAAAGGGAGCATGGATACATCAGCCTCTACCGTTATGAAAATAGAAATTATCATTTGAATCCACATGCAGTTTTGTTTTTTTTTTTTCAATAACAGAAGTGTTAAATATTACTTTGGTGGCCATATGGAACACTTTGATACTGCCAGATTTTAAAGTGAACAGAAATCCAATGGAACACACATGCACACACACACAAAATAAAGGTAGCAGAAAAAAATCTCCTATCTGCCATTCCCTAATTTCTACACATTTAATGAGTCAAAAGTTTAAAAAAGAAAAGGCTTTTCAACATCCTTTTTTTAGTTACTTTTACAAAATTTTCTAGGTTATGAGCTGTTTAAAGAGAAGGTGGAGAGATTTCTTTTATGTACTTTAAAGCCTGCATAGCTCTTACTACCCACCATTCAAGAGCTCAAATCTTTAATTGCCAATACTGAAGCTCAAAGTCCTATCCCAAGAACTACAAGATCAACTACATTATCTACAGGCAGAACACTGTTATCCTGAGTTAAAAGAAAAGAAAGATTCAGACAATGAGTTTTTACAAAAAAGTTATAAATCCAGGTGAGATGCAGGCTTTCCAGTGCCCTCAGTCACATATTTCTCAGGGCAATGTCTAAGGCTCCTGCCATTTGGAGTTGAGTCCCCACCTTCACAGTGCTTTGTTCTTATTTTGCCCAAACTCTTAATCTTAAGTGATTCTATTAAGAAAAAAAATGGAAAAAAGGCAAAAACGCTTCTTTGACTAAAGATATTACCCGACTTGCACAGTGCAGCAGAACAGTACATCTCAAAATCTGTCAGGATTGAAAGAGTTCAGGGAACTCAACTACAGAGACTAACGTCCTAACAACTTGAATGACAGTGTAGGCTTTTTCCCTTTTTCCTTTTTAAAAAAAATCAATTTTTAAAGTAAGATTTCACAAAACTCAGAATCCTCTTTAGTCACAATCTCAGAATTTTAGAACACATGTATTACTGAAGGATTTATGGCATATTGAGAGAAACTGACCGCAACATAAGCAGAGAGATAAAAACACCTCTTCCCCAAGAGGATTTGCAGAATTACTTAAGGAAAATTGAATAAGCTGTCTTATTCCTGCACTGTGCAATTACCTTTCTATAACCAGAACTTACTGGCAGTTGCCAGATTTATGCAACTCACTGGAAGCAGCCTTAATCTAGTTACCATAGCATAGTACGTCCCTCCCTGCTGCTACTCCTATGGACATGAAATCTACAATTGCAGCCAAGGAACAGACTGCACTTGAGGACAAGTTTACTTCTCTCTTAGAGAAAGTACTAAGTGCTGGATCTCTGTAAGGCAGTAGATGCAGTGGTGATCCAAGCCTAGAAAAATATTTTATATTTAACATGGTTGCAGTGAACAACATAGCAAGGCTGTGAGGGTAATGGCAGAGTATGGAGCACACACGAACTGGTCAATGTTAAAACAGGCTTTTACTTTCTCTTCCTTGGTATTAATTAAATTGGCATTTACCACTGTTACCATCATGCTCCTCCCCACATCATTCTCCCATCCTGCATTGCTCAGCAGTACCACCATCTGCTGCCCTTGCCTGAATTTCAGCTAAACTTAAGATGTCAGATATTTTGTTTGCTACAAGCAACTAATTGCAAAATCACCAAAAAGAAAGGGAGGGAGAAATTGCATTACCACAAAATATTTTTGCCCACAAATTCTGTCAGAAAGAAAACTTCCAAATATAGCAGTTCAGGCAATTGAACTGCTATTTTAAATCAAATTTTGAAAACTACAGGACACTGCCAGAAAATTTTTTTCTAAAAATGTATACTTACTGAATTTAAATCCACCCTCCAAAGTAAACCTACATGAAACTGTGTTTTCAGTAACCCATACTATTAACATTCATTTTTTTTCCAAGGAAAAATATAAGAATAAACCAGATTTTAAAAGCAATTAAGAAGATATAAGTGCTGTGCACTGCCTGAGCACAGTTCTCATAAGACCAGAGTCCTGGCAACTATCATAATCCTTTTGAAATTGTGCATATTAAGATTAAAGATCACTTTGTTCCTCAATTCCCACAACTAGTTGGTATGGTAAAAAGATCAGTCTCCTAGTTTTATATGTAACATCTTTAACATTTGCTCTCCTTTCTGTGCATGTGATTAAATGTAACATTTTGAAATCCCAAAGTTCTGAGAAAAACATAAATCCTTGTCCACAGCTGCTGTTTGACTCTGGAAACACATGCATTTTCTTTTCAAGCATCTACCATCAAAAAATCCCAAAGGACTCGAACTGGAGAACACCTGCATCTCTTCATTTAGTTCCAATAACAGAGTCTAAACTTCAAAATTACAAAAATAGATGCTATGTTCAGCTGCAGTTACATTCTCCCCCTAATTCCCGTGAACAAAAATGCTAAGAGCATGAAATCATTCAGGCAAGCTCTGTCATCGAGAGGATAAGATTTTTTGCACCAGAAGCCCAGTGGGAACTTGATAGAAAACTGGCAACAATTACAGATAAAGTACATAGTGAAATCCTCAGGGAGAGAAAAGGAAATGTAATAAGATAGATGGGTATAATTTTTACACATTTATGTCCAAACCACAAATGTGAATTGTCTTTAATTACTCCAATATACTAAGCATTTTTATTCATTCATTGTGCTAAATCTTTCCAAAATACTTCAAATTAGACTATGAATTCTCTTCTACAAGGATTTTTTAACTTATTTACTTACAACCACAAGAACTCAGTAAAATTAGATGAGAATTTAAAAAATATAATTGTTCCAGCTTCAAAATTCAGACTAATAAGCCTAGTGCAAGCAGTCAAAATTGAACTAAAAAATATGTTAATGACATGCTTTTTTAACTGCAAAAAAGGGAAAGTTGGGGGGAATACGTAGGTATGTATGCATAAAACAAAACATATCTCTAATCTCTCACCTCCTTTCTATTAAATTCTAAAAGATAAAATCAGATCATTTACAACTATTAAAAAGTTTATGTTCCTGCTGGTACAACTTCCTATGGCAATTTTTTCATACTTGGAGATATTATTTCTTCAGTTATTCTTTTCCTTTTGGCATGGGAAGGGGGTGAATGGAGTGATCATATCTAAGTCAAGATACTGAGAGAGGAAAAAAAATTCTAAAGGTTTTGGAAGTTTGAGAAACATATCCCTTAAACAAGAAATACCAACTTTTATAAGGTTGAATGTTTGCTCATCAGCCTTTATGCAGCTTTGACAAATCAGAGAAGCCTTCCCACTCTTGCTTTGCTCCACTGAGTGTATAAATTTAACACATATGAGCATGATACTAATACAAGTACTTTTGTTTATTCCCTTATTTCACTGCTGCATTATTGACTCCTTAAGCTGATCTCAGAGAAAACTTTATTAATTGTATTTTTTATTTTTGTTCCTCTTGATTTATTTGTAATAAAGCTGTCCATACACTGGCTGTGCACGCACTCCCAATTATTCAATATGGCAAACCAAACAGAGCATAATCAGCTCACCTCATCTATTCAACAGCTGTTCATAATTAACCACTAACACCAACATTCATTTTGAAATCTCCCTTTCTCTCAAAGGCCAGGTGAAACAAACAAGGTCTGCAGCTTGCTCCCAGGGTTAATAAAGCCAAGGTTATTTCAGAGAAAGGGTAAGAAGACCTTCCCAAGCCCCGGGGTAATGGAGTAATCTCTCTTGTACTTATTTTATATGCTGCACTTTAAAGACTGAGAAGCATATTCACTGATTTTTACAACTATGCATAGAGATACCCGGGGCAGTTTTTCATACAACCAAAGTATCCAAAATTAAAATCACAGCATTCAGACTTGTATTTAAGGACTAAACAAAGTCATATTTATGTTCTTTGTCCCTAAATACTTCCTTTGCCATAGGTGGATCAGTTTTCCATGTCATAATGACACTTTATGCATCAAACAGTAAAACACTCCTGATGGGTAATTACAAGTATATGCACTTGTTTTATACTTGTTATACACTGTACATGCTACATACCACATGGTCTAAATGCTGCCCTTTTTGAAAGTACAGTTTAGAGCTTTTTCCTTTGATGGTTGTACTCAATGCAGCTAGAGCCATATTCTTTTTCTGCTTCCTCTCAACAGCACAAGTGAAATAGCAAAAAGGTAGATACCAGTGTCAAATGCTCTATCCCTCAGATTGTAAATACATCCTCAAACTTTGCAGGGCCACGTACAGACAAGCAGTAAAAGGAAGTTGCACAATCATCCTGAACACCCTGGATCATATGATTCAAGTGATACAAGACAGGAGACAGTTGCTGATGAAACAAGGAGAGGAGGAGAAACAGTCCCCTCCCTGTTCTCTGGGTAAATATGCCCTGATTTATTCAAGAATCTCATGCCATTTGCACAACCTTCTCCTTAGCATTTTATACCCAAACAGCTGCTTTAATTTTTGATCAAGTTGTTTTCCATTCAATTTAATGAATTAATTAGTCCAAATTCCTACTACAGAACATTATATGCAACATTATTAGAAAAAATTTCACAAACAGCACAACTTCAGTACTCCACAATCACCTCCAGTAGTACAGCTTTAAAAAACTGTTTTACTCCCAAGGGATGAGTTTTTTCTGTGAAATTATCCAGTATAGCTTTTTAAACTCCCAGAAGTGACTGCAACTGATGGCAAATGCATTTTTATGCTCTCAAAGCACTTCATGTTTTCCCTACATGTAATTTTCACAGTCATAATGAAAATGATAGCCATATCTCCTGTATTAAAACTGCCCCAGTTTCTTCAGCAAGTATTTGAAAGCAAAGGCTTTTGCTTTGCTGATCCTTTGTAGAGAACCTGAGACAACTGAAACATTAATTACTCCTGGTTTATGTTAAAAAAATTTTACATCATTTGCAGTATGCCATTCTTCCTGTTGAATGAGACCAAAGCTTTAGCAAATCAGTCAGCTTTTTCCTCTCGTTTGTCCTCACAGGTGCCACCTTACAGATCTAAAGGAGCAGAGCCAAGCCTGAACATGCAGGTGCTAGTGACTGCCATTGTGTACATGGAATCACTACAACTTTCCTGAGACACTCAGGGGTAGGTGAAGTGTCCAGTACATTTTCAACTCTAAAATCTTAGTATTTTTAATGTGTGTCCATTCATCTACAAAAAAGGTACCACAGACAATTATCTATCACAAAAAAATGTTTTGTATCTCAAAATCTCTGAATGTGAGTCTGGCCAGCACTTCATTTGTCAGTGCCTTAATTCTCATTAAGCACCTCCTGTCACAACCCATCAAGGACTCTAAACCATCTAAATGGACCATCTATAATACTGATGAGCAAAAATGTATGTGATCCTTACGACCTGTAACAAAAGCAGTAAGTGTACAGTATATGTATCCACAGAGCCTTTAAAATATAATTAATAGACTAAGAAAAAAAACAGAAAATTAAACAAAAAAATCCTCAAAGAAGGCAAGAAATGCAACAATTAGTCATAGTAATAAATATTGTTGTTATGAACATTCAAAAGGTATTTGAGTCAACAGGTCCCACAGATTTTAGTTTCTGTTTAAAAATGGATCTGACAAATTCAGATATTGAATCATGAACTGCTTTTTGGCAATGCTTTAAGAGCAGGAACTGAAGATAATTGTTATAAAATCACTGCTGTAAACATTTTCAACAGGATGCTCTCCAAGAAACATAGGAGTACAATTACTGAAAACATAACTGAACAACTGCTGGAGTGCACAGTGCTTACAAATATTTACTCTGCGTAAGAATCAAATGTTGCTTACATATGCACATAAAAATTGCAATGACAGGAATAAATTCACTGTTACTCTTCAGATTAATGACATTCAAAGATCATTACACAGGAAAAAAATAGAGGAAAAAAGCACACTTGAAGTGTTCAAGTTACTTCTGTGTTTCATAATATTGGGGTCAAGTAATTCTTTTACTTTCCTTAACCTAGATACTTTTTTGGATTGGTTTTTTCCCACATTTCATTCCATGCCTAGCATGGCAATAGAATAAGCTTCCAAAAACATGAAAGCATCATTTTTAAAAAGCAGCACACTGACAGCAAAACATATTTCTGCGTGTATTTCACAAACTATATGAGTTATTTTAAACTAGACACATTTCAAAATTGTCAGTGTTGCTTAAAACAGACCAATGTTTTGTTTAAAAACCACAGAAACCATAAGAATGTCAGGTAGAAGTATTTATGCTCACAAAGTTAACAACACCCTTGAATTTAGCCAAACAACTCTCACAAATTATTAACTTCTCATTTAAGGCCACCCCAACACCAAATTTGATGAGGTCAGATGTGTGCCCTGCA
Source organism: Promerops cafer (assembly GCA_013398275.1). Taxonomy (NCBI): domain Eukaryota; kingdom Metazoa; phylum Chordata; class Aves; order Passeriformes; family Nectariniidae; genus Promerops; species Promerops cafer. Next base: position 816,502 of record VZSE01006395.1, read on the forward strand.
GTATTTTTAAAATTATTTTTTATTGTTGGCAAATTTTATGATAAACAAATTCTTAATAATAAATTATGCTGCAAATTTATATGACTCATTTAGAATTCAGTATGTCAAATTCTGTATAAGAAGGCCGACCCAGTACCAGGAAGAGAGAATAGAACTAATATTTTCAACATGGATCCTGCCTCTCCTCCTTCCCCCGCCTAAAGTCTACAGAAGTTTCATATAATTATTTTAAAAGGCAGCCAAAGTTAATGAAGCACTCCTTAGTGAAGAAGACATACATCAAAATGCAGCTTTTAGTTCTTTTGTCTCACAGTGAACTAAAGTTATAATGTATGTAGTGTGTGTAGAAGATACTTTGACATTTGGCACATTTTATATCAAGCCCCTCTCTTGAAAATTACATTGGATAGGAAAAATGTAATGTGATACCAGCTTAACAAGAGTTTTGTACTTACCAGAATTATGGCAGTAGTCCATATACTGTGGGATTTGAATTGTAAAGGCTACCAAATCTGGAGCTAAGAGAGATTCTGGCTTTCTACTCTCATTGAGCCATTTACTGCTGTGTAAATCTCTGGTGTCAGAAGGGCCTTGAATTAAAGGAATCAGCTTCTCTTTTCCACCATCACCTAAGATAAAAATTAGATTCCTTACTGCTTTTAGTTTAGAAAGATAAATTTCAAGACAAACATAAACTAGTCCAAAGAGAACATCTATTAATTAACATTGCGAATACAGAATTAAAAGAGCAAATAGAAAGAGCAGCATCATATAAACTGTTTAACAACCTATGTCTATGTAAATGCCTTGACATCCAGGAAGATTTCAAATAAAGTAATTGATTATCTTTAAAACAGTAATTTCCTTCCCAATTTTATAAAACAATCTATTTAAACATCACCATTAACTCAATTTGAAGACATTCAATTTTTAATTTTTAATGTTTTTTACCTTAGCTGCTTTTTATCCATAAAGACATCATAGACATTGATAAGTTCCCACATGCTCCTCAGGAAAAATTGTATTAAAGAAGTAAAAAAAAAAAAATCACAGAGTCCTCAAAAATTTTACAAGCAAAATACACACCTGTAGCATTAATGGAAAATGAGGCATTAAACAATCAAGAGAATACATCAAAATTATGCTAAGGATAAAGCTAGGTGAAAATATTCTGTATTTTTCCTATTTCTTGAATGTTTCCAGATTAATATCTGTGTCAGCAGGAAAAAAAAAATCTTTCTTTTTTTATTCAGTGTAAAATTTGACTATACTGAGGCAAGACTGGATCATCATGACATACTTAATAATAACAAAAACCCCCCAAAACAGAATACAAAAACCCCTCTCTGATTCATAGGAACAATGAGTAAATTCTTGTTTCAGTAACTCCCCTTGTAAAAAGCAAGGCCAATTCTCCTATACAGGCAATAAAGTTTTACATGGTCCAGCTGCACATACCTGGGGCTTTGGCACAAATTTTTATTGATCCCACGGTCCCAGAGGCACATTTGACCAATGATGTGCCGCAGTACTTCAATTCAACATTCTGGATTGAGCCCTCAAGAGTTGGCAGGGGATTCTTAGATTTCACACCTAATAAAAGAAAACTGCAAATGTACTAGCCTGTTGAATTTAAATATTTTTATATTCCTTCACCAAGGCATTTAAACTTAATTATATTTCAATTATCTACCTTAGATGTTCTTACAGCATTTTTGTTGTGATTCACAGGTTTTAAATGAAAGTGAAAGAATGCTGCATATGGGTTTTTTAATACAAACAGTTATGCGTGAAATATATGTAGATACTGTGAGGAAAACACACAAGACCACTTAGAAATTGAAATAACAAATACGCATATATACACATAGATACACTTTTGTTTTCACTTTATAAGTGCCACGTCAACTATTCTCCTTCATGTTTTTATTACAACCATTTAATTTCAGAATCTTAAAATGACTAAGTGTTTTCAGCTTTTATTTAGACATCAACATTTTATTCAGTAGCTATGTAAAGCATTAGATCCACGCAGCTGAGCAGTACAGAAGGCCAACGGCACACTTGCCATTTTTCAGCGGAACCTGGAGTTCAAACCTTGCCTTGGGTCAAAAGTGGAAATAAGTTTTGGTGGTTTTTCCTCAGCCCCCAATTGTGAGCACCAGAAAAGTACTGCACCACTTGGAAGAAGTCAGTGCTATTGGCAGCCACTTCTGAAGAGCTGCCTAGAACTGCAGCAGAAGCAGCAGGGGACTGTACAAGCCAGGACCGAGATACGTTGGCAGAGCTTGAGGGCAGCCCCCCAAAACAGCCCCAGAGCATAGATGGAGGAAGCCAGCCCTCCAAATCTGTACAGCACTGCCTATCAGAAAAAAACACATAAATTCACTTGCAAATTAGAAATAAATAGTTTCAACACCTGTAAGAAGTATGAAAGGAAAAACTAACAGAAGTTGCCTTTTTAATGGTTTTTTTTTCCCTTCATGCAGAAGCAACTTGGAATTTGTCAGTTAAAATTGGCAAGCAGTTTGTTAATTATGCAAACATTAGTATAATTATAGAACCATTTCCTCATGTATGTAACATAGAATGTGTTCCAAAATCCATAATTATGCAAGGAAAGTGTTGTGGGATATCAGGTACAAAAGCATTTTTATACATATTTCAAGATTATTAAACACATTAAAGAAGTGCAATTATCTACAGAATTAATTAATTACATTTTTTGCAAAATCTCTCAAAGACTTAACCCAAAGAACAACCTTTAATATATATTAACTAGTACAGAAAAAAATCCTAAAAATTATAGGGAACAGAAGATTTTAGATTAAACTTGCTAATTATGCTTAGTTCGCTGTGCCTACCCCAGTTCCTAAAGACTGAAGATTATTTCGTAGTGCGTATAAAATCATTTAGCAAGCAGTCTTCTTGACATATATTTCTGGGTTTTTTGGTAAGACATTCAAATAATTTTTTAATAAAAAGTACTTTCCAAGATAGAAAGAATGAAGAAACACATGAAGGGACACACAGCACGTGATAAAGCAGACTGCCATCTGAAAGTAGGTTCCACACTCTAGGTATAATTTCTTATAAAAATTTAACCTGTCTTCTGTCTTTGAGGTATGTCCAGACTTTTCCTCATTTGTGACTCAGGAAGGCTTCAGACTCAAAGAATACTCACTGAAACTAATTTGTGAGCCTTACATTACAACACCCCACCGGCTCTCAGTCTGAAAGACCAACTACCAGTTTGTCTTATGAATAGATCCTCATGCCCAGTTTTGTCCAGGGAAAGCCTCGTTTAAAGCTGAAAATGCCCTTTGATCTAAGGCCTGGTATCTGACACAATGCATGAATTTGTCAAAAGAAACTAGGATATCTGTAGGCATTTCTGCCTCCTCATAGTTCCGATAAATTTGTGCAGAATAGAGGCCACTGCATTTATATTTTTAAAAAAAAGGGGGAAAAAATAGTTCTCTCCATCTTCTAGCAATTCCAAAACAAGGATTATTAAAGTGTTAGTAGCAGCCAATATTACAGTTAAAGCAAATCAAATTGAGGTCACAATTTGACCCCCATCTTTTAAGCCCTCTTAAAACTGGTAGTTTCTTGCTGTTTTCATTTTTCAGCAATTCTTTTAAGCATCAAAAGAAAAGGTGTGATGTCCAAAATATTTCTCTCACTTCACTATGGAAGACTAAGTAGTTTTAAAACTAAATAACTTCCATAATGGAGTTCACTTTTAGATGCATTATCCTGGACAATTTCTTTGCATTGAAACTACAGCTGTCCATGTTACTTACATGCTTAACTTACATTTTAGTTCAGTATCATATTTGAAAAAAAGGAACCAAATTTATTGTGATCGTGCTCACTGTTTGTTTCTGTTTACTCCTACTCCGTCACCAAGTAACTTCTGGACTTACTGAATTTCAGCAAGATATGACAGCATTATCCAAGACATACATTTTCTACAACCTGCATGAAAACATGAGTGTATTTGCCCTCTTTAACTGACCAGTCACCAAATTCATGGCAGTCAGCAAAGCATTGCTCAAACGAGCCAATGAACTGCTTTTCACCCAGCCAGCAGCTAAAGACCATCATGGGAAGCCAGGAAAGCTTAATGGCTTGGCATTAAAGAAACCCACAAACCCTTAATACATGGCTATAGATAATTAACCATCATATTTTAATGCATATGAAGAAGTAACTGGTAGCAGTAATAAGCGCTTTTTTTTTCTGTCACAGGGTTAGGGTAAACACTTCATCCGTTATTTTCAACTATTGGAATACAAAACAGAAAAGTATTGGGAAAACACAGCATACTCATGCCCTTCCTTTTCTATGTTGCTTTGATGTCAAACGGCAACCTGCTTTCAGCTTCAACACCTGATAACTACAGCACACCACAGTAACCAAGAAGAAGTTGCCAGAAAAAAATTCCACTTGGGTTTCACAGCTCTGGACTGATGGATACTCAAAAAACCTATTTATTAATTACTGAAATCCTATACAGAGAACACAATAAGAAACTTAGAATGTCTAACTAAAATTTCATCACAAAGACAAAAATCACCTAAACTTAAGGTGATTGCCCTTGCCAAGTTACAAATCTTTTTCAAGGCACAGAAAGCTTAGAGAGTTTTAGTGAAACATTTCTAATGAATCAGGTTAAAATAGGAGTCCACTTTCTTCTGAAAATTTTTTGAAATTATGAATCTCATCTCTCATAAACCTGTCAAATTGGCAAGCTGCTCTACAGAGAAGAAAGAAGCCTTGTTTCCTTCATATGCCTCTGTCTTGTGTTTCCATCCCCATCACTTTTGTTCCTCCCAAATAGTCTCCCTTATTTCTTTCATTGTGATAGCATTATAAAATCAAAGTCTCGACTGTTGTTCACATAACTAAAATACTCCCTAAATACCTATTTGAGCAAACAAATGTTTAAGCAAGCAAAGACAAGAACTTCCTTTCCTCCTCTCAATGTTTATGAAATTTTTTTAAAGTAGCATTTTAAGGGATTAATTGAGCATGAAGATGTTCAAACTCCTAGATAAAAAATGCGCCATGCCTCCACGTACTAACTGAAATTTTGTATGGAGACAAACAGACCACAACATTTTAATTAAGACATTGAGCATGAATTTGAACAGACACTAGGAAAACCAAATCTATCACTGCCAACAGCAAACATTATGCAAATTCAGCATCCTGCAAATGAAGTATGAGAAAGGCTTATTTCCAAGGTGCTAGAGAAGAGAGCAGAACTTGTGCTGTAGTCATTCTTCTAGAATCTCACTTGCAAAAGCACCACTCAGATTTACTTGACTTTGTTGCTCAGTGGAGTCAAATTAGGTCAATACGGGGGTTTTTTTAGTACAAATCACTTTTTTCTTCAGTTAATTTATTATTTTCACCAGGAACAGGGGAATCAAAGACTTTATGGACAAAGAGGTAGATATGCCAGTCACCATCAAATGTAACTTATGGCTCCTTTCAGATAAATTTTCCAGATGTCTGGGTTCTTTTTCCTGGAAACATCTTGCCCACTGTAGAATGATTTGCAGTAAAAATCCAGTGTTTCCTTCCCAATACATAGCCATGTGCACACTCAGTGATCAAGTATAGCCTGTTTCCCTTGATTCAGACACAGAATACATCACATCACCAAAGACTGTTCTCTCCATACGGCAGAGCTCAAAAATAGGCAGAAAGGTTTTCTAACTTAAAATCTACTACACCTTGACAATTTACACCTTGCACACACTAACTCACTTTAATTATTTAAACTCCAAGCCTGAAGAGCCATTGTGATACAGGTAGAGATACAGAAATACTGTGCTGTCAAAAAAGGTTTTCCCACACTTTGAAACAGGTATTCAGATCCTCCCTCTAACTTTCCAGATATAGCTTTGGTCTGTTCCATGTACACAACCCAACCACACAGCTTGCCCCAGGTTCCTGCGTTCAGTGTCATTCCATGCGCAAGCAGGGGGGAAACAAATAGCTAAAGGCAGATCACAACTATGTCTTTATAGATCAGCTCAGGATTCCTTCTAGCAAGCCTAGAAATCTCAGCACTCATTTAATTTAATGCCTGTTTAAAAACATTACCTAATTAGGGATTTCACCAATGAACATCTTTTACCAATCCATTTGTGATAAGGTGAATTTGCAATGATTACTGGCAAACCAAGAAACAAAATCTAAACTGATCAATGACAAGCACAGAAAACCAGAAAAGACGTATGTTACTGATTCTGAGGACAACAGTCAGAACTGTGTGCCACCAAATCCCTGAAATACAATAATTCTTTGGAAAGATCATAAAAGAACTGCAAAATATGAAATAGGAAATGAGGAAGGCATGACAAACTTCTAGAAGCAGCTCCATGTGAATTGTCCCCACATTTAGTCTGTGGCCTCGGAAAAATTTCAATATTTAAAGCATTAAGTACCAATAAACTATGGTTTGGCAACATGATACAGTAAAAGACTGTCACATACTTGTCAAAATTATTTCAAACACTAAAAAGATCAATCCATGAATAAAAGTAAGGAGCTATTAACTAAATGAAATAACATTGAAGCAGAAGTCTTACTGGAATCATGACAAAAAATGTCAAATTATTTTCATAGAAACATATTTAGGTTTTACATGACTAACACAGAAAAGCTAGTAAACAAATTGAAGCATAAGAGAAACCTCATTTCTTTTCTGAGAGATTGGACTTGGTTAGAGAGATGGTGCATCTGAGGAACTCCAAGCTAAAACCAAACTTAATTCCTTCCTCCTTTCAGAAAGAATATAATAGAAGCCACAAAGACCAGCTCTAACTGGCACCAGTCCTAATTCTCACGTTCAAAGCACTGGGAGAGCATAAAGCTTTCACATTCTCATTTGCAATAAAACAGCAGCAACATAGGAACTTCAACTTCTCTTTCACTCATTCTGCTTCTGATGTGTGATTCACACACATCACCTGAAAACACCAGGGTGTTGTGTTTGAGGTTCCCTCCTCCAACCCCCTTCCTTTTTTTAACTGGAAAAACAGAGAAAAAGAGAGGTTTTCCTAAAATGTAGAAGCTGGGGTATAAGTACTTTCTGAGGTTTTTCCATAGTAAAAGTGAATCTTTGCAATGAAGTACCTCAAGCATCTTCACTGTGTTCACAATTGCATGTTTTCAATCTGTCAGCATAGTCTACAGACCATATTTTGCAACCCTAATGTAGATACTCACAGGCTACTATCTTCTTTCTTCTTCAAAACAGTAATTCAGGCAGCTTATTTTAAGGAACTGGCATGGTACGTATGTTTGGGTGTTTTTTCTAACTCAACTTTATTTAATATCACAGTTTCTATTCTGATTGTTATTTATTTTCATGTCACTGTGTCAACCAGTTTTTAGTCTACATATCACTATTCTAAGAAATTGTTTCATCCCCACCCACTCCCAAGACTTAACAGGGTAATAACAAAAGGATTACGGTAGACTTGTCTTGCCTTTAACAGATTTTCTGCTGACTTGAGCTTCTGTGCCAGAGCTCCACACATAAGACAGCCCTGTCCTAAAAGACAGCTCTGATTTTATTTTCTCTTGAACCACAGTACTAAAAGAAAAAGTAAATGCATGAAAGGGTGAAATTTAGTGACAAACTGAAATACTCCCTTAAGAAGGTCAAGCTGCTTTGTTCTTGGGCAACATTGATAAAATATTTATCAATATAAGGTTGTATCATTCTCTTCATCAGAACATAAGCTGCAAAAAGCACATGTTAAATTCTCTCTAACTAATCACTTAAATCCTTAAACTGCCTGTAAACTAAGGTTTCTCCATTGCCTAAACACTAAACAAGATGTAGGATCATCATTATAAACAGAGATTTACATATGGAAACATATTTCCCAACTTGTTAAGGAACAGGAGCATTTTACCTACAGGGAGAGTCACTTGAAAAAGACAAAATCCTGTTGCTATATTCCTGTTTCAAGATTCCCCACACTACGGCCTTCATACAGGTCCCCATATACCCTAACCCAAAAGCCTCTTGATTTTTCTAAAATCCTGCTTCAAATGGAGAGGTAAATAGGAAATGTGTGGTTCAAAAATTGAAAATCAGTATTGAAGAAAACACAGAACACTTGGAATATTATGCTTAAGGCATTCTAGGTAAGAAGAAACTTTAAATATTCCTTATTGATGATCTGTTTTAAGTGATTATCCAGTAAGGTAAAATGTGGTTTTAATCTGGAATGCTTCTATGAGAACTAAACAGCTACCACTGAAATGCACAGAATCTCTGAATCATTTACACTGGAAAAGACCTTTAACATCATCAAGTCCAACTGTAAACTTAAGACTGCCAAGTTCACCGAAAGAAGTAATCGGATGACCAAACAGCCTCCTCCAGGTGCTTTTTACAGTGCAGCTGGAGGTGATGTTAGTGAAGATAAGGGTAAAAATTTTAACTATGCCTCCCTTCTAGTAACAGAAACATTCCCTTATTGACCTACCATAACTCCCAGCGTGCTGTTTCCACCTGGGATGGTACCAAACACTGGAGCACAGCTGGACAACAATTTGCAAGTGTTGCACACTGACTACTAAGCTTCGCATGTGATTAGTAATATCTAGTTAAACTACTACTATGTAGTATTTGCTAAGTTTTTTCAGGATAGGAAATGTGAGGGGAAAGATGCAACTCTCACGAGTAGCAATTGCTCTGTGAGAGCAATCTGCCACAAAAACTGTACTGGAGTTGGCAGAGGCACAAAGCTGGGCCTGAGTGCTGTGAGAGCAGGGGAACAAGGTGGGAACAGCTCTACCTCAGCAGCTTTAGGGAAAAACCAGGGCAGCTCAGCGAATGGGTTGTAGACCTGCAAGCCAAGGTGGGGCTATGGAGTGGCAAGCAGCTGTCCCCTGGCATGCCACATGTCAGAGCAGGCCAGGCCTGGGCAACATGGACAATCACAAACCCCTCTGCCATAAACAATCTTGACCTCATCCCACACCACCAGACGCCTGGTCCCTCTTGGACTGCGGATCTTTTCGAGCTAAATAGCCAACACTTAGAAAAGGAGTACCATTTTCCATCTTTAAACATAGACAGTATTGTAAATAACTCTAAAACTTTGCTGTGAAAAGTGCAGTTTTGGGCAATTTATTATTATTAACCTCATTATTGCTAACATTCCGGCTATTTAGGCATCACCAATTATAAGCATACCTAATTTGGTATTATTATTTTGGATTTGGCAATATGACACTGGTCAGGACACAGGATTAAAGTAGCTTTAGTGCTCCTCTCCCTGCTGTTGTAAACATAGGGTCAAAAAGAAAAGGACTGATTTTCCTTTCTGCCCAATTCAACAGCTGCATTTCAGATATTCTGCATCATTTAAAGCCAAAGTTGATGCATTAAAATAACTTTTGTCTTCCAAGAAAATGCAAAGAAACCCTATCAAAATCCAGACTGTAACTCTAGAAAAACATGTCCCCTCATACCTATGTGTTGTCAGTAGACAAATGCTGAAAGTGACATGGGTACCAATGCTTCCAGAATACATATAAATAAGAACTTGAGAAACCTGCACAGTAAAGTATTTGAGGCAAGATCCTGAAAAAGATGAAGACAGACAGATAGATGGAGGAAAGAGCTCACAATTCCCATCCTCAGTAAGATACCCTTTGGTTGGAAGCCATGCACTTGCAATTGGTTGCTTCCATCTCAGTTGTAAAACCCTTCTATCCATTTCAACTACAGTAGTTTAGCTGTATCTGAGGATAATAATAGCTCATGCCAAATGTCATCATGTAAAATAAATAAAAACACTTTCACTCATTAATAAATGCTAATAGATCTCAAAAATCGAAAATGCATTTTCTATCTAGTCTAGTTCAAGTTCAATCCAGTACTAGCTCAAAGGGCTTATCTTCAAACACATTAAGCAGAAAAATATTTTAGACTAATTTATTTTAGACTCTGGATTAAAGTCTGCATTTAACAACTCTTATTTTAGTAAAAAGCTGGGTAGCAACTAAAGAGAAACTTTCTAGGACAGCAAATTGTAGAATGAAAGGACAAATTCTCAGATAAAGCAGAGCTCATTTCAAACCTGACCACCTTCTGTTGCACCTGTGGAGCTCCTTTCTCTAAGGCACATCTACTCAAACAAACTATTTGGAAACTATAAAACTAATAAACATTTCCTATGAGCTTGTATTGCCTTTAAAAAGCCTCCTTCACCAGAATAGATTCAAACCTTATAGTTCTATGTAACATACCTACTATGCTAAAGACAAAAAGTGCCAGGTATCACCTGGACCTACACATGATTGTGAGCTTCCCTGTAACACACATGACACCTGGTCACCTGTTTGCTGTCAAACACAATATCCAATGGCTGAAATCTCTCACAGGCTCAGCTGGAGCTTACTGAATATAGGACAGCACGGTTATGGACCAGCAAAAAGGTAAACAAGATGAGGATTCTAGGGGATGGACACAGTAATCCTTTAAGCAGTAAAGAAACTGCAAAGGTTCATAAAAATTCAAAAGAAGGTCAGATGTGTTCAGTAACGGTATTATCAAAAATAAAGAACATCTAAAGTGTAATCATTAACAGTTAATTTCCTGAGTTGCTAAGCATGGGGGAGAAGCAAGAGAATGTTAACATCCCTCAGTTGGGAAGTGAAGAAAGCCCAGAGTCACATGATTAAAAGACAGACTACAGAGATTGCTGCTACAACCACTGACTGTAAAGGACTAGGAAATGGCAGGAAAACAGTAATTCAGACAGGGTGGGTAAGTAAAATATGATAGAAATTACACTAAAAGATTAAAATACAGTATATCAGTATTATCATGAACAATCTTCCCATGATTCTCCTTCTCAGAGGATATAGGGAGTCTGAGTCCGCTTGTCTGAGTTTTCCCCTCTACATGTGGTTTTCCATGCACATAAATGACAAAATTTCATTTTCATTAAAGATGAGGGTTTTTTCTAACTGGAGTATCATTCTTATTCACAATTTTCTGTATCATACTGCATTTCTTTATACCACTGTACTTCTTCCAACAATTTAATATAGACTGTTTAGGATATCAACTTAAAAACACAATGCTCTAATTTTAACGAACATGTTTGTATTTTCTTTTAAATGGTCTAAGCAACTCCTGAGGACTTAAAGAAAACAATACATTTAGTGTCTGGAATGGTAGTTTCTTACACTAGGAGGATATTAACCTTTAATCCTTGAAATCATTAAAGAAATGTTTGTAGAAATATTTTTAGCCTCTTTATCTGGTCAAAGTACTGGAAGTTAAGTCGTGTCTGTACAAACCAATCATTTCACCAGCAGTTTTATATTTCTTTAAAGCCTCATATAAAAAGCACCTGCTTAAAGTGAGTAATGGAGTTTTATATTCATTGCACTTAGGAACAGCGTATGTAACCTATTCCGTTTTCCTCCCTTGTGGAATATATTTCAGCTTATATTGCACAGCACATTACCGATGTGTATAAAGACCCTCTGATCAGCAATTTGGACTGCAGACAGCAACCTGAATGAATACACTTTTTTCCCTTTCCTTAAATACAGTATCCACTTGATTCACCAACACAAATTAAAACCATCCTTTAAAGATGATGATCTCACCTTTACAGTGAATACATGAAGCCCATGCATGGAACACCATAGCAATGTCAGGCTGCAATCTGCAGCATACACCCTGCACAATCAACAAGCTGTCAACATTACAAAGAAAGAACCTAGTATATAATCTTTCCTGGCCAAAGAATAGAAAATCTCCATTAGTGTGATTAATTTTTGAAATTTTAAAACCTTGCTTTCTATTAAGATACAAAAAATACAAGAAACTCCAAATGCAAGGAATCCTGTAACACAGCACATATTAAAGACACAACTTTATCTCGGAATTTGTATTTTGTCAGAAAACATGAAAAAGGGTACTTCCATGCTATAGCTTATTAAAGCACATGCTTGTGATATCTTCATAGTTGAGAAAGTTAAAGAATTTTTCAATTCACCCTCAGCATCAGGTTTCCCCACAGAATTTAGTGCCCGATTTCAATAATACTGTGGACTTGAAATAGCCATACAACAGTAGTCTTCAATTATGACAAGACTTATGGTGGATTCAAGTAGGTACTATAGGCATGATTGTAACAAAAGAAGATATTTTGATTTTTTCATTACGAAAGCAACAGTGGCTTTTGATGGGACAAAAAAAAGTTTTGTAAACACTTTGGCATGATTATCCATTGTATTCATTAATTCATCATAATACGTATCACTATATTACACACAAAGTACATTGATTTCCATGTATTTCAAAGCAGAATGATTTATCCCCTAAGCACAGAATCATATCATCACAAAAGCAGATGCTACTTTAGAGTAGAGAGTTACTTTCTGCATCTTCCTCCACTCACAATCTCTCTCTGCTGCTAAGTTTTAAGTAACATGGAAAATAAATTTGCCAGAACTTAAACTAGGCATAGAGTTACCCATCAATATTATTGCACCTAAGTACTTACTCACTGAACTAAACAGGAAGAAGGGCTATATTACATTAGCTTGATTAGTACCTCATGGAAGGCTGCAGAAGTTTTGAGGTCAAGGCAAGTTTACTGAGCCCATGAGAAGTGGAAGGAATAGATATTCTATAGTCATACATCTGACGAAATATCTGTGATTGGGCAATTGCATATTTTCTAATTTATTGTAATTAGGTTAGCACTACAGTATGCTTGTTTGCTACAAATTTCTCATTCTGATATACTTGGTACAGTAAATCTTGATAAATCTACCCAATATTAAAATATCTGAGAAAGAGAGGACTTCAAAGTTAAAATTAAATCCTGCTAAATCTTCACATTATCTTTGAATGATAACCAAAGAAGATTTTGAAAAGAAATTAAAGTAAAATTTTTAAGACAGAGGAACAATACTACAAACTTACTGTTTTTACAATGCTGTTTCTTTTCCCAATTAGATTTCCTTAGCAAAACGAAAAATCTATTAAATGTCCTTTCAGGTATTATAACTCGGCTTAGTTTATAAAAAGGAGTGCTATATGAATACCAGTTGTATGCTTTTCAACAGAAGGATGTAAACTTATTTAGCGATCTGTTTTTCTCTTTCATCTTATCTCTAGTTTCTGTGTAGATTTATAATGCTCATTGTTTCCAATTTTAACAAATCACCTAATGGCAGAAAGGAAAATATGTTAACCTTGGAATTATTTGCAGTTGTAGAAATCCCTTTTGTCTGGCTCATGCAAGGCCTGCAATCTGTTTAAAACACAGATTGTCTGTCTTTTGTCTGACAGCCACCAAGCTGCACAAATTACTTTCTGCCTGTTCACCTGTTTGCAGCTGTGTCTGTAAGCTAAGGATTCTGTAGTTTGACTTGAGCAACCACTCCAGGATTGATGACATGTGCTGCTGATAAACTGAGCAATTTGAAGAAATTACTGGCTAAACTTATTGAAAGACATCTGTGCATGAGCTGAGAACTAGAAGCCTTCAGTTGTGTGTTTGCAACCTGCAGTGGCGGCAATCTGTTTGAAGTGATATCCTTCTGTAACAGAGCTGGTCCTGCCACAAACTAACTGAACCATCTTTGCAACACATTTCTTCACCCAAAACCAGAATTCTGCTCTTTTGGTCTTGAATATACCTCCTAAATAGAGGATATAACAACAATTAAGACTTCCTATACTCATCTAGCAGAAGTAACATCTTTTGAAGTGTTTCCATTTTTCACCGAGATATGGCATTCCGTGCTGTTTCCCAGCCTTCTCTGCTCACAGACTAGTTCTCAGCAGTTAATGCTAGTCTGAGCATCTCACAGCCACCCTTTTTATGTCAGCCAGGAGGACATGCCTAGGCAGTATTATGGGGGTATAGCTCAACTCTTCAGCTAACTAATAGTAATGCCTGAGGTTTCTGGTCTAAAATCCAGTCATCAAAAAACTCTATTTCTAAACCATGTGAACCTGGATAATATTTGAGCTTCTGGGGGATACTTGCAGATGTTCATTTTAAGCACAAGAAGCCCAAGACTGCGCTCTCAGGGTGAGCATGTGCATGCATATGTGCATATGTATGAAATTCTTTTGCTTTAAAAAAAATCCACCAGCCTGGTGAGCTGTGTGTGATGGCTAGCCAGTTCTAAGCTGTGCACTACATTTAGCAAAATAAATTCCTAAGTCCTTTGGGACAGATTCTATAGTGATATAGTTCAACATTGCTCCCATTTCCTTTGTTCTTACACACGTAGCATAAATGTGTTTCAAGTATACACTGTGACAGAGTAAGCCAAAGCAGAATTCTGCACATCTTCAAATGTTTTGGCAGCCCAGAATAAACAACAAATTTAAAACGTTACTAAAATTGCTTAACACAGTAATGAGAAAAAAATTAATTGAAGGAAAAGTGTGTTAAGCCTAAAAAAGTAGCTAAATGCTTAGAGAACTTCCAGTGAGTAGTCAAAAGCACAAAAGTTGTCCCCTTTCACATCTGCACATTAACCCTCTCTCCCCCCCTAAGCCTTCATTTTAGGCATTTAAAAAGGATTAAGCATGCAGTACTTAGGTACCCAAAACAAACTATTAATTTCACCTTGTTGTCTTTACAACCACTTCATACGGAAAGCCAAAGCTACTGACTAAAATCATCAAACTATCAGAACTCCTATCTGTGCTATTTCTTAGCTTTAGCAGTATCTAAAAGTTAAAAAGTATCTTCACAAACAAGGTTTACTAACAATGATAGTTTTCAAAATACATATTACATTTGACGAAAAATTATCACTGTGCTCAAGAACATTTGAAAATAGGAAAGCAAAGCTTTCAAGTTAAGTAGCTATATAAACTGGGCTTTCACATTTCAGAACCCATAAACTGGATTCACCACAGAGCTGAAGTGACTTCCTGGAAAAAAAGAATATATAGCATAGTGTATATGCATACAATAAATCAAGTCCTGATTATGTGCAGCTAAAAACTATACATCAGCAACAATAAAACCTTTAAAATACCATTCTTCAGAAGATATCTAAGTAAATACAGCATGTTTTTATCTTTAGCATCTATGCATATTGTGCGTTTGAGCATTTTTAATGTCAGCTTTTATTTTAAAAGAGCTAAGTCGTGAGAACATTCTTATGTACCACTTCATAACTCTGACACCAAGTATGTATAAAAAGATTAGCCTTTATTTGGTATAAAATCAGTTGGCAGTTTTACATCTGTGCAATGCAACATAAATACCCCAGCTGGCATCTCAAGCTCACACACATATGGACTTCAAAACAGAAACTTCCTTATTTGCAGCACTGCCAGGGTAATTTTGTATACTCTGCATACTACAGCTATTTGTCAGGCCCCTGCAGGTGTGCACTGCACATAAACACACAGCTGTAGTCTAGCAAGCCAAGTGTTCCATCAAACACATAAAGGGAGACCTCAGCAGCTGGATTAGTCATCCCTGCAACAGGTCCAGAGAGAACAATATGGGTTAGTATTTTTGGAAAAGCATGGATGGTAAATTTATGATTATGCTGGCCTTACCAAATAACTGCTGGATTGTGTCATTTTTATGCAATGTCTACTTATTAAAGTTTTTGTTAGAATAGCTGGAACAGACTGAATATTTTTTAGTTTTTAATATAAACAATAAGGTAGTTTATGTATAAAATAGTTTATTAAGTGCAAAATGTTAAAAGGTTTTCATACTAGTGGTTGGTTTTTGACAGATGTTACAATTATTTGCATTGGCTTTAACAGACATCGCTGGAATCAATTATAGTTAGTATATCAAAGTTTCTTACTAGTTATATATTATGCTTTGTCACATTTACTATAGCCACATAGGATTTTTCTATTCCTTTTTTGCTGTAACTGCTTCAATCACAGGTGAATTCCTAAAAACACTTGATAAAGAGAAGTGCAGAATGAACACTGCTGTGATTAACTTGCTTATTGAAACTGATTTTATCAAATTTTAAAACTCAACTAAAATTAGTTTCTCTCAGTAGTGTTTAGAAGACATCAGCATGCAGAGAATTTCATGGTGGTCATACAGATGTTGAAAGTATTTTAATCAACCAGAAAAAGCAGTAAACTTAATTTTATGCAAGTTTCCTTTAAGAAACTTCATATGTCAAAATCAAGAATAAAAAGAATCAGTAAGAAAATGAACAAAATTTTTAAAATTATTTGGCACCTATTTATTCAGAACAATCACTGTATGGTATGTATTTCAGCATTTAAAAATTGCCTCAGAAAAGATGAGAGACTATGAACACTATCAGGACTAATCCTAGATTAATTTCATCCATTAAACTTTTGAGTTCAAATATGCAGGCACCTGCTTGCTTCTCTTTGGTGTTTGTTTGAGAACACAAAAATTTACCAGACCATTTCTGACGGTGACATGTTTGCACACTCATAACAGCTCTTTCCAATTTCATGTGCCGAGGGGAAGATGTCAATTTGACACCTTGGCAGAGTAGACATTGATGGGCACTGAGAACATAACCACATTCTTCCTTGCATAGACCAGGACTTTGGCAGCACCTGGGAACACTATGACCAGGAATCCATTCCCAACCGCCCCTGCTTCATTAAGTTAATTGCATCATTTCAAGAAAGAAGAGAAGGGGCTTCCTAAAGATCACTTCCCTAAACATGACCTATTGACATTTCAAGACCACGTATGTGTCACCCACCAGGAATATCACTACTAGGGGCTCAGAAATGTACATGAAGGTTATGTTAATATTATGGTAACATAAGATCTAATAATTATAATTACTGATACGTAACTAGTAACAACATGTCATTTCCTCATGTGTGTAAAGGTAGCTGTTTTTTAAGCCACACAGGCTGTAGAAAATGCTGAAAAGGCACCAGACTCATGAACAGTACTCTGCCATATTCACTATAAAAAGCCACTAAAACATGTCATAACAAAATCAAAAAGAAGCACTTTAAAACAAAAAATGGTTATTTAGAATACAGAGGGGATGAATTAACACATACAGGTAGCCAGGGCAACCACCAAACCACAGCTGAAATGCAAAGAGTATATTTATTTCATTCCCTCACTAACAATGCTGGGTGGCAGAGACACATGGGGACATGGGCACCATTAGGCTCAGCTCATCCCAGCAGAAAGAGACACATGGAAACATGGGCTCTGTTAGGCTCAGCTCATCCTAGCGGGCAGAGACACATGTGGGCGTGGGCTCCATTAGGCTCAGCTCAGCCCAGCAGAGAGAGACACATGGGGGCATGGGCTCTGTTAGGCTCAGCTCAGCCCAGCAGACAGCAGGAGGGGCCACTTCCTGCCCCAGTATAACAAAGGGCTTCATGCTTGTGTAGTTTATCACAAGGCTGAGCTTTTATCATCTCTGAGCTTTTGTTTTCTCACTCTGTCCCAGCAGGAGGCTTGGGCATGTCTGTTAGAATGTGTTATCTCTACACGGGAATTCTACTTCTCAAAACAGGCAGAGGATGAACAGCACTAGGCATAAGAAATGGAGTTTTCCCACCCTGGTATTCTTAGCATTCCCAGCAGCAAGGTCACTTGAGCAAATTTACTATCCTCCTCACCATTCTTCCACTTTTAACCCTTTTCTTCCAACACAGGTTAAATGTAACAGGCAAAGTTAATTATTCCTTTTCATTGAAACAACTGTCTTTCCAAATCAAAACAGAAAATTTGTAACTTTCAGGGACACATATTTTGCACCCATCTTGGATCAACAGCCTACAAAATACATGTACAAAACTTTAACAATGGAAATACCCTGATCTAGTAAACTGAAGGCAGAATCTGTATCAAAGATACAGGAACAAATGGAATATGGCAGAAACTGACTGACGGTTTGAAGAAAAGTTTTCAAGATTTAATGGCATACTACACCACTGATGAAAAAACTACATTCAAAAGAACAATAATTGCTTTATTAAATGACCTATAACCTTAGTAAGTTTTTACAAGAAATAAATTAGCCCTACTTCAGATAAAAACTTCGAGTATCTTTCTTGAAAAATAGCCAAAGATGAGCACACTATTATAGAGCAAAATATTGTGATGCCCATAAAGCAAAACTGTGCCTTTCCAGAAATGTGACTTCTCAGGACATCTTTAGGAAAGTGTTTTTGTGAATGTTACAAAAAAAATTTCAAAGAGGAATTAGCGGTTTTAAGTAATAATATTACGCAGTGAATTATAAGAGAATATAAATTTAAGAGGGAAAGAGAGCAAGAAGAGGGGGATTCCTGAGGGCTGCAATGTCCTAGTGAGAGACAGAAGACAAAGAAGGAGAGCCCTGAACACTCTCATAGTAGCAGGGCTCTGTAAAAGAGGAAGTCCATAAAAGCCAGCAGAACACCAGGACCTGCTTCCCTGAGCAGACTAAATGTGGAACTTGGCTTAGCCTTGTTGTATGGATGGATTTGAATGTCGTCTGAGCCCTCCAATATAACCTGTTCCAATTTAAAAAATTAAAATTAAAGATCTAAGCACATCATGAGGCAACCTTCCCTTAGACTGTTCCCAGAGAACTGTATCCCAATACAACTAAATCAAGCCATAGACCCTCTTCTTTGTCCAGAGCCCTCCAGTAAGCGAAGCACTTTCAACAAGAGCCCTTTTCCAGGAAGAAAAATGAACTTATCCCTAATGGATAGGGAAACAGTTCTTATGATGAAGGATGTCTCTATACAGCTACATGGCAGGGATGACTATATTATTTTGCTTGCACAAGTCAAAACATATTTAGACCTTCTTCACAATCAAGTCATCTATACTTTTGTTTTCTTTTAATTTAAAACTCATATTCAAAAATTTGCCTGCCTTAGCTGGCTGGCATTTTAGGTACAGTTGTATTATGCATGTCTGAATCAGATCCTGCCTAAGACTGTATCAAACTCTTTAGAAACACAGAAAAAACAAAAAATCTAAGGAAATAAAGCAATTTTTGAAATTCATTTTTTGCTGCAGGCAGGATGCCATTTAAAAAAATTAAAATAATAAAAAATTAAAGTATAGAAGAGCACCACTTGGGAAGTATTCATGAATATTGATCAACACCACTACCTAGTAAGAGCATTTCATGTCTCCAAAATTTTTATGCATTTATTTTGCAAGACATTCCTGTGCAATGTTAAGCCAGCAGACCTTGATAATTTAGTGAAGTGGATACACCTTGCCTACTGCAGGAAAACGACAAGCTATTACTGAAACAGCAACAACAGAAGATTCTTGCAGTTAATTCATTGATGCTACACATTAAAGAAGAGAATGACAATTACTGGAAGGATACAATGGTTTCCTAAATTAAAGTTTGAGACTCAGCAGTGGCAAATTTTAGAACACATCATCACTAACATATTTACTGTTCTGTTAGAAACAAAAGAAAGTATTTTCCCTGTTTGCAAAGCCTATCAACTGAAAAAGACGGACTGTGCAGAGATACATTCCATTTACACAAATGGATACAAATGCAAAAGTCGTATAAAATACTTTGTATTACAGAGAAACACAGGAAAGAAGTGCAAAAGGTTCTGCAATTATAGTCACTATTTTAGTTTAATTTTATCCTGGTAAACATTAGAATTGAAAAGCCCTACATATTAAAATGCTTGAGAACTGCATATTGACTGTATCTCCAAAACATTTTAAGAACTCAGTAACTGATAAGGAACTTCCTATATTGAGAACTATAGTACTGTTGCCCAAACAGCTGAAGCAACATTACCCAACTGTAACCAATTCCAGACCCCTTTGGGCATCACACAAGGCATGCTTGCTTTTCTCTCCATTCCTACCTTCCCTTTTTTCCCCCCATTTTTCTTAAAATACAAGCTATTTTATAGGGTGACTGTAATATGATACTATGATCATTGCTGATTGCAGTTAGAAACAGACCCTTCTAATCCAGCTGCTCTCCACTTCAACAAATGCCATTTAAAAGCTACTTCATAAAAACATTATTGCTTCATACTTAAAAGACATTAAGTCAAGATTTTGGAAATTCCATTCACTTGATTATATCAGCAAGTGTACTATATGCTAGATTTATCATTAAAGCAAAATCCATGAGAACTGTTTTCCAGACTTCAGTTAAGGCTCTTATGACACATTTGGCCAATGAAAGGGATGAAAACCAGTAGTGCTTTGAAGCAATAGCCAGTAAATGCCACTGTGGTTTACCAAGAGTGGGATGCACAACATATTAGACCACAGTTAATGAAATTAAACCATTTCTTATGTTTTTTAAATGTGTCCTGTATTACTTGCTTGGAAACTACACAACTGCTTCATCTTTGAGATTTTACTCTTTTTTTGGTAGTAAATTGTATCTCTCACATCTACTGTTAATTGAATCAGTAAGCGACAACCACTGTTTTGAATTTTATTATACTATTTAAGGCAAAATAACTTGATAAATAAACTACAGATTCTTTTTGTTCCCCACATTATAATGAAGTTCTAACTTCATGCTCCTTGCTCAAAGATCCAGGGAAATAGTTTCTGTGAGGAAAAGAGGATAAAGTATTTGCATACTACCTACTTGTATCAGACGTGCATTGATACATCGTTTCCTTTCATAACACGCCCTTACATAAAATGTGGACTTCATTTAATGCTTTCTCAAGAAAAAAAAAAAATTATCCTGGCAAATATTTTGGTGAAATCCGTTTCTAAAGCTTTAACTCCAATCAAGAACAATTTTTTTTCAATTAAAAAATGAAGAGGTTTATTTACCAAAGTAAAAGTTTGTCCTCTATTATCCTCAAGTCTCGAAGAACCAAAAAGATAATTGATCTTAAAAACCCATTTACTTCTCTAGCACTGCTAACTATTTGCATATTAATTATAAATCTATGGTTAAAGCCCAGCTAAATTAAATCCTTAAAGACAACTACATTTCTCCATTATATAGCAACACACTGCATATTCTATTATTTGCATCAATAAAACCATGAAAACTAGTATTTTTCCCTTGGACTTTAAGACAGAGAGCTCACAGAAGAAAATTAATTTCTTTCTAGCAGTCCAACCAGCTGCTGTCTTAAGCTAAGAACTCAATTCTCCAAAGCCCTTCAAACTGTCCAAATGCAGCTCTTCACACACTGCTTTTCAGCAAGTTAATTTATGACTGAGCAATGTTAACTAATAAACTTTTCCAATTAGCATAATTAGTTAACAGTAAACTGAGGGATGGTCAATAGTCCAGGTCATTTTTACATTGCCCCACCATAAGGAGCCACTAATATTCTTCAAGAGGGACTATTATGCCACAATTTTGCTAGTTATAGTCATCAGCAAAGTAATAAGATTTATATGTGAGAAATTAGTAATGAAATAGCATCAAAACCAATCTGTAAGAGAAAAGAAAAATGGCAACAGCCCTTCTACTAGTCCGAATCAGAAGAGCTACTGTCTTCTGTTCGCTACTCAGAAACACTTTACTACATATTTGGAAAAACACTGCTATAAAAATTAGAACTCTGATACTGGAAGGTGGGGTGGTAGAATGATGAAATAAAGATATGGGGCCTTCCATTAATGGAACTTTTTCTCAGACAAATCACTTTTCCCAAATAAAACCATTAAAAAAATCAACAACGAAACTCTCAATTCAACTTCCAATATTGAGAATATAATTTCTGTCTCTATTAAAAAAGAAGTATCCTAAAGACAAATCAAACGGGATTATTGTGCTTAACAAAGAACTGCCTTTATTAGCAGAAGTGTTGACTAACATTGGCCTTTAACACAAGTTACACTGCACACCCAAGTGGCAGTGAAGTTCAGATCACACACCCTTATTTCCATAATCATTTTCACATGCCTAGAATGCATTAAATACAATACCATCTTAAAAATGAAAAGCAGACATTCCTTTGGAAATTAATTCAGTATTCAGCACATCACAGACAGAAAATATCTCCTCTCTTTACAATGCAGAAAAACTGGAACATAATAAATACTACAGGGATGTTTGTTATTTCATTTGCCTTAAGTTTGTCCTATAGTCACAAGCACACCCTACTACAATTGCAGAAAGAATACATTCATGTCTAGAACACTGTATTCTAACATGGAATCTTCTTCACCACGCATTTTCACAGACCTCACATTAACTATTCCTGATCAATATTCTCCAGCCACTTCCCAGAAAGAAACACACACCACATAATAGTTCCCCTTATGAGATTCTTTCCTCACAAACAAAAATGTAAGCTTACATTTAATAGATATACATATCTTCAATTCATACATGCTAGCATTGGAGAGGTTAGAGCCAGGTGGTCCATGCAAGGGCACTAACTGACTTTTGGAGTGGATAAAATCCTTCATTAGTCTGCATCTGGGTTATCCACATTCAAGTTAATTCTGCTCTGAGGATGATGCTTATGGAACAAAACTAAAATTAATGCATCTTGCTCATTTGTAATTATCGCTCATTTGTATTTATTACTTGTTCATTTGTAATTATTACTTCCAGAGCCAAGCCTGTGGTTCTTTCCAGGATAGCAAAGTGAGCTCAACTAATAAACCCTTCACTGTGAAGAACTTGATTATTTCTTCTGGATAACCAGGATATCTTATGAGAAGTCACCAAAGAATTAAAGGTAGGTTGAGCTAACTGACATTCCACCCAACAATCAAACAAGACACATTGAATTAAGCTTTAACTTACATCTTCTTTCAGGACTTTCCATCACGCTACTACAGCACATGAGAACAGAAATGACCTTTGCAGTGCTAAGAAGCCTCGACTCTGCAAATCAATAATGAACCACAGTAATGAAACGTCAAATGACATGCATATAAGCAAGGGAGCAAGGGAAAAATCCTCTTCAGTTCACTTATATCACAGAATAAATAAAAAGTTCTAATGTGTAGCTTCTCCATTTACACCACATTGCATTAGCTACCACTTGGAATGAATATGTAACACTTTATAGTGTAGATCCCAGGACTTCAGACAATGTCAATAAATACAGGAAATAAATTTTTTCAACACACCAACCAGAATGGATAATTAATAATCAGACATATGGTTCAAATTAATTCCTAGAGGAAATAGTAACTAATAAACTTTTCACAGAGTACACAGAAGCAATGTGTAGATCAGCTACATAAAATGGCAACTGATGTTCAACACTAACCTTCAATAGGCTTCATTCTGTCACAGGAAACTATACATCTGCTATTTCATTCACAAGTGGAAAGATTTGCATCATCTTGCCAGTGCAAAATAATGCACTGCAACAGGAGAAAATACACAAAGGACATAAAATATTTACAACAGGACATCAAGGAAAGAGAAGTTAACATGATCTAGCAAAGACAATTTACTCCAGACAGTGATTCAAATAAAAAGAAATTTGAATATTTCTAACAAAGTAAAGCTACCCTAAGAGTACACATACTACCCTAACACTTCTTTAAAAGGCATTTTAATCTTAATATGTCTATACTGATATGGACACACATTAATGCAATGCATAATAAAAAGACAAGACATAGATTTTAAAAAATAAATTCCTTATACAAAAAATTATTTCTTCTGTTAAGCACATCATCAATGTAGGGTACAGCCAAAGAAGATTAAGAATAATCTTGCTGATAATCAAATTTTGTTTCTCCAGAAGACAGTTGTTAATGTTAAAAATGGAGGCTGCTAGCAATTTTAGAAACCTACTAATTTAGAATTTCTCCAGCTTTTGTACATATAATGATTTGGGGTTTCTTTGTTTTTTTTTAAATGAACACCACAGTTTTACAACTCATTAAGCCATTTTCCAGCTGCACATAAGCTAACAATTCTGTTACAATTCCTAAAGATTTGCAGAAGTCTACAACATTTCTGCTGCAATGCATAAACTGAGAAATAAAAAAGCAAACAAAAAGGAAGTAATGATAACGATCTTAGAACACCACCTAAACAATCTCAGCAGCATTGCTGATCAGATACTTTGCTCACAAATATATATTCAAGAGAAATAGAAAGAAACAAAGATGAAAACAAAGATATTTTAATTGCACCCAGCGATGACAAACACATACATCATTTACATATTCAAGCAACTGAAATGTCAATCTTTCTTAGGAAATAAAAATCCCAGAGCAAATGAAAGTGGAAATGAAACCAAGGGAGAAAGGTGTTTGACTCCACATGCTAAGAATTGCCTACAGCAGCATATTACAGAGAGGTCCCTGGAGTCTGGCTGAGCTTCAACAGCGGCAGCTTTACGCTGTAAGGATTGGGTCATCAGTGGCATAGCTGGGCAATTAAGAGCTGAGGTAATGTATTTACTTATTTTAGTAAGAAACAGTACAAAATACAGCCATACAGCCTGATGTACAGAAGATTTTTGTACACTGAAATTAATTAATTAGAAGGAAAGAAATGCTTGAGAGACTTGAAGGAGATGCATCTTGCCTATTTGCACAAACACAGAGGAAACCAAACTAACCCCACCATCATTCCCCAAAAAGTAAATACAATAAATTCATATTTGTTCCAGTAATACCATACAAGAAGGACTGTTCTTGTTAACCAAAAATCATCTTGTTAACCAAACCACCAGGCATGGCAGGTCTTACTTAAAACATTTAAACTGGTTTTATACTGGGGATAATACTAATGCTTAGAATAGTTTTGGATATGAATAGCCATTTTCTTTGCATTGCATATCCCTGCAGCTGTACAGAGGCTTGCTTCACAACTCCTCACAACTGCAGGACCCTTTGCAAACAAAATCTCCATATGTACCTTCCTACAATCCAAAATTTTTTTTCTCCACTCCCATTTCCAATTTCTCCTCTTACATCTCCAAAGTAGATGACAACCTTTCAGTGTTGATATTTTCCCTCTCTTTTAAGGTAAAAAAAAAAAAACAGATGAAATTTTTACAACAGTGTATGTGCAGAAATTTCACCATACAAGAGTGGCTAAGTAGTGACATCTTCTGAAATGACTACCAAATAGTAGCAGTATAGAAAACTGCACTACAAAAAGTTCCTCTTTCAAAATTGAGACACTAAATCCTACCTACACACTGACTGCAGATCTTTGCTTTGTGAATTTTCAATGTAGGGATGTTAATAAGAGAAAAATTCTGCTGTTTTACCTCTCAGAGTAAAACACAAAGTATTTTTTGGCACAATGCTACATTACAGCATAGCAGAATGTAAAATTTCATCAACCTTGACATCCTTTTCATTGAGACACTATGGATTTCAGCATTAATGGATGAAGTACAAATAATCCTGTGCCATTTACCTAAGTCCAGTGCAAACAGTAAAAAGTTAGTACTAATAATTATATTAAACACATGAAGAATGTAAATGATCTTAACCTGCAAGACTGTACATTTTTCAGAAAGTAAAAGAACCTGATGCATTAAAACATGAGCTTGAGACTGCTTCAGAGAGTGATACCAAGACCAGCTTATAAATTCATTCATCTTTGAGGCATTCTCCACTGGGGCAATGCCATCATCCCCTCTGCCTTCAGTTGCCACTCATGCTCATGTGGGCACATTACATGGCAGAAAAACCACTAAAATGACTGAAAAATAACCCTCAGAAGGAACAACTTCCAGCTGGACCTACAAGTTGAGTGAACTGCTCACGTATCTGCTTGACTATACCTGTGGGAAAGCTTCTGTCAGGAGTGCAATGTATAGTGCCCCTATACACAGTAGTATGGTCCTACATCTTAAAAATAAAAGGAAATCACATCCTTTATAAGAGAGGTCAGATGAGGTTTTAAAACCTCCCTAACCTTATAAACATGCCTACAAATCAAAATCTGGCACCAAAACACTTCAAGAGGGTGTACAAGAATTAAAGGTGCCAGAAGTTTCTAAAAGACTATCTATGACTTTGTAACACCTAGATCCAAGTGTTACAGGTTTGTTTCTTGAACCCTAATGCCTTCCATTAGGGGTACAGTCTGACTGAAAAAATAGTTTAAAAAAATCTAGCTCAAACCCACTGTAATCATGGGTCTGAGGGGGCACAAAGCAAAACTCTTGATCCATTATAGATGAGACATCTATAATTGCAAAGAAAACACAAACCATTGCTTTGTAATGTACTTAATATCCTTCTTTTCTAAGGTAAATATTATTTGTTTTGACCTACTCCCTTGGAACCTCAAGCATCAGGGCCCTGTTCTGCTAAATTAATAATTCTGAAAAACAGCTACAAATGCCATTACTACATTAATTTAATGCATTTTAGTGTTAAAACCCACTATGAATTTGACATCATAGTAGAAAAAAAAATAATTTCATAATATATTAGATGCTGTAGATATTGCTAAAGGGTGTTTCAAATTTAAAGCACAGCCTAATGAGGGAAATCAGGTGGCAAATATGTGGGCAGAACTGAAAAACTTAGGATTCGCAATTTCCACCTCACATGCCTGCAAATAAATTGAGTAGGAAAATTTACCAATTAGTGTTTAGAAATTTTTTATTTTATTTTTTCCAATAAAATGATGAAAATCAACAGCATGTATTTCTTCCACAGGGTTCTGGTAAGTAATTACAGACCACAGAAGCTCAGACACTTTGGATGCTCAATTCTCCTATTGACATAGCATGATACAGAAAATCCTTGCTAAGCTGTGGGCTGCTATGGCTCCTGCACATTTTCAGCATCCATACTTTTGAGAAGTGAAATCCTATCTTATAAATTTGGTGTACATTTCTTGTTCAAATTTGGATAATTCTGCATTTTATACCAGTGGATCCCAATAACTACTTAATCCAAATTCTACTGTGCAACAGCCCTATTACTATTGTTTTATATTCTTCCTAAATAAAGTGTTTCGTGTTGGAACCCCGGCTACTGAGAATTTTAGGCTGCCTGTGCTCAAGGGCACTGACCCTCAGAGATAAGCACTGCACTTGACCTGGGGCCATGGAGAGGGCTTCCAAAATGGAGTGATAGTGCTGGGATTGTGGGTGTGTAGTCTGGAGAGAGGCATGTGATATCACAAGGTGGAAAACTTAGGGTTTAAGGTTTTAGAATAATATAATATATGTGGGGCAAGATGGAGGTTTTCAGGCATTGGATAGTTATTCTTCAGCTTCTTCTTCGTGCATTTTGGGTGGTAGTTTGTAATTGGACAGGGGAGTCCACAGTGTGGACTCAGGGTTTTTGGTCATTGGGTCAAAAATAGAAATAATGTAGGTGTCATTTCTTAATTGGATAGTTAGTGCTTAAAAGACCTTGGGAAGAAGAAGACGGGGGCCATTTTTCGCTTTGCTAGCTGGAACTCACAACTCATGAGACTGCAACATAGATGAAAATTAATAAACATCTGAGTCCGAACAAGAGAAACTGCATCTCTTGTCTTTAATCCCTCTACAAAGGGAAAAAGTAGATAAGGCAGCAACAGTTTTGCAATACATAATGGTGTGTTTTTATCCAACAGTTCTGAGAAAAGGACTATTTCACATTTGAAATGATGACAAGCTCTAGAATAATAGAAAAGTATATTTAGTGGGTTTTTAAATAGAATATTCATACTGCTATACAAATATCACTAAACTGAACTGATGCATAGGCAGTCTTGATTCAGGTAAATGACACATTAGCATGAACAATCATAAAAAATGCATAAGGAGTAAGAAGCCTTCTTAATGAAAAAACATAGAAATGTTTCCATATGTTTTATGAAGTATTCTTTACCCTTTAAATGAGCACATTCAGATTTAGTCGCTGGCTTTGTTTCAGAGAAACCCCATCTGTACACTACATCGCTTACAGGCACATCTCAGTCATGCAATAGCTATGTCGCAGCTCATATATCAAATAAAAATCACATTCAAGGCCACACAACCTTATATACTCAAAGTCTTCCATTCTATTTTAAGTAATCCTGAGAGAGCTCTTATTGCACCTCACTGCTGATGTCACATGACTTTTGTTGGGAAACAGAGTCCTACAACTGAAATATCAAAAAGTTCTTAACACAGATGAGAATGATATAAAGGAGAACTCTACTGTACCTATATATTCTGGAAGCCTTTTTTTTTTTCAACAAAGAAACAGGTGTGGAACTAAAAACTTAAGAAGAGTAGCACTGCACAACATTATGTGGTACTGGGAAAAGCAGGATAAAACATGCGGAACTCACAGTAGGCTTAAGGAATTCATCTGACACAGATTCCAAGGCTAATAAAGCTGATGGTCTACATCAAGGACAGAAAACAAAGAAGTTATCTAACCTTGCTGACATCAAAGGTTTCAGTGCCACAAAATGGCATTTCAAATCCAGCAACAAGGATAGCTGAACAGCCAAAAGGCTTCTATCCACATTACATGGCAGTCCATAAACCATTAACTTTTGTAGCAAGGAAGGAGTATGAACAGCTATGTTAGAAATAATGAAATCACACAAACCCAAGCCATCTCCACAGAACACCTTAACTAAACAGAATGCTGCTGAAACATTTCTACATTTAGGGGGTTGTCCCCTTTTTATAAGGAAGATTCCCTTGCCAGAGAGAATTTGTGAAAAACAAAAAATATCTGAGGTAGTCAGCTAAATATAAATGCCTTACAATGAAAACCACACATCTTCAATTAAAAAGAGTTTTGTTCTTGCCAATGTCTAAAATCATAACATATCTCTGAATTATGGGCATTATATATAAAGCTGCTTGGTAAGTTCCTGAGAAGGTTATGTTTCCACTAGCCCATGAAAAAGGTGAGTCACTATAAAAGAATGTTTGATGTTTTGTTTTTTGGGGTTTTTTTTTAAAGATCACACTGATGAATGCCACGACAATCACCAGAAAATTATATTACTCTTTTTTAATTTCAAATCAGTTTTCTGGTGTTTAGACTACCAAGATTTAATATCTTGCATTTAAAAGAGTGAGTAAAGAAAAAAAAACAACAGCAAAATATACTTCAGCTAGCACCTAGAAAGGGTCAAATGCATTAAAGAGACACAGCCTGAACAAGAGGATAGTTCAGAAATCAGCTGGCCTCAATTAGAAAACTGGGGGAACCAACATTTCAAACAGAAAATTTGTGAACCATCAAGTAACACAAAATGAATAGGAAAAGAAGAAAGCCTTGTGATCATCCAGCCTTGATTCTTTTAAAATATAGGCCACAAGATTCTCCTCCTGTACTTAAACACCAGCATGAATCTATCAAAAAACCCCTGCAGTCTCACAAAGTTGTTACAGTCATGAACTATTGTCAACATAAAAAGCATTCCATTTTAACTGGAATTTGTTTTGGATAATGGACCTTTTTGTACCTCATTATGCTAGACAGAAAAGTTACATTTTGAATAGATAATGCAGTTGACTGAAATACAAGCAGATTTGCCTCTTATAAAGAAATTTAAGGTTTGCATGCAATTTCTGTTATGCGTCTCATCTCCCACTCCAAAGTCCACATAAGCCTTAAGATGACCAGTGGCCTTTCAAAAGAATAACTTAAGCAGCATTTGGAAGTCAAGTTGATATTTGAGACTTCCGAGAGGACAACATAGAGCATTAATCTGAAGTAGAACCAGCATGGAGTCATTTCTCATCTTGATGCTCTTTCTGTTGATATGCTTAAAATTGGGGAAAGCTAAGAAAAAATGGCAACAAAATACATCCAACATTTGAATATAAAGACTTGGCTGAGACATTTATATTTGCATTTAACATAGGTGGAAGAAAAAGTGAGTGGCAGATATTATGGCTCACAAAAAGAAGTAAGCATCTTGACACTATGGCCATCAGGTTCCTGAACCCCACCTGGTAAGCAGTATCCAAACAGGGAAGCACCTATAAGAGTCCTTCAGCTCTGAACTGTGATTTCAAGTGCCACTGCACTAAGTACCTTTCTAATTGCTAAAACAAGAAAGCTCTGAAGTACCTCAAATAAACAAGAGCATGACTACTAGGTATAGAAGAAAACTGAAGTGGATTTTACAGAAATGAAGGGCATATCTTTTCCCTTTACATAATGAAAGGACTTAACTGACCACAACTTCTTATTAATGAAAACAGTTTCAAAACAGCAGTAAAGCAAAGTTACAAAATTTCCACTGTTGGTTACACAGTTGGTTTACAAAATTTACACTGTGGTTCACAACCATTTGAACATAGACTGGCACATTAAACCTTCAAGTTTCTCCATTCTTTGCAACAGAAACTTTTAAAGTACTATAAATGCATAGGAAATAAACACAAGAATATGTTCAATTATATTCAACATGTGCAATTATATACAAACGGCAGAGTAAAAGTCTTTCGAACTGCAAAGGAGATTAAGGAATGTGACACATACACACAGAGACTTTTTATTCTATGAACAGATAAATCTTATTGCATTACAGCAAACAAAATTTCAAAGGAAGAATTGAAGAAAATCTAACAATACTCATCTAATTAACCTGCAGATACTTATGGCATTTTGAAAGCCTAAGAACAAAGCCACCTGGTACAACAAAACAGTCTCATGTTCACCCTGGAAGAATGTGTACAGTTCAATGGGTTCCAGAAAAGATTGGACAGTATTAGAAAAACCTAAATGACAACCTTCATAACTCAGACCAGCTTCAAAATGTAAGATGGAGGGAAATGCACCAATTCAGTTCTCTAGAAAATCATCCATGTTATTTGCACATGCTTCAAGGTATTCTGTTAAAAAGTCTGCAGCTTCTTTTGCTGCAGCTCAATCTTCTCATCAAGTGCTACCATAGAAAATGCAGTATCTGACTGGATGCTTAATAGACAACTATTGAAAAAAATGTGTTTTCAGTGAATGCTCAGTGCCGTGTTTCTTTATTTCGTCTCATAACCGTGCGTTTGACTTCTTAGCGCTTACTGCAATGCTGTAAAAATCACCAGTTCTTTCCTGCTGATCATTTTCCATTCAGTTTTTAAGTTAGAACAGCTTTCTACTGACATTGTTAGAAAGAAACTTGCCTAAAGGCTTACATTCAAACTCAGCAAATCATTCAAATGAAGGCAGCAAAGGAAGTGGGAGGGCATGAGATGCGAAGACTGAGGTCATGACAATAGTTTGGTCCAGTACTATTCTCTTTTTCAGATAGCTTTTTCCTTGCATTTAGGAAACACTCTGTAGCTGTGAATAGAATTTTTCAAGACTTTGTGCAAATTCACATAAGGCAAATTTTATGAATTAAAGTAGTAGTTGATCTTATTGCTGAATGTGGTAGAGGTACTACCTTGGTGATAAGCTCAAAATCTGCTGGCAAGCTGTGTTTCATTGGTAACATATGGGATACTGCAACATACGAATAGACAGCGGCATAAAAGGGATCCCACTGGGAAAGTAGCCTGGACACGAAGTACACATCAAAGCAAGTTTTATAAAAAGCTCTCTTGAAAGACAGAAGATCAAGTGCTTAGCACTTTGGTGATCACAACCACCTCATCTAAGGCTAGCAAACGGAATACAAAGTTAACTGATGAAACCAGGAGCTATGGGAGCTATAGCAAGACACAACCATACGAGCTTTCAACAGAACTGCAAATGCTGTTATGTCAGTGCCTCAAAGCTTTGCTTTAAAGCTTATGCTCAGTCTAAAATGAGTAGACATAAATATCTATGGATTCCTAATGTCTCTGAAGTGATCTGGTTTGTTGGCACAAACAGTATATTTTTAGATCAAATTTCCTAAGACTGTACCCAGAATAGTGCAGTTCACCTCTCTGAACTGTACATCATCTTTGCTGTAACACAATTCCATAGCACTTGAAAAGCTCTTGAATACACACAGAAACTACTTTCTTTAAAAGCCAAGAGTGACTCTAAAAGAATCTGCAAAAAGATTAAGTATAACAGATACCTAACAGGTGTTTTACACTGTATACACTACAATTCTAAACCTGCCAGTCAGACGTTTATTGACAGAGCATACCAAGCACAGTCATAACTACTTACAACAACAATATTCATTGTCAAGCACTCATAAAAAAACTGCATTTAAATCCCGGGAAGCATGAACAACAGTATGACCAGTTTAGAAAATAAATACACCAATAAAATAAATCATCCTCGCTCTTCCCAGTTCCTTTCCTTGTAACAGACCATAACAGAAGAAACTGCTTTGCTTTTGTACATTTTTGAGGCAAGAGAAGTGTGCTTCTGGAAAGC
Source organism: Promerops cafer (assembly GCA_013398275.1). Taxonomy (NCBI): domain Eukaryota; kingdom Metazoa; phylum Chordata; class Aves; order Passeriformes; family Nectariniidae; genus Promerops; species Promerops cafer. The sequence goes on from VZSE01006395.1 coordinate 848,721, forward strand.
AAGGCCGCCACTCCTCTCCATTCTACAGGGTAAAAATGGACTCATATCTCATCACAAATTAAAACAGACTCGTGATATCCAAAGTTCCTCTGACAAAACCCCTACTTTATTCTCTAACTAGTCATCCTTTGGAAGTGCAGAAGTTTGAAAATTTCCCTTTTATCAAGTAAACAATTAAATCAAGTTCTTATTTAACTTCTTTTGCTGAACTCACTGTAGATGGATGACTAATTTATTCTTCACAAATCCAAAGGTACTGAAAAAAGAGTAATTCTGCATCTCACAATTTAATTGAGGTCTGAGTTTCTGAGATGACACAATCGTTCAAGGAGAGGAACAGAATTTAGTGTAGTCCATCGAAAGCCAAAATATCAGAAAACACAAAATAAGAAAGCCGAATGGATCCATCTATCAAACAACAGGCACAACCACATCTGGAGAATGTATTTTTTGCTATCCAAACTAAAATCAAAGGACACCAGATAACTTCTGAGTACAAGCCAGTGAGTTCACACTAAATAGGCTGATCCTGAGACAGCAAAAAATGGATTTTTCCTAAAAGATTTTCTTTGAAAAGACAGCAAAAAGGTAAGGAAAATACTCTGGGAGATAGATGAAAATGGAAACCTTATGGACTCCTTGACTTTCTAAAATAGTTACAAAAGCTATCAGTCAGTTTGAAAACTCTTCTTGGTCTTCTTGGCTTGTAGTAAAGCGATTAATTAATTTATTAGTGTTTTCAATCATTACTATTTTGAAAACTTTCTCCAATAATTCCAATGACTAAAATACCTGGTATTCGGCTACATCACAAATCTGAGTTTATATATAGGAGAATGAAAAACTATAACTAACGAAAGAATAAAGCAGCTGACATAACAGAAGTGCTATATCCAGCTGTGGTATGTCACACAAGCCAGGTAAAACCCTGCAATCATATGAAGGGAACTCCAAGTCTCATCAGAGGTGTAAAGATAGCTGGCTTCTATAATGTTGGAATTCTTGCATTTCTCTCTAAATCATCCAGTATTGACTTAGCTTGGAAAACAGAAACAGTCTACAATATAATTCCACTATGGGGACAATTCATTTGAAGAACTAAATGTAGCTTCTCAACAAGATCACACCCCTTAGAGCAATTAAGCTTTTCTTCTTCCAACAGCAGGTTGAGAAAAAAAGTCCACGCCTTCAAATTGGAAAATCTGAATAATTACTGGAATAGAAATAGGAACACCCTTTCCAGAAGTCAAGATTTAAAACATTTCTGTAACACTAACCGAGACTTGCATTTCTTCCTAATTTCCGTATTTTCTAGTCACTCCCCGCCCTGCAATAACTGAAGAGGGGAGGGGGAAACGGTTACCATAAACCCCAGTTCAGAGAAAGCATCTTTAATGAGAAAAACATTTGAAACTACCATGCAAGAGACAATTCTATCCATACCTAAATGTTCAGGTCCCTTGTTGTTTATTAAAGAAGAAAAGAGAGGCAAATCAAAAGGAGAATAGGTAAAGACTGGAACCAGAAAGTTCAATAAAGAAAAGGGTTGATTATCACAGGATTTGACAAAAATACAGTAAAAGTAGGAAAAAAGCATGAGGCAAGATGCAGCAACAACGCCACAGCATCAAACTGGTAGAAGTCGGCATAAGACAGTGTGATATCTGGATTTATACAGCATGCTACAGAAAACAAAGCAAAAAAAAAAAGGCAAAACACATTTGGTTAGAACTTGATATAGTCATAAAAGAAAGAAACTAAGCTCAGACTAGAGACTTTGCTTATTTAGATGATCTCCAGCTAAAACAAAGGTGTTTCTGGAAATAGCTCTGATCACTTTCCTTGAATAGCCAGCAGCCCTGATATAAAGTATGTTTTGGAGAATGTTAAGCAGGTATAAGAGCTCTTATTTCACATAAGACAAAGATCCCAGAATCCAGGAGCTGTGATTATACAGAGACCTCTGATATCTCCTTAGAATCCAAGATTTTGATTAGTGTTTCACATAGTGTGATACATACCTTTATAATACTATACAGTAAGGAATACTTGCCTACAGCAATACAACACTTCAAAGCAAAATCAAATCTGCTTGTGCCATTTTTAATTTTCCTATTATGCTTCACACAAACAGAAGGGACATTCACTGGATACCTATAAGTAACACTGCAACAGGACACATCCCTTTCTATACCACCTCCTTAATGATTACCTTCCAATAGCAAAATCAAAACTGTAAAATGTTAATTTAAGAGTTTTCTTGCTTAATATAGTTTCCTGGGAACCCAATGTTTCACTGGCTTTGTCTCCTTTATCATTACTACTATTTTATGTTACTGTGTATTTCTACTTTTGGTAAAATATTCCTCCAAAAGAACTGCCTTTCCTTTAGAGACATAATACTAAGTGAAAAATTAATGGGCAAAAGAGCTGCTATAATTGAAGATCAGTATTTTCCAGTAAAAATACACTTTCTGTCCTTACCATTACCTTATTACATATAACTTGTATTAATTATATTCTATGACTACGAGGTAGACTAGAAACATAGGAAAACCATTATTCTTGACTGAAAGAAATACAATAATTACTCCTCATACAGTCTGCATTGTTAACAGCTTAACAACTCTCCCACATTATATGTTCCTGGAGAAGATTGTATTTTTCTTGAATATCCATGCAATTTAAAAATGGGATTTGGATCTATAATCGCTAGTTTTAAAATAACTATAAGGTATGTATCTTTTTTTAAAGCCTGATTTAATGTAATATGAAATCACATGGGACATCAGGCTAAAAATTGCTATTGCAGTACATAATGATCTGGTATCTCTATGGCAAGAAAATCATTGATATTTATCATCTTACCTTGCCACAAGAACCAAAATACTCTCACAAATGGAAAGTAGTTTTCCATACCATTCACTAGAGTTTATTACATTAAAGTAACTTTAGAGAATACTAGTATTTTTTAACTCTTAGTATTGTAGACACTAGTAAGTTTCAAGCAGCAGTCCAAAACTTGGGATCTGTCCCATGACTTCAGCTCAATAACTTTCATTTGATCAAGACTACACATATTACGTAAACTTACTACTCAAGGTCTGCAGTCAATATTACATATTTGCAATAGAAAACATGCATGTTTAATAGTTGCTTATTCTTAAACCTATCTACTTTTGATTATGTCTTGGGGTTTTTTTTCCCTAAAAACTATTACTGCAATAAGTTCCTCACACGCATATTTCAATTTTATCTTTACTATTTCCTCATTTTATTCACATTCCTTAATAATCTACTCCATTAAAAATTCCTTGATATTTCTTACCTCATCAAGATCAAAACCTCTAATTAGTCTGTTCCTTGCCAAACTGGAATGTCTCATTCTGAATAAAAAGGGGGAAGATATGTGCTATAAGGCATTCCAAATTATTTTAAAGTGATTCAAGTTGTTTCAATAAATAAAAAGAAATAAGTAAACATAATAAAAAAAGTCCAATGAAACCATAAACAGAAACCATTATACCATAATGACCATAAACTACAATCATTTCTTTGTGCTGTAGCACCTGTATGCATTTTCATTTCCTCAGAATATCTCACTACATAAACTAGTATCCCACAAAATAGGATTATTCAACTGGAAGGGCAAAAGGAGAGATACCAACTTTGGGAATTTCCACAAATGTCAAACCAGCAGAGAATGATATTCTAAGCTGAAATTAATTCATGTCATACATCAGTATATTTACTAATCAGAAAATAGCATGATTCATTTTGTATGTACTGATGCATCAACACTCAGGTTAAATCTAGTTGGCATGAGAATTAGGACAGGAAAAGGATTTCAGAGTCACCATTGCAGAGTGTTAAGACTAGTCAGGATTTCTCAGTTGTAGTTTTGTTTTAACATTTAATAAGGTCAAAAACAGCAGCAACACACTTGACATATCAGCAGCCTTCCTGTATGTATGAGAAAGTTGTGATGAAGGCTCTAAACAGAGGTGAACAGTAGTAGGATGAAAGACAATAGTCATATACTGAAATACGAAAGGTTTTGCCTGGAATGGTGTAAAAGCTTTCTCACCATGAGAACAGCCAAGCAGTGGCACAGGCTGCACAGAGAGATAGGGTGTTCTTACTCTTGGAGATTTTCAAGGCCTATCTGGGTACAGCCCTAAAGAACTTGGTCTGATCCCATAATGGACTCTGATTTCAGCAATTGAACAGCAGAGATTTCCTGTAGACCCTTCCAACTTCAATTTTCTGACAACCCTATTATTTTTTGCCAGGTAAAAAGAAATAGCTTTCTCTGCTCTTCTGAAGAGCAGTGTTCAGGAAACGGCAGTGACTGGCATCAATACTTCTACTGCAACACCTCTGCATGAACCTTTTTCTTAAAAAACACAGGTGTCAAGAAAACACTATGGCTGCCTCATTCATGGTTTATTTTTACATCAGCAACCACTGACGGTTTCCAGGTTCACTCTAAATTTGACAAGTTCTCTGGGCCTTCACACAAAAAAATCCCCAACCTTTTCTCCTGTTATCTCCGAAGTTTTCTTTTGTGTGTGCTCTGAAAGATTCTCAGAAAATTACCAGTTCCTATTATTCAGCAGACTCGAGATTTATGTTCTTCCTAGCCTTCTTGTTGTAACACTGAATTTCAGTAATTTAGGCTCAACATGCTCTACTGTTCTTAGAAGCCACCATCTCAATCTCCCTGCAGAGTTTTTCACTGGATGCAGTACCTGGCAGCTAGGACAAGGCAAAAAGGCAGCCTACCTCTCTGCTATCCAAGCACAAGAACAAGCAATAACATCAAACTAGCAGCTGAACAAATAAAACAGGTGCTCTCAGTCACATTGTTATTTGTGCAAATAAACTACTGACTCTGGAGTAAGGGCACTATTTATAACTCTAAGCTTAGGTGTCTTGGTTTTTTGGTAGCACACCAACATACTCCAGAGTTTGCTGTTAATTTCAACATAGACACCGAACTGAGCTCTCCAGCAATTCTGAAACAATTCAGCTTAAGAAACTTGTATACATTTATGCACAGCTATGGAATTCATGCACACATGTATTCCTTTCACAACGTACTGATTTATTTATCTTTTTCTCCTTCACTGTTATGTTGGTGGTATGTATACATTAACTTCCAACAAAAAAGACATTTTAAAAGTCTCATATGGATTTTGAAGTACATTAGATTCTTTAGCACAACATTACATATCAAAGTTAAGCTCATATTAATGCCTGAAGTATGCCTACCACCATTCTTTCATCATAATACTCTATGTTTCAATTTCAAAGCTTATTAGTATATATTATTTAGACCAGGAAAAAAATAAAAAGGCAATCATAATTACTGGTTTCAACGCATACTTTCCATGACAGTTTCTCATTTCAGGCCACAACAGAGCCATTGCTTCTGGCAGAGGATTTATTTATATATTCAGCAAGATAAATCTCAATGATTACGTATTGAAATGATAAAATGTCCCACCTACCTCCTTTCAGTGCAAGTCAGTTCATGACTTAAGAATATCACTAAAAATGCTTACTACAAGAGGGAACAAAATCTTATACATGACTATATTAAGCTTAAAAAACTAAGCTAAAGAAGAAATTGTTTTTAGGCTGCTTATCCATGCTGTTTTTTCATCTGAAATTAGAGTTGATAATCTACCAGAGTTCCACAGAAATGCAGAACATATAAAAATAATACTATTTACACACTGCATTCTGGGCCTACATGAAGGATGAGGACACATGTGGGTAATCACCCACACAAGACAGTAAACTGTTTATACTGTGCAAGTTTCATATAGCTGTGTCCTGCTACTCTCAAGCAATTAAGAGAATACACTCTTACACTTCTATTATAGACAGAATTTTCAATTCATACCCCTCCAAATGAATGCAAAATTGTCCACATTATATGGAACAGAGATTAAATGCCAGTATGTTGCAAGGAAGTTAGAGCTGAACAACCTGCATTACCTCTAAACTTTGAAATGTTGGGCTTTGGCTGGCTTTTGTATTTTGGAGTTCGGTGGCAAGGGAGCAGGCAAGAGGAAAAAAGTAGTTTTAAAAACAGGGGTATTAGAAAGGCAAGTCACTTATTTTAGTCTTTTTCCTAAGTGGTTAAAAGAACTATGCAGCAGCACCACAACCCCTTTTTATATGTACACCTGGGAAGAATACTGAATCCTGTTACTTTCCTCACTGTTACCCTGATGTGGTTTAGACCAGATGTTTAAATGTTACAGTATGTACATTTTCTCCTCTTCTTCCAAGGCAAAAGCAAAATAAGAGGAATATTTGACTTCACTCCACAAGAGACCTATTTAATAGTTTGGCGGTTATGTAAGTAAAGGTAGCTTGGCTAAGTCAATGTTGACGACATACAGAACGACATGATCCTAATGAGTTGGAAAATATTGGCTCTCATGAGATTCAACCAGATGCTACTGCGCTGAGAAAGCTACTGTATTATTGAATTTCATTTTTATGAGGTAAAATTTATTATTCAACCATTAAGGTATCCCACATGAAATCTTGCATAAAATAGTTTTACAGTTACTTTCTGGAAAATAGATTTTATTTTAACTTTAAGACATCATTTACATGAGGGATTCAATGCCTATTTGATCACCTTCAGTAGAGAAACGTAAGGTCTGCAAGCAATTTTCCCAAAAATACCAGATTAATGGAACCGAACTGTCAACAAAATAATGAACTACCTGAACAGGACAAGGAAAAAGTGGTAGCAAGTTCCAGTTTTCCAGAGTAAACTAAAGCCATGTGTGACTGTGTATGTATTTTCTTGGCAGGCTGAAATGGTTAGAAACAGAGTGCTTCAGGTACTTACTAACAAATAATAGAAAAAATACACAGTAAAATTACTCTATAGGATTAATCATGCTCAACCTTTGAAAGATCTTAACTAATGTCATTTTCCTCATATTTTATCGTCTTGTACACTAACTTTTATTTTTAAATTGTATCTTAATAATTGTAATAATATTATCATCTATACATGCAATAATGTAGGAAGCATAATGTATTTCAAATTCATATTTGTTTCCACATTTACAGTGACTGAAATACAGAATCAGGACGTCTCACAAGCATAAAAACTCATTTAACTGACATATAACATGCTGTTGTGCTTGTATACCAAAAGGATTATAAAATTAAACCAAAACATAAATTTCCACAGAGTTACATGTGGATTGAAGACTGCTTTTGTGCTATTTTTTTATTTTAGATGTAATGCATTAAAAAGTTAGTAATGCTTTTTCTTAACCCATGAACAAGAGCAAAAAGCTGTTTGCAGCTGTTTTACTTTCTATTTGTTATGCTATATTTTGTCACTTGTATTCCCATCTATTTTAAGTTTTCTATTCTTTTTGTTCTTGCACAACTGTTTCAGGCAGTATGCATCAATGTTGTACTTAAATGATAATGCCTACTCATTCAAGTAGTAAGTTTGACTGTTTATATTATCTCTTTTTTTTAAATCTGTCTTGACTTCTAAAAACCCTAAAAAGAACTTTTCCCAACTAGACGTTTAAATATATGGATTACAAATGGTGTAATTGCAATGAAGGGAGTTAAGTTTCAGAAGTTTTGTTAAATTCCATACAATTTATAATTAAAAACCTGCTCTTAGCAGAATTAAGTCATCTCAAGCTAAGACAGACATAATATTTAAACATGTTTATAAAAAATTTCTAGAGTAAAAATCATATATCTTTCTTGACATGCTCATTTTATCTGTCCTCCACAAGGTCTGAGTTCAGTCAATCACAATACTGTATGCATCTTTTACTGGAATTTTAAATTCTGTCAGAAACCAAACACACACAACTTGCTTTTGAAACTTCTGGTTTATTTTTTTCTGACAGCTTGCCTGTGGGCAAGTTAATTAAAAAATAAACTCTCAGATGATCTAATGAAAACAGCAATCTAATAACAAAGTGGGGAATATTTGAGTAAAGTGTCTTTCTCCTAGTAGGAAAAGGTTGCTGAAGAACAAGGGGAGGAAGGTAGATGGGGGACAGAAGAGTGTTAATCTTCAAGCAATCTTCCCTTTCTGGTATTCCATTAATTTTTACCAAAAAGAATTTTTAGAGGCTAGAGCTCAGAGAGGTTATTTTGAATCCCCAGACCAAGGATTGAGGCTGACCTCAATTACCTTTGAAAGAAGTTTTGAAGCAGGACAATATTTCTGCTCCACGAGAAAATTTAGGACAGAACCCCAGATACTAGCAATAAACTCTGTTCATATGTTTGTGGAGACACACAGTGCAGAGCTCCCTTTTTAAACTACATCCATAGAAGGTCTTTCAGCTGTTACCTAGCAAACAGGTTCCCAAAGAGGCCTTTGTACCTTGTGAGCCTCTCCACAGCAGGTGAAAGGGCCAATAGCTATGTGTTCCTCCCCAAGGTTTCTGCCCCTCCTGGAACTCATGCATCTGTACTTGTCTTCCTATTAATTTTTGGTTGTCTTAACTTCTACTGCTTTTCTACTTTAACTCTTTCTACCTGCTTCTTGTTTTATATTCCTCTGCTGCTCTCTTTCCTTTTTATTAGGTGATCCTCTTTCTCCTGTTTTTCTTCCTTTCTTTTTTATTTCTATTTTCTCCTATATTATCTGCTCTTCTCCTATAGAACATCTTAGCCCATATTGTAAACCCATATTATAAGTTTCAGTTCTAAAACTGGAAGAGATGGCTGGGTTGGAAAAAGCATACAACTATGCCTTTAGAACAATGGCTGCTAAAACAGATCTTGGCTGAGAGGTTACAAAGGTTTGTGGTATCAGTTTTGAGTTCAAGTGATACTGAACTGATGTGTTAAGGAAGCCCAACACTCTCAACAGCACCTGGCACAAAGCCCTAACAAAGACATAAAGAGCTCAGCAACAACTGTTTCAGTCCAATAATACTCTTCAATCACACACAAAAAGTGGCAATACAGACATAAGCAGTTGAGAAAGTTGTAGGCTATGTAAACAAATGGCAAACACATTTGAGACTAGCTAAGTATGAGGGGCTACCTAGAGAAGAAAAATTTCAAGACACAGTGTATTTCAAAACTGGTAGAACAGATCTGGGTGGGTAGCTAATAACTAGACCATTTCCATAGGAGGACACATTTCACTCACAAATTACAAAACAAGCATGATGTTACATTGAGTATCAAGAATGTATAAAATCCTGTGATCTGCCTATAGCAGTCAGATTTGCTTGAAACCTCAGGATAACAGCAGACCATTACAAATAAAAGACAAAATACATAAGCCCCTTCTTTCTTTTCAGAATAATGCGATGTATAGGGAGGGCTTTTTATTTACTTTTAACAGGGGAAAAAATCTGGATAGAGACAGCTGTTTGTCCTGCTATATTTCTAATTAGTTAAAAAGAGGGCTCTTAGAAGTTTGAAAATGTAAACATAGAAGAAAATTTGGGTCTCTGTATTCATGAAACACAAAGTTTATGATTCTTTGAAACAGCAGAATCTAAGCAATTAATTTCAAGAAAAAGATTCCCTGAATAGGATAAACCGAAGGAAAGGGAATCCTTGAGTATACTGTTGCTTTTTTGTGCAAGAATGCTACAATTTAATATAAACATAATCAGAAAAAGAAAAGGAAGGACAGTAAATAGGAATTTTAAAACAAGTGTTTATACTTTCATTATTTGTAGTAAATTAATCAAAGAAATATTAATTCACAACACCACAGAAATGGAAAGCTATTTTCTACAAGTATTACTTCTGTGCCTAGCCAAAAACAAGTAGTGCTCGGATGGAAAACACAATACCATGGGAAAAAGGCAACTTTTTCCTTGAGAGTTTAGGTTACACAAGAAAAGCTCATCTGTTCTACCACAAAGATTATCAGAGACACAGTGGCAGGATGGAGAGCCCAAATACCTTGCCAGACTACTGCCAGGTGATACACATGAGCCATGTAAGGCCACTCTGTACAAGCCTAAAGGAGCACCGGGTCATGCAGTGGCAGGCAGGAACTCAAAAAAAGGACTCCCAAGAAACATTCAACAGCTTTTGTTTTATGCTGCAGAAACTAAGTTGAATGTAAGTGAAAGAGTTTAACAGACGTGCCTTGTTTACTGACAAGTTTCTTACTGACTGCATTATCCTCATAGTTACTTCATTAAAAAAAAAAAAAAAAAAAAAAAGAAAAAAGAAAGAAAAACGACAAAAGAAAAGCTGAAATTTCAACTTCCCTGTGCAAATAGAGTCAAGTACTTTTTAGAGGCTTACACACATACATGTCACTGTTTAAGTATGTGGAAGCCGACCCTAATTACAAGGACGACTTTCAACAAGGCATGATATTAAATTTTACACCACAGTATTCAAACAAAAGGTAGTAGGCTTACAGAATCAACCAAGCCAAAAATTCGGACAAAAGGATTGACAGCAATCATTTCATAGCCTTGAATGCAAAGCTGCCTTCAGACTAGTTAATGCCAAGCACAACTACAAAGGTGTAAAATTTACCAGGTGAAGCATTAAGCCATGAATAAGAGAACATCAAAATAAGTGCATTATATTGTTCATTTACTTTATTTGAAATTCTTAAAATGTGTGCTCCAGATTTCTATTCTGCAAAGATACTGTTAGTAGAGTTGTTTCACAGTTCATTGAATTGATAGACTGAAACACATTAAATAATAGAAGAGGTTTGGAACTGTGCAAACCCTAGGAGCATCTGAAGTGATCAAACAAGTGTATTTCCAGATTTCTCCGTGGTGTGGATTGTAAACCTGCTACCTTCACAAGTACCAGGACTTGAAAATAAAATGTCACAATCCCATTCTTAGGTGACCCACACAGATTGAAGGAATAAAGACAAAAGTGAGTTTCATTAAAGAAGGAAAACCGAAGCACTTTAAACAGTTATTCCAAGGGTTGCACAAAAATACAACAGTTCTTTTGCAACATTAGATCAACACAGATTTAACTTCAATAAACAGGAGGAGTGAAAAAGAAGAATGGAAAGGATCAAGAAAAGCAGGGCTGAAAGACTTGAAGTGGTCTAATCCACCACGCTGCTTCAAATCACCATTTTCTGCACATAAATGATTCTCATAATACATTCTGCAAGACAGGCAATGCTGGATATTCCAAAATATCTGTTATTCTTGTTATGGGTTCACTACAAATAAACTATAACAGCTCTAAATTATTCTAGCCTGCATAGAAATTTTTTTTAAAAATCATTTTCTGGATTACCTTTATGCACTTGAAAACTCTGTTTTCCTCTGTAAACTGGTCAAAATCTCTAATTTATTCCCAAAATCTATGGCTGTTTCACAAAAAGATGACAGATAACAAGTTTCCATATTTATGCAATCATCACCAACACATGCATATCTTCAGCAATTTCACAACAGTTAAGTAACATTTATTTACGAAATAATGACAAATATCTGCAACCCTTCTAAAGAATTAAATGTATGCCATTGATTAATAAAGACCTTAATAATCCAGTTTCACCTCGGAATGATCCTGAAGTAATAACATTGTACCATATAAGGTAGTGAAAGTGGATGTTTCAGATGAGGGAAGCATGGAAAAATTATCCTGTATGGGAAAATTACATGCATCCAGAAATTGGTGCCAAGGAGTGAATCTGGGTGGCTTAGCTTACATCCTGGATTTTAAATATAAGCTATAAATACCCATATACACACAAAAAAACCCCATTCTGTTAGCCACTATAAGTAAAAACCTGGATTTAAAGGATATAGTTGTATGGACACTCACTAGCAGTGCTCTGTACAACAATAAATACTTAACCAAGAGCATCACATATTTACCTGAAGTCTGGAAAACCTCATTCAGTAAAGCTTCATTTACCACCACCGAACAGACATTTCCAACAGGATGACACCAGCTCTGATAAATAGTTTGAAGTAGAAGGGTTTGAGCTCTAGTTGCCTGAACTGTCAAATTAGGGAGCTCAAAAATGCATTCTGTTAGTGGGACATGAGCTCGCTTGGACCTGTTTAAAATAAAAGAACAAAAAGGAAAATCATTACTTTGGCACATAAAAATAAGGATTTTAAAAATTAGTCACGGAATATTAGAGTACAAGCAGTTAGTTTGTAAGGTTGGAACTGTGTGCCTATTGGATTTTTTTCTTGTAAGAGCTGATTCTACTTACTCTGCAATGAAACCTAAACAGGAATTGTTACATGATTTCACTTTATATCTCCCTCCAGAACATGACAGAAAAAAATAATCTATTTTTATGTAATTATCTCTTGGTTTGGAAATATTTATAATATAAGCAATTCCATGTGCTCCCATCAAAATAAGAGCTACCCAAAATTATGCAGATACTAAAAACACCTGTTCAAAAATTGAATGTTCTGAATTTTTTATTTACAAAGCTCACAGTGCATCACTAAATGACATATGGCTAGTGACCCAAAAAACATAGACAATATTCATACATCAAAATACAAAAAAGCCCACATTCTGTATTTTGCTAACAGAGCTCATTAAGTGATTCTACTATTTTTCAATGCCTTACCTTTTAATTTACCTTTAATTTAACAGAAGGAGACAGGCATTCAGTAGGGCAAAGTAAAGGACATTTGTTTGGGAAGTAAATTCCTTTGTGACAATATAATCCACCATCAACAATAATGCTTTACAAAAACTACAGCAAAGTCAGTAACTTACTTTTCTTCCTAATATACACACTATTACCTGAAATAAAGCAATAGACTGATTTGCTGCATTCAATAAAAACTATAAAGGTTCTTTAGCCCTCTCAGTTAGGAGCCTTTTCCTGTATCATATTTTTAACATTATCATTCTTGCCCTAATCACCTCCCACTCCTTAACTGAAATGCACTTTTTCTGCTATTTAGCATTATTTTCTCTAATGTCCTACATGGCAGGAGGGTTGGAACTAGATGATCTTTAAGGTTGCACCAAATCTTAACTATTCTATGATTCTATGACTCCATGAAATATAATCACCGATGCACCTATTAGCTCATTTTCATTCTGGAGCACCTCCTCCATTAGAAAATTTTAGGGACATGTTAAAAGCCCCTTAAAAATAAACAGTAGGTTAATGTTCCACTGGGAATCAGAACCTCAAATGAGGCAAAGCTGCTGAAGCTGCACACAAAATCCATTGCCCCTGAAAAAAAGCATGCTTTACCAAAATGCTCAGGGACTGAAAATGTAAGGACATGCAGACATTCAATGACTTCAGATCAGCAAAATTGAAACCTTCCAAAGAACTCTCAGAAGCAGCCATAATACACCTCATCTCCTACCTAGACCCAAAAGAAAATGCTAGCAGCTGTATGACCTAACATATGTGAGATAGTACTGGCAGTAAAGACTCTGCAGGAGGCTCCATGAATTCAGAAGCAAGCCATTTGTGATGTTCAAATTCTAAAACCTTTAGCAGCATCAAGTGACACAAAATTTTGGTATTAAGGAGTAGACTTCTTGAGTATTCTGCATCTGATTGTGAGAGTGGGCCTTCAGCAAGACAACTGTGAAGAGAAAAATACTACATCACTTCTCAAACCCAGGATCACTATGCTCTAGATGAAACAGCAGAGTAATAAAATATTCTGCTGCTAACACTTTTGGCCCATGAGCTGCAGATATGACTTATGAATCATGATTTAGAAATAAGCATTCTGAACATCTGAAGACATCTCACAATCACTGTGTTTACACGGTGGTACAGCTAAACATAATGTCATCAATTTGAATTTAGACTTGGCCATACAAGCGTTCACCTCAAGTCCCAAACAGAGCTCCTTCCTTTAATTCCTTGTCAAACAGCTGGTAAGTAAAAACCATTTTCTCTGGACCAAGAGGAATCAAACTCAGTGTTACATACCTACAGCAAAAACAAATATCCACACCTAAGACTGTGGTCTAGAACCTTTTAAGGTAAATTAAAGACAACAGCACTTGTAGACATACCAGATATCCATTCATTCAAGATCTGAGGATTATAAATTTAATGTCTCTGCGGTCACTGTTTCTGCCCACTGCTTATAAAGGGACATTACAATACTTCTCAGCTGTGGATGTCTACACCACAGATCAAAGTGTCACATAAAGCTCATCCAAAACAGCCATTGCTCCTCACTATTTTAATATGAAAATAAAAATAAAAACTGATTCTTATGAAAGAAGATACTCATGAAAGATTTTCAGAAATGGATGTAAATACAGATGAAGGACAAAGAACAAACAAAAACAGATGTTGTAACCTTCTGTAATAGTAATCAGTATTCTTTAGAATGAGGTTTTCCAACCTCATAAAGCTTGGGATCAGGATTACCTGTCTCAAAAATGCTGAGAAGGGGGAGGAAACCAGAAACAAAACTGCCTCTGATTTGCAACTCATTTGAAGCTAATGACACAATTCTGCTGCCAGCTTCAAATGCCATTCGCAGAAAAAAACATGGATGAAGGAAAAACATTTCATATTTATATGGAAGAATTCAGCCTTACATTTGATAGCAGAAATTTCTTTCATATGAACACTCACCATGCTCCACAACACCCCCGCAAAGAGAGCAGTCTCCTGTTTGAATAAATCCATCCGTCTTTGAAGTCTGAATCTACCTACAGGTTCAGCCTTTGTTGCTAGAAAAATCGAATCTCATTTGAGGTCTTTGAAGAAGAGATCTTGTATTAAGCCTTGTTTGGTTGGATTTTTGGATTTTGTTTGTTTTAATAGGAGTCACAAACACCAAGCAGCGAGCTAGAACAAAGAAGCTACGTATGACCTCTTTGTGGGGATTGTGCATCTCCCACCTGCCCCATCTGCTGACAGCCAAGTACACATCTTTCTGGAGTACATGACCAGACCCCATTCCAGGCTCACTTCTATCAACTGCAGCACAGTAGGTCACCAAAAGGGTAAGAAATATCTGTACAGAACTCCTGAAGCTCTTCCTGTTTCAGTTTGAAGTTTAAACACACTGCAAACCTTTCCTGAAAATGCTCTTCTCACAAAAAGTACAAATCATAGAAAAGAATGTATCCAAACACATTTGAATTTAGCTGGTGTAAAAAAATCCATTTAAAAAAAGAATTTTTCTAAACATCAGAGAACTACCTAGTCTGAAAATTAGAGCTACTTTAAGAAGAGCTGAAACAAAAACTGAAAATAATACCAGTATTAAGTCAGGCAAATAGAGACAGATGCTTCCTGGTTTAAAAAAACAAAACAATACAAAAAAACCAGCAGTAAAGAAAAACACTTTGACTCAGACAACCAAAAAGAATAAAGAGTCTGGAACATATTCTGACCATTTCTACCACACAAATGCACAAGAGGACACATGATCACTGTCTTGTGGATACAATTACATAAAACATGTGTCCCATTTCAGCTCCTCAGACACACAAGAAATGCTCTGTGCAAATGTACACATGCCCACAGCCACTCAAAGAAAAGCTCTGGGTACTGTGAAAAGTAGAGGTGGAGACTACAATTCTGAAACCTTTTCTGATGTTCATCCCAAGTTAGAATTTGAACTTGTTTTCCTAAAATTTCCTAGAGTTCAAATCCAAGCTCAGTAATCTATCAATTTAAGCAAAAATAGGTGTGCATGAGTAAAGGAGTATAAAAGGCAATTCTTTACTTAGGAAAATTAATTCCTGTAAAACAAAATGGTATACACAATAACTAATTTATTTTAAAATTTAAGATTAGACAGACAGCATAACCCATTTCTTTCACACAGAACTGAAGTTAGAAAACTAGCTATGCGTGTTAGAAAAGCTTTTGCAGGCATTACCTGGAAAGAAACGTAATGCATACTGACATCAGATTGTTTCCTGGTATTCCTTTTTTATTTTTTTTAAGCCATGCACTGTAATCCTTTATCTCAGTATGAAAGTACACTGTTGCGTTTATTTCTTTCTGGTATTTTTTCCTTTTGCTATCCTTTCACACAACAACATCTCTATTTTCTGAATACTATTTTGCAAGATTAAGTATTTCAGAACAAAGTGTTTAAATATTTCAAAAGATGGGTTTCCCAATGTAAAATTGGGAAGGAACAAAGAACAGAGAAAACATTTTTCAGCAAACTTCAGAATGAACATGACTCGGCAGTAAGTCTACCTGAACATATTTTTATTAAAAAACTAATGTATTTCCGAGGGAATCTGAAGAGCTGTGACAATCACAGCATACAATATAGCAGTGGAAAAGATTTTGCTTTAAAAGTCTGACTATTCAACTAATACATATTACAGCTACTGTACTGACCTATGCTACATTCAAAACTTAAAAGTTTCACATAAAATTGTCCCTTAGGAGTAGTAACAGCATATGATTTTTTTTTTTAACAATATGCAAATTCTACACTGACTGTACTTTAACAATCCCATAGGAATAAAGTCTTCTGGTCCTTTTCAGATATGTTTGGAGGAATGGGAAGTTGAAAATAAATCCTTTTTTATAGAAAAAAAAAAAAATCAAGACGGGGGAAGCATTGTACCATGTGTGCAGCAAATGTTGCTTAAAGGAAATTTTAACTAGACCCCACTAGTGATGAAAGTACAATTATAATTCAGGATTTATTATAACAGTTTTGAAACACAAATAATGCATTTAAAAGATCTTTAAATGTAACTTTGCCACCAACCTGCACCTGTTAATATGGAAAATACATCATTAATAAGGTACTGAGCTATATTTAACCAAGTTTTATGACCCAAGAGATATATTCAAGTATTAAGTGAAAATACAAGTACAAATAATTTTTTTCAGTAAACCAACTCAGATCTGTTCTATACTGTATCATTAAATTTGTATTAAGCAACTTCATATCAAAACTCTTCACCTTATTAAAAAAGTTGTGGCACATAGTTTGGGTCTAAAAACACACTTGAACTGCATTTTAGAACTGCAACAACAATAGGAATAATTATTTCTCAAGTCTTTACACTCAAGAGTTAAGATGCAGTTCTGAACATATGTTCATTTAACTGAACAGGTTAAAAAACTACCAATTCAAACACTCTTCTCTAGGGGAAAATAAATCCTAACTAGCAGGATAGGCTACTCATTAAAGCTGAACTTGGACACATTCCAGAATAAATTTAAAGAAATATGAACAAGAAAGTCTTGCTGTGTAGTGGCATGGAGTGAAAATGAATATGTCCTAATTAAATGATTTTTAAATACACTTTGGTTGAACCCAGTTTGCTGACAAACTGTAATACAGACTTGCTGAAATATTTTAATAAATCTGGCGTACCATTAAAGAAAATCGTTTTCTTTGCTATTTTTGAACAAAAACATGAATTGGTCCTTATTACACAGCATGCATAGGCATGAATATAACCAATCCATGTAAGTTCACAGGCCCGTTATGAAATATTTTCAGTTTGTAGACTTTAGGAACAGCAACTCATTCTTGTAAAATCAACACCTCAGAGTGATTGAAAGAATATAGTGGTGAACAGCTGGGTCCAGAGGTTTATACAGAGTCCCCAACTGCAAAGCTGGAACCTGCAAAATGTTTGAAAATTTCTGATTTTTGTTATTACTCATATCCTGTACAGTAAAATACGGTTAGTTCATTTTTTCCAAAACAAGAAAACTGTAAACCTGCTACTAGAATCTAGAAATTGTACCTTAGAAGAACCTGAATGTAATTTCAATGCCCAAATAATTTCAGTCAGCATTTGCACACCTTTCCTCTTAGGCAACCAGAAAGTGTATGCTGGTTTTATAAAACAGAAGCAAAGGCTTCATCTACATGCCTACAACAAATCTATATTTCTATTTAATCTGATCTTTCATATCTAATTTTTTAAAAAAAAGAAAATTTTGATCCTTTTTTCCTTAACATTTAAGTAACTATTATTATTGGAAAGGAAACAATCTCTAGCCCCTTAATGACAAATATCAAACCTCTAAAGGGAACATGTAGGAAGGGAAATGGAAGTATTATTGTTTGAAATGCCAAAACAAAGTCATTGCTATTCAAAAAAAACCCCTAACATATCACATGTCCACATATACTAACGCGATTTTCAGTCTTCAGAGAGCAACGTACAATTATTCTTGCTAGAGGACCAAGTTAGTTACTATTTTAAAAAAACCCCAAACAATTAAACTTGCTTTAGAACACTACATTCTAAAAACACCTCCAACACTGATGTCTTCAACTTCTGCTCTTCTACAGACTTCACTAAAGGCTGCCTGGTATCTTACATCATCTCTGGCATAGGGGAATTTTCAGGAGCTGCAGCTGCCTTGGCCTGTTATTTGTAGGAAACACTGTTAATCATATAATTTATTACAAAGGAGAAAACAATGAACTTAAAGGCTCACCAATTTTTTCTTTTTTTCAGTATATCAAAACATTAACTTGATATTTCAGAAAATTTTAGATATGGGATTAGAAGAGAAAAATGCTATCATTTTAAAACAGACATGCTATCTTAAAACAGACTTCTGTATAGATTTTTTTAATATTAATTCTGAAATATAAGTTGTCCGTGATGAAAACACTTTGGCAAAGTGTTCAGTCACATGCAAACTTCAAAAAAATCCCCACAGATTTCCTTCAAACAATTGTGAAAATAAAACAATATAGGCAGAGTACAAACTTTAATACAGCTTTGACAATGAACAGAGGCTATCCATTCTCAATTCTCAGTACAGTGTGTGTTTTAGTGGAACAATAAAATTCAGCTTTATACAGCACAGCAAAAATGAATGCATATTACAAGAACAAAAATCATGAAATCAAAAAATATCTTAAAGGAAGAAACCTTGAAAAAAAAATCCCTTTTAAGCAAAAAATGCACAACTCTGGACATGTTAGAAGCTCTAAACTTGGGTTGTTTTTTGAAATAATTTTATTCATTTTGCTCCACCTGGACATTAAGTTATGACCATTAGATTAAAAATTATGATTGCTACATGCAAATAATAATACTGGTTTGTGATGCAGCAAAAAGTGAGAAATAGTGACCTGCACTATGAGACAGCACGAGAAGAAAGTGTGCAAGAAAAAACAAACACCTGGAATGTGAAAGTAGGAAAGTTCTAACTTCCCCCAACATGATTCGAGCCTTAGTAAGCATCTGATGAGTCTTTTTACCTGTGGATTAAATGTTTCAGCAAGAAGGCAAGAAAGCAGTCTATGATCACTTCTAGCTTGGTCATTGCCTATGTGCCTCAAA
The DNA here is from genome assembly GCA_013398275.1 of Promerops cafer. Classification (NCBI taxonomy): domain Eukaryota; kingdom Metazoa; phylum Chordata; class Aves; order Passeriformes; family Nectariniidae; genus Promerops; species Promerops cafer. The sequence goes on from VZSE01006395.1 coordinate 867,969, forward strand.
ATGCAACAGATCTGAACTAAAAATTTGTTGATACCAACAGGGGATGGGGAGTTTACAGTCTTTATTTTTGGACACATGATAAACTAAGGTGGCTGTTGAAATAGCAATGCAGGAACATCTTAAACCTGCAGCTGCATTAGAAAAACATATTTAGGATGTTTAGATCAAATTCAGCTTACTGATGCATCAATGGGACAGATGCTAGGGATCTGAACTGCCCTCAAACTGCAAGTGAACATCAGTGAACTAATTGCTATTTCCTTCTTTGCAAAAAACTCTTTTTCTAAGCACTAGTTAATACTTGTCTCCAGAAATAATCATTGAAGTGTTATGATATATATTTTAGTATATAAAAGAATGAAATTAGAAGTTTTCTGCTCTGAGGAGATAACAAGCAGACCTCAGTCTTCTTTTTGTATTTAAGTTTTTGATGTGTGTAAACCATATATATTAAGCATAAAGTTACAACTTTAAAGAACTTCATCTTCAGAACTCCACAAGGTGTGGGGTAGAGATCTGAAAAAAAAGGGGAAAAAAATAAACTTTCCTCATGGAATGACCTCAATGTGAATTCAGGACTTTTTTTAATTACTTACACTTTAAAACATCCAGTCTTTCATGACTTCTGCGAGAAGGTCTAACTTTTTTACTTGGATCTAGGAATCCTCCTGTTGTTGATGGTGGGTGTTAGTGAGAACAGGGGAAGGGATATGACAGCTGCATTATGTTCCACAAGACCCAAATATAAAGACTATTAGAAAAATCAGTGTTCATTACAGTGACCAAAAATCAACATGTATTACAAACTAAAAAAAAAAAGCCAGAAGCCAAGTCTGGAAAGAAGCAGGGACATTCAACGGGGAATCACTGGCTTAATGAAGGTAGTGCAAAAGGAATCAATCATGTGAAAAGCAGAGAACTTTTACACCTACATTTTAATTGTGCCTTGCATCTTTTCCTGAGAAAGAGATCCTATGTGAAAAAGCAGCAATGCCAAACTAAATGCCAGCTATCATCATCATTTATTTTGTAGCTAAATATTAGTTGTGGGCCAGAGACAAGAAGCAATCAGCTGAAACCTGCTGATGCTGTAACTAAACAGCTGCAGATGACCAAAACCACCAGAGGTGATCAGGTAAAAGTTGCCAGTGGCCATAAACCTCCAAACCACAAAGATCTGTGTTTATTACAACAAAGCAAGCATTACGTTTTTTTTTTTTTAAATAGCTTTTATAAATCCAGTACCATTGCTTTGGATACTACTACTACAACCTCAGGAGCTACCGGAGCAGTTCAGGGTTTGGGGAACTGGCTTCCCACAGTGCAGCCTGCTTTACTGTCCAGGGAAGTAACCCCATCCTCTCCCTTTCCCTCTCCTCTTTCCCCCTTCACACAATCCCAGAAGCAGCAGAAACAGCCATTAAATCAATCCTCTAAATCTGCCACACAGAACCATTTGGTTGCCATTAGCAGGTAAAACAGGGAGCCAGAAGGGCTCAAACATGCTGGTGCTCAGTGAAGAAAACTGCACTGACAAACCCAGTTCAAAGGTCTTCTTGGGAACTAACACAGTTTCAAATTCCTTGCTAAAGATTTAAGAGCTGAACACAACCCTGACTTCAAGTAAACACTAACAACTGATCTCAGTAAAAAAATTTGTCCAAAAAGGTAAGTGGGTTATGATTTGCAGGCTTCTGTGAATTTCTTCTACCAAAAAAATTTTGCATGCTGTTTATTTTCTTTCATAAATAGATAAAATATTCTGGTGGAAAAAAAGGACACATATACACTGAGGGAAAAAAGGTTACTTGAAACTCTGGCAAATTTTTTCTAGCTAGTCAGAGCAGTAAGAAGGTGAATATCTGCATCAGCAAAACAAAATTAGTATTTGAACAAAATTATTGCCTTAAATGGAGATGTCACAAACAAAATACACAAGACTAAAAAACCAAAGTTGTACTTCTGTATCTGAATTCTGTCAAATCCAGAAAGGTAAACCACAATGGTTGGGGTTGGAAGAGTGATCTTTTAGTTCCAACTCCTCTGCTAAATAAAAGTACTTAACTCTGTGCCTTACAGTACCTCAAAAGCCAATTCCACTATCCTTTAAGAGAGAAGTTACAGTATTAAAAAGAAGTTGCTGGAAACAAGGAAGCATGTTTTGTTTTTCTGATTACCAGAAAAGCCTTTAATATAGCAAAGGATGGATCAAGGGTGTCTTCAACAGCAAGGACATGAATGGACAAGGTGTGCTAATGGTTCACATGTACACACTGCATAACTGCAGAAAGAGTACAAAGACTTTAAAATTATTATTTTGTGGCCTCATTAAGTATCAACCTCAAAAGCATTTTAAAGGCTATCAAAAGCTATTTAAAGCAAAACATTAAATCTCAGTAAACGCATAATACTTTATACTTCAAAGACTACAATTATTGTTAAATCTAAATTTACCATCTTTAAGCATTGACTCTGGCATTACTTTACACCATTCATTCCTCAAAAATAATACAAGCTTTGAAGCAGATTCTGTGGATACAGTTTTCCTGTGTTCAGTTTTGATCTATTCACTGTGTCTCATAACATCTATTTAACTAATTAAAAACTCCACAAGCCCTACTGAGTCTTCAAGACCATCAAAATTATCACATACACACATAATAAAGATACTGTCAGTAAAACACATCAAAAAGATGTATTATATATATATGCACAGCCAAATCCAACATGTATGCAAAATCAAGGATATACAAGTAATTTCAGAGCAACAGACTAAGGCAGTGACATTATAAAACTCCCATTTCCATTTACTCATTTAAAATATGGAAGTCAGGTTCTTAATTCTCTCATTCTCCCTGGATATTTCTTCATTATGAAATAAATATTCTAATCGTGTTTACCAAATATTTCCTTCTATTCAATTGTTCATTTTGGAATCAGCCATTAAACTCAAAGCAAAAACTAGTTAAACATCAGCAAAGAAAAGAATCATATTGGCTTTTGATTAAAAAACCACACACATTATAATGAAAAAAGAGATCTTATCAATTGAAAAACGAATCCACAATTTTTGTACTGGTGTCTGAACTAACATAATCCGTTCCGTTTCTTGCACTGATGTCAGAAGTATCTACAACAGGTATAATGATTTCCAAATCCGATAAACAGGTTTTATTCTCACAGTTTACTATTTAAGAGCTTCATATCCCACCTGAGCCTGCCTTCACTTGTTCTCTTTTTTGTTGTTTGTTCAAATGGCCCTATAACATTCCCATACAAAATATACCATGCTAAAAGGTCTAGTTCAGAAACTGGGAGCTGGTGTCCTTTGGAAGATTAAAACATAATGAAAAACGGACAATGTTTACCAAACATACAGGCCCAAATGGAGATCCAAATGTTTACATGCATTCAACACTGTACCTCAGTTCTCATTCAATGCTGTTCCTCAGTAAGTACACCTGACACGTTACTTTAACTTCCTTTAAACAGCACTGCTAAAGAAATGGTAATAAAAAACACAAACCTATAAACAACCAGGATAGAAGTGATTGAGGAAAAATGCTGAGAATGCATGTTGTTTGTGTGTAAGGAAACAAACACTCAGCTTAGAACCAAAGAGATCCTGATCTATGAGAAAGACTGTTCCTATGAGAAAGAAAGAGCACCTCTGGGTCACAGAGAGAACAAGCATGAGGAGAATACAGCAAACAAATGATACTGGACACAGGACAGTATGGTTCTTCCACCTAGAGATGAGCACAGACGCAGTAAAGATGCTAAGGTATTATGGACAGCTGAACATCCACATGAGCCTTTATATTTGGGTCATTTGAGTCAAGATAAATACAGTTTGTTTTTTATTAAAATGTTTGCAGTCACCATTTATCACAGTTATCAGGTTCAACTGAGAGGCACATTAATGTGCTTGTAAGAGTAGGTGCATAATTTAACTCTGGTTTCTGGTACTGCACTTCAGGTGGAAGTGATGCCTACCACTTGAGAGTAAAGCTCTGTAGAGTCAAAAAAAGATATTCTACAGCTTGGCCAGCAACATGACAATGGTCTATGAGCATAATGATGGTAAACATAAAAAGATAAAGAAAATCAGCAATTCCATATAGCTTCATTGATAAGCATATAGCTTATTCAAGAAGTAAACACACAGCCTTGATGAAGGTGGATTATTTGGTACACAAGGTGAATAATCCATTATAGTTCCCTGCAGCATTATTGTAAGTTCTAATGAATGAAAGGCCATTTTTTTTTTTTAGTTATTGTATTTAATGACTAATAATTCTTAAAACAGTGCTTGAATCCTATCAACTCCCATGGAATTACCTTAAAAAGAAGATGCAAAGAAAAAGATGAAAGGTAAGAGAGCAACTGCAACACTAAAGTATAGTTCTTGAGAATTCTGTGTAATAACCATCATTTCATTGGGGCTGGCTGGCAGAATGACACCACAATCAGTTTCAGGGTGCAAGTTTCAAACATCCCTGTTTGCCAGCTCTGGAGGCTGAGTGCTGGTTCCAGTAATGGTCTGTGCCATGCGTACTGTTGACCTGTTCACTTGCTCTCCACCAGCCTCAGGCCAGGGCAGCTGGCACTTCTCCAACAATGATGAAGGGACCAAGCATGTCAGAAGCTGTCCTTAGTCTGAAACCTCAATATATGTCCTTCTTAGATTTAATTTTACTTTTTTTCCTGCCTTTTGGGTGTGGAAAGGAAAGCTACAGGTAGAAATGTGTATATGAAATGAGAAAACACTAAGCCTCAGGGTCACAGATGGGTTTCTAGTTATTTAGCAGCAGAGATGCCAGCACAGAGACTGTATTTCTCTCCATAATTCACAGATTTACTTTGAGGCAGAAAAAAATGGCATCAAACTGCAGATAAAATTCTGGAGAAACAAAGGACAAACTCTGTGCAAAGAACTGCCACCAGTGCATCCTTCTAGCCAGATTCTACATGGGTAAAGCCTCATAGCAGAGAATATCACTGAAAATCCTAACAGGTCCTTATATAGTGATAGTGTTACCACTAAGAGAAACAGGATTTCTAAATACATCCAGTGCAAAAGAAATACATATTCAGCTTTTCATTAGCATCTATGCTATGTAACAGCATTTCAGCTTCAAGACTCGGTTTTTAATACCTTTCACTAGTCTCTAATCAAAATGCAGCTTCAACCCTGAAAATCCTTCACATTTTGAAATACCATTTGCTTGTTTCTAGTACAAATGCCAGCAAATCCTGATGGCAACATTTACAAAAACCAGGATTAACCATGCACCATGTGCAATCACTTTCCCTGGACAGATATTCGTTAATAAGCTTAATTTACTTTTACTGAAGAGACTTGACAATTAATTAGTCTAAATAACCACACTGGAAACAGTCCCGATGACTACCCTTTAGTGTCAACTCTGCTGAATTTCCTCCTCATGGACAATACTGAACAATACAACTGCTTCCAATTTACATTGATTATAAGAGCACTTTCAACAGATTTGCTGACTGCTGCCTGCCACATCTGCTGAGAAACAGTAACATTTGATCTGGACTTGATTTTTTGAAAAAATTAAACTTGAGGTTTGCAACTGAAGTTAATTTGTTGTTACACTAATCAAGCTGCAAATCATGTACTCAGAATGCAAAACCCCTCCTGCTCCAAGTGCTTTTCTTGGTAACCAACAACAGCTCCTTCCAGAACAGTGCAGTTGAAAAGTGCCCCAAAATGTTCCTGTTGAAATTTAAAATGTTCATATCACTGCAGATTAGAAATGTTCCATACAAGTTCTTTAAGCATCTTCATCCTTATACACAAGCATGACCCCCTTGAACGTTTATAAAGCAATATATGTTAAATCAATGAAAAGTACTTCTGTTAAAGCTGTTATATCACCCTACATTACTGTTCACAATATGCTATACTATATTGACATACCTACTCCTCAAACACGAAGATGCACAGTAAACCACACTTCTCAAAGTGTCAGTCACTGCTTACCTCATGTCCTATCAAAACCAGCTAGCAATAAATGTCTTAAAGATGTGATTTAGTACAATGTTCTCTGATGCATTTTCTAGGCAATACCAGAGAAGTGGACAATGCTGAAGCAATCCAGCACACTCCTTACTGTGCTGTTCTGACTATTCACGTGTGAGGTTCACAACCTCTGCAGAATCCAAGAGAATGACTGCTGTGTTCTGCTTTTGCACAGCCCCTATCACTGGCATACCTCAATAGTTCCAACAGGTTTTAACGTGTCAGATCTAACTGCAAGAATGCCGAGGTGGCTGAAACTCCCCTGTCCCATACACTGAATGCATCTGTTCAGGCATTCAACCCCAGATCTTTTCTGTTTTGAAGAATACTCTGAATTTTCATCTGGCAGTTAAATGACATAACTAATAGTCACAACTGAATGCTAGAAAATGAGTTTCATGTGTTTTCAACCTGTTTCTGCTTCTGACCCAAGAAATGAGCATGGCCCTCAGCTGCCCATGTGAAATGCAATCCACACCCAATCTAAATTGACATTGCTCTTGATCTACTATGACTAGCCAATAAAAAAGGCTGCCAAAATCTAGACCTAAGTGTCAATTTGTGGGAAAACTTCCTAGATTTGTGATCTAATGCTCACAGTTTGTGGATAGTTGGCTCTGTGTTACCTGCCAGTAGGATCTGCTTGACTCCTACTAGCACAACTGCATTGAATGTCACGACAGCTAAATCTCGTAACTCTCAAGCTCACAAATCTACTATGATTTCTAGTCCTAAATAGATTACTCCACTGGATGTGCCCTGCAAAGATGTTTTAATAAAAAAAAGTAGCAAAAACAGACAGTTCACCTGATCCCCCATTATACACTTTTAATCCTTTCTTTGGTGAGCAGCAAATCCTAAAATCTCCTACTGTCATGACAGTAATACCTTGTTGGTAAAGGCCAAGTCAGCAGAACCTGATTTCCTTGCTAAATAACTTGTTACTGTGTAAGAAGCCAGATCTTCATCCACCACTCTACTTGCAGATCAACATGAATTGCTCTTACCCTTGTCAATTCATGGGGATACCATTAAATATACACACTATTTACAAGATGACTCCTGAAGCAGACATGAGCATGTGAACATCCTGGCTAGAACCTATAATGACCTTACGCAATTGTGTCTAAGAATTCCATAAATAAGAATTCAAGTGTATGGCATACCAGGTACATAGCTTTGATTAAGAGAGGGATGTTTGCCTTGTAAGGGGACACATGATGGAAGAAAATGGAAGTAAAGCTATATGAAAATATAAACACCTTTACAATAACAAAAGTTTGAGCAAAAACCTATACAGTAGTATCGAGGGAGTTAGAGTACTCCGGTTTTGTAATGTTAATATTAAAGCTAGAAAACAGAAGAGAAACTAAAGTGTGGGTACAAAGCAACCATTTTACAACTACACTGTGACAAAATCAAAATAAAAGCGAGGAAGTCAGGTAAGAAAAAAAATGCTGATGCTCAGGTTGGTGGCAAAGTCTATTTCTCAAAATCTTTGCATAATAGTTGGCCAAAAGGCAGTTACAACTTCATGTGCCAATCTACTGTAAATGTAGCAGATTCTAAGGACACAGTAAATCATTACCTTTACTGTAAAATCTGTGTTGAAATATTAAGTGCAGCTATGCTATATAAATGTTCTTGAGAGTTCATAAAAAGAGCCTACAGAAAATACATGTATTCATTCCATGCGAAGAGCACTGCATCTAAATTTCCTAAGTGACCTTTCAGAACTATAAGTGCACATATTAATAAAACAACTATGTCAGGTCTGTAATTCACAGCTTTCACGAGTGAACCAGATCTCTGGACAGTTGAGGTGCCCAGTATATGACACATGTGACTGCCTTTGATAGCAAAGCAAATTTTAAGCTTTTGTCAGCTTTTGTCAATAATGATTTGCACTTCAATAAAAACACTGAAGAAATGAAACTACAGTGCCAACACAAATCAAATCTCTTGTTACCAAAAATCTTTCATCAGAAAGATGAATCTTGCAGTTAGCACACTGCATGTATTTAAGCTGAAATTTATTTCTTAAGACAGTCTGCATAGAACAGCTCAAAAGAAAGAATATTTGCAGAAATTGTATCTATTAAGCATCTCAAAGACTGTTCTTTGTTTACTAATAATTACTGAGATCTAATTGCAGGTTTCTATTCAAGATTTTTGTTCTGACAGAGTAAAAACTCAAGAACAATCAATGAAATGCTCTGTACTCCCTAATAATTCAAGTGCAGACCATGAAGTCCTAGATAATAATTTGCAGGTCCTCAACCTCTTTATAAAAGGTTAATTCACACACTCAAACTTCACATGACTAGCTATTAGTCAACTCTGTACTGGTGCTTCCTTGAAAGCAGCAAACCAGCAGCCATTGCTCTGGTATCCAGATAATGAGGGGACTCACTATCAAGAGAACAGATCTTGTGGAAGTAGACTAGAGGACTGAGAAGCTGAACAGAAAGGAATCAGGGATAATGATGTCACCCTCATTTATAACCTAATTCTACCAGAGCTCAGAGTCTCAAAATCTGTCACGGGTAGAGACAGTAAGCAAAAAACTTCCTACAGACATGCTAAAGAAAAACAAAAACACGAGTCTGGAACACTTGTTTAGAGAAGACAGATTAAGAAAAGCAATAAAATAACACACATAACTAGACTGATATCTAGCTCGAAATATAGAGAGGACACTTCACTGTCAATCAGATATCAGAAAAATAAAAGGAAGGCTATTATGAATCCATATTCTGTACTGTTAATTTAGCATTCCTCAGAAGTACAATGAAGTTGTATCTTAGAAGTGATAGAAGGTTATAACACTGAAGTGTCTCACACCAGATTACCTCATCTGTTACCACAGATATTGAAGCCAAAAGAGTAAAAGAAAACCAGCTAATTCCTCTCAAGATTTCTGTTTGGCAATAAACATTCTTGTCATTCACTCTAGGCTTTTAACCATATTCTGCTAATTCTCAGTTGGTTTTAGACATCCTCCTGAAAGCTGCTTTACAATCTGGCATGCAACACTACATAAAGCAGTTGTAAAATATTGACATTAACATTGTATTTTGCATCTTGTTACACTTGACAAAAACAAAAGACCAGATGGTTTGTACTTTCCAATAAAAACAGATTAGCTATGCAATTTAAAAGATGTCCAAGACTTAGTTAACTAGTGAATTTGAGCACATTTCTTTTATACAAAGAAAGTGTACTAACTGAAATTAAAAGATACATCAATCTAATAGGCAAACAGCACTTTATGACCGTTTATGGTTATTTACCGGAATTTACTGGACTGATGTTGCTGAAATTTTATCTGTTAAAATATCCTGCCAATGGTTATCAACTAGTTTTAAAAAATTAATTTTACTACAGTATTTTATACACTGTATATAACAGTAATTTTGAGATTATTGTACTGAAACTAGAAAAGAAACCTATTCTACTGATTTATGTCAGAAATAAAGTTGAGATTTTCACTGCTAACTCAAAACATACCACCTAAGGGATTCCATAACAGTTCATAAAATGTCTTTGTTTTTAAAAGGTATGGTCTGTGGTATGTATTTTCTGTGAAGAAATAGAAGAACACATGTAGCATCAGATGTGTGTACTTTAAGGAACTCTGGAATGTGAAATCCACAAATCCAAATAAAGCAGGTGGTATAATTTGGGAGGGAGGACTGAATTTAAGTTTAATGACATTACCAGGTTATCCTACCAGACTAATTCTCACTCACTGCATGACTTCAATGAAGCTCTCAGTCCTCATGCTGATTTCGATTTAGCTGAAGTGCTATTTGATGCGTTTCATCTGGAGTTTTATTCACTTCAAACTACACTTCATTTAACCAGGCTGCTGCTGTACTCATTTGTTTTTCTACTTTATTACTCACAAATTGGTGTTGCTTAGTTTAGATAAATTGTTGGACTATGTTCCTTTTACAAAGTTTTTTATTTCATTAATAAATAAATAAGCCATAGAAAGAGATCATAGCAAAGGAAAAAAGTGAGAAAATCATCAAAACACACTAGATCACAGTACTACAGTAAGTGTTGGTCTTACAATATCTTCTAATAAATGCCAGTAGATGGTTTGCTGTTTTAAGGCAGGACCATTCCCCTGCCTCCACTCCCCAAAACTACAGCTCCTTCCAGCTGGGCATGCATGGTAACACAATGCATTTTTTAAAAGAGAGAGACAAAGAATGTGAGAGAGGCAGATTACACAAGAGAATCCAAGAATGCATGAGAGAGAGAATTATAAGGGCAAGACCAGGAACACGAGACAGAGTGAGGGCAAGTGTGAAACAGTGCACAAGGAAAAGCACAAGAAACCAAGCGTGAGCAAGCAAGAGATGGAGCACAGCAAGCACAAGCACACTGATGAGAAAGCAGCAGCACTTGAATACCATGAACATGTCAGATTTATTTAAAAATTTATCCCTAAAATAATTTTTTTGATTTTGCACAACTAAACATGTGGTTTACAATACAGTAAAGAAATTTAAGTTTTCCATTCAACACTGATTTATTCATGCAGTTTGCTAACCAGGATTACTAACCAGAGCTTAGTGTAAAATGTCAGATAATGTAAGGAAAGGCTGTCAGTTGTACAGTCTTGAAGTACTCTGATTAGTGCTGATTATAGGGTATCCTGGAAACATGTTTTTTAGCAAAAAGGTACAACACAACAGCAACTAATTCAAAGTAATTAATACTTTTGTAAACTATTGATAGAAATTATGACAGTCAGTTAGACTGCTACCACCTGGTGGTGTGGTGATAATGCTAAAACCCATTTACATTTAACATGGTATCACAGCTTGCAGAAGAAAAATTAGTATTTTCTTTACATGATGCTAAGAACAATCATAGAAGTAGACTTTTTTTGTATAATCCATTCAGGTTTTACAAGCAAATGTATCTTATACACCACAATGTTTGAAGCCAAAGTATTTAACCATTAACATGCTCTTCTATTATCTTGTCACTTTATATAACTTTTTTTTGCATGGATTTAGTCAGGCAGTAGTATTACAGACAGCTACTGCTCAAAATGAGGGATAAAGAAAACTAATATCTTGTCCAAAATATTGTCAAAATGGATTTTCCCGAAAATAGTTTTTATAAATGCAACCTATTAATATAAACTATTACACACTGACATTTATGATCGCAAGATTTGAACTGTAGAGATAAATTTAAATACTGAATTTCCACTGCATTTAAGTCTAAAAAAAATTTATATAGCACATTTCATAATAAAGTACAGAACTGTTTTCAGAAGAAAAATATTTGTATTTAACATCTGAACTACTATAAACAGTTTAAATATCTCATCACAATGTTGAAACACTTCCAACTGTAATGAGAAACAAATAAAAGTGTAGTAGAAACACTGTGAATTTGGGATGCTTGGGGGTTTTACCCCACCAATTTCTTGCTTTTTATTTGGTTGACTTTAAAAAAGCAAAAGCTGACCTATTCAGTTAAAAAAATCAAGCATCAAAACATCAGCATGTAACTTCAGCTTTTGTATCAGCTCAAGAAAGAATGGCAGCTGGTTCCAGAAACCTACAACATTTAGAAGAAAGCCATTTACCACAGGGCTTCTGTATCATAGAATATGCAGAGCTGGAAGGGACCCACAAGGATCACTGATCATTGGCCCATACTGGGATTGAACCCGTGACCTTGGTGTCATTAGCACCACGCTCCAGTTCCCTCAGCCAAACTAGGGTCTAAAATGCTTATTGACAGCAATCCTTACAAAGAAACCTATGAATGATAACAGATGTAATAGAGAATATGATGGAGGAGACAGAGAAGTTTAGGGATTTATACAAAGCTTGGCATTTTTTAATTCCTCATTAAAAATGCAAAAGTAATTGTGCACAACTTAAACACACTGTACAGGCATAATGCTCACCAGTATTTGGGGAACTTGATCAGCTTCCCATAAACAGCAGTACTGAATGAGGGGATGACTGGAACAGGGATGCAGTATAATCCTTTACTGTCCAAGGAAGTCAGTGCTGCTTGAAAACCAAATATCTGGAACAAATTCAGATGGTCAAATGGTATATTATCACATGATTAGATTACTTTCAAGATATTTTATAACATATGTATTTATAAATACACTCAGTAAATATTAAACAAATTGTGTATTATTTTTAGATAATTCCTTTTCCCCAAACATAAACATATCTACAAAAATCTACTTCAAATAATGCCCTAGAAATACATGTAAAAGTATTTTCTTCACTCAAAAAGTGTTAACTACATTCTGCTGAATTTAAAAGAATGCTGAATTACAATTTTTCAATTCAAATACTTCAGTCTATATCCCTTAAACTTGCAGATTACATATAGCCTTACATACAAAGTAAAATCACTTTGAGTAATTATAACAACACTGGTATAAAAGAGTGGTATTTAAGGAAATTAGAAGCTTCCCTTCAAAGCTTTTTTTCTTAATAAGAGCCTGGCTAAAGAAAGATTCATCACAAGAATTCTTTATGATTTCTCCCCATTCAGTATAGCAAGCAAACTGTTGTAGAGTTGTCTTTTAACACCCTGTACCACTTCACAAGAACAGAACAATTCAGCCAATATTAAAACTAGCAAATAAACCCTTTAAAACCCAAAGTTGATGTCCAAATTTTGCTACTAAAAAGTTTTCTGAAGAGGAAAAAAATTCCTCTCAAACTGAAAAACATACAGATGACTTGTAGTACTGCAATTCCAATCACTTTAAATATGACAGAGGGTAAACATGTCACCCAGAAAACTGAAAGCGTGCCATGCAATTCTGAAACACAGTTTCTTGTATGCAGATAATAAAGATTTAAAAAATTAGATTCTTCTAAAATATCAGCATGGAAGTGAATAGATAAATGAGAAATTGACTAAAATTAACAGTAGTAGTATCAGATATTTATATTTTAGTAGCCTGAAAAGTTCCAAACTTCCTAAGCACATCCTAAAAGGCTGGAAAGGCCTGCTTTAAAACTCCTCCTCAGCACAGATGGCAACTGAACTATCGCAAAACAGTTTTCCGTATCTTAGGCTTCCCCCAGCCTCACAATAAGGGCTCCTCTCACATAATGCATCTTTAATTGAGAACATTCAGAGACCTGTCCTCTTATAATGAAAAACAATTGAATTGTTTGTTCACAGTTTTTGATTGCGTATCTTCACTGTGATGGTTTTGCTCTATCAATACTACTAGTAGTGATGATTTTTCCTCCTAACTTCCCATCAAGTTTGTAAGTGTATTTTGCAGCAATCTACAAATCATGGGAGCATTATCTCAGATGAGGAAAAAGATTTCTTTCTGAATAATATTAACTCGATCTTGTCACAAGGACCCTGGGGCTTCAGTTTGCAGTTTCCTCATATGAAGTGTGCAGTGCATATTACAAAACATTTGGCTCAAGTCAGAAGCAGCAATTCCAAACAACAACATTCTGTGAAATGTGTTTACTCTATGGCCTTTTAGATTAGCTGAAAATCTTCTTACAGGAAACCTGCTGAAATATAGGATTAACTGTATATTAAATGTATATGATCTTTTTCTCAGCACACATCTCAAGCCCTCCTTTACCTTCAGATAGCAGTGTGAGTAACAGTAATGAAGCAGGTTGTCGGATGGCTGGCCGAGGCTGCTGGCCACGTGCACCAGCTGCTCAGCATACATCGGCACTGAGTGCTCCAGGTTAACCTTATCCACCAACATCCGGATGGAAGGTAAAGGCCGCAGGGGCTGCAAACTTGCAGCATTTAACAGTCCACTTAAGTTCTAGGACACAGAGGAAAAAAAAAAAGGTATCATAATTAGGCCACAGATGTATTATTTATCATATCTGTATGTTTTTACCTAAACATGCAAGAAAATCTATATGAAATAAACTACTTATAGATACCATGGCATTATACTATAAATCCTCAAGTCTTTCCAAAATATTTTCCTTGAAGTTTAAAATAATCAACTTTTTAACTGGAATTGTCTTGGGTCCAGGTGCTGGTGGTGCAGAGGCAGCCTCTGTGAGGGGACACCAGGGGCTGTCCTGGGCCAGGTTCAGCCCGCTCCAGCCAGTGCTGCAACAGTCCCACCACAGGGCACAGCTGAGCTCCTCAGCCAAGCTGGGGGCACCTCTGTGCAAACAAATTTAAGAATGGGCAAAAACACCACAAAGGCTGCAAAGACTTGGAGAATAAGTGAGAAACAGCAACATAAAAAGCAAGGTCAGAGAAGGAGAGGGAGGCAGTGGTGCTCCAGGGCACCAGAGCAGAGATTCTCTTGAAGCCCATGAAACGGAGAACACAAAAGCAGACATCCACACTGCAGCCCACAGAGGTCCCTATGCTGGATTAGGTGGATATGCTCTGAAGGGCACTGCAGCCTTGAGGAGAGCCCATGCTGGAGCAGATTCTCCCTCAAGGACTGCAACCTGCCAGAAGGACTTGCACTGTACTGTGGCAGAACAGTGGGGGAATGATGGAGTGGCAGAGATCAGCTGTCATCAACTGACCCCCATCTTCCATTCTCCATCCCCCTTTGTTAAGGAGTGGGAGACAGAGTCAGGGAATGAAGGAGTGAAACTGAGTCTGAGGGAAAAAGGGGCATAGGGGATATATGTTGTTTGGATTCTTAGCAATAAGTGAAATTAATTGCCCCAAGTCAAGTTTGTTTTGCTCGTAGTGGTAATTGGTAAGTGATCTCCTGCTCTACCCTGGCCTGTCCCATTCTCTCCCCCACTGCTCTGTTGAGAAGCAGGAGTGAGAACAGCTGGGTAAGCATCTGGCAGCTGGCTGAGGTCAACCCAGTACAAGAATATGCCAAGTCAAAATATTTCATCCTATAAAATCTTTGTTTAACTTTTTATCACTCCAAAGCACTGTCACCATAATAATCTCATGCTGATCTAGCCTTTACACTGTCATCTTTTATGTATTCACAGTCATGCCAGGTATCTCAGCAAAAGAAGATGCCATTTCATAGAAAATAAAAACCACAATTTTAGACATCCAAGTCTCTTTTTCATAGCATCCATTAAAATGGAGTACTGCACCCAGCACAGGTTGGACATGGCCATACCAGAATAAGTTTGCTGGAAACAAACTGGTTTCGGGACTGGGGCACATGAGCTCTGTTTTAGGAGAAACAGAAAACAACTGAAGTCTTTCAGTCTGAAGAAGGCCAGAGAAGAATCCTACTGCTGTCTACTGCAACCTGCTGGGAGGGTACAGAGAAGAGTGAAACAGAAGAGCTGCTCATTCAGCACTTGACAGAACAACCCCTGGAGCAACCCGCTCTTGCTTTGACCAGGATGTTGAACTCCTGGAGAACACCTCCAAACATGTCTTCCAATCCAAATTACACTACAAATCTAAAAATTTTATTAAATATGCATCAAAATAGGACAATAAGTTGACATGCTATGATTTTCAAGCTAAAATTCAAAACTATTATTTTAAATACGCTTGGCTTCATTGATGAAATGTAAATTGAGACTTCAAGGAATGACTAGATCAACTAAAAAAAAAAAAATCGCTGGAATTCAACTTCTTTACCTCAAATGTATAACAAACACGGGACTGTTCTCCCATTATAAAAATACCATCTGCCCATGCCCATAAGGTGAAAAGGACCACAACCCACTGCACTACTCAGTGCTATGTATTAAAATGTCCCAAAAGGAAAAAACCTCTCTGTTCCAGTGCTTCACCAGCCTGTGAATAAAGAATTTCTTCTTAACATCTAAACTAAATCTGATCTCTTCTAGTTTAAAACCACTGTCTCTTGTGCTGTCATTATCTACCTGTACAAAACTGTCTCCCTCCTTTTTAGAAGCCCCCTTCAGGTACTGAAAGGCCACAATGAGGTCTCCTCAAAGCATTTTCTTCTTCAGAATGAGCTACTATAGCTCTCTCAGCCTATCAGATGACACATTGGACAAAAAATTCCTAGAAATCTAACTAAAGAATTGATGAGGTTTGCTCTTCTTCCCACTCAGTCCCTTATCCATAAAACACCTTCCAGCCTCTGGCACAAGAGATAAACCTACTGCAAGTCTTCACTACAAGCCAGATTTACCCCTAGAGTACCTCAACTTCGTACATTGAAGAAGGAGACCTGTAAGAATAAAACCAGTATAGGATTCTTTAGCTGGCATTACACTAAACATATCCAAAACATAAAACAAATGAAGGCTATTAGGAAATTTCTGTCTCTCTGAGCTAGTCATTCAGGAGTTAAAAGCCCAAGTCCTCCTGACATCCTGTCTGGAACTAGCACACACACCGCTGGCTATTAAAATCTGTGTCATCTCTATTGAGCCTGTGTATTAAAAGATTTCATACTTTACCAAGCTTACAAAGACCTGCAGAACAGGTACTCATCTGATAAAAAGATCAGAGCTACTGCTTTTTCATTTGCTTGATGCTTTAAAACCTTTTCTATTCAAAAGTATTTTTCCTATCCATACACAACACCTTCAGTTTCCAAGTCTAACTAGTCAGTCACCGCTCATTTTAGGTATCTGAAGTTACAACTCACAGGCACCAAACTAATCCAGAACTCAGTGATACATCCAGCACATGGAATAACAGGCCAGTAAGAAAATTTGTAACGAATAGCACAAGCTGATATAAAGAACTGAATCATTATCTGTGCATACATACCTTCTCACCCATGATTATGGGCAGCAAGTGGTCCAGTAAATTGAATTCTGCCACAGGGATTATAATTGTACACTTAAGAACAGTGAATGTTGTAAGTCTAGTGGGAATGTATTCCTCCAGTGATGCTACCTCTTCTGAGCTTGGCATAGATCTACTTCCATCCATAATATCTACAATAAATGAAGATTACGTATGTTTCACTAAAATATATAAAATGGGCCCTACAGTTGGTGTTTCAGAAATGCCTAAGGACTAGCAAAAAATACAAAGCTTACCCCCTGCCCCTTCACAGTTAATAATGTTATTTCACACTGCTTCTACCTAAGGCTAAATGCAATACTAACTGGATTTTCCTTACTTGAAATCTAAATTGCTCTCAGAAACTCATCTTAACAGTCTACCATAACTTGTTTCCATGCATTTTCATCCTATATGACTCTAATTTTGAACTAATAAATACCAGTAGGAATACTTTCTTCTCTAAGACTCCAAAATTAAGCTAGTGCAGACAATGAAGTAAGCTATTCTTACTCAACATGAGGCTTATGATTAAAACAAATGGCTTTCAAAGTGTCTGAAGTTATCTGAGAAGTACATCCAACACTGATAGGGATACTGTGATTAATTTACCCTTCAGACTCAAAAAACCATTTGANTGATTAATTTACCTTTATTTTACATTTTGCTCTTCAGACTCAAAAAACCATTTGAAAGCTGCAGCTCCAAAAGCACTAAACGTAGTCTGGTTTAATTCTGTATATTTGTGTATATGCAATAGGAGCAAACCTGGCTTAGTTTTGCAGTATGGTTCATACTCATGTTCCAGAGCACAAACTATCATTTTCATGATCCGGTGCACTGCGCTGCTATCCAGTCGAAGATTGAATGGACCCACAATGAGGCTTTTTGTAGACATCTCCTGAACACTTCCAAAATCTTCACTCTTTACTGAAGAAAGGTCTTGCTGATTCCCAGAAACTACAAGTTTTATAGAAGTTAAACAATTGGACATAACAACATATTTTATCAGCTACTTCTGTTTCAAATCCTGTGATCAAAGACTTAATAAATATACAGAAAAATATAATGCAAATATAACACACAATATACAACGACTGATGTAACAGGTTTTAACAAAATTGTTCCCAGTAAATGCAGAGCAAACAGGGCAAATTTCTGCCGTGCCCCCAAGCAGAGTACAACTCAGGAATCCTTCCATGAACTTTGTATTTCTCAAATTTGGGACTCTTTGGAGGTATCTAAACTCCTGTGCTTTTTTCAGCTTAACCCCACGTGTCAATGACAGCCGTGATGTTCAAAACTTTCTACTGCTTGTCACCAAGATATCCATCCCCAATAAACAAGGAAAAGGTGTGCTGCAAAGACATGACAGATCTGGGCCCTTGAAAGGTTAGCTGCCATAACAAGGCTGGAAGAACCAGACTGAAAACTAAAATAAACCCTTCCTACCATTCACATTTACCACCATTCACCAATGTATGGGCAGCAAGAAAGAAAATTTCTTTAATCATTATGTCTCAGATTCTTTTTTTTTTAAGAGCAAACAGAAACAAAAGAGTAGTTTAGTAAAGTAGGATAATAAGGCAGACCAAAATCCCACATTCAGTGTATACAGGCTACTCATCAGCTACCACACAGCATGACTATTTCTCTAAATATACTTCATGGAAATTCTTCAGTTAAATCATGCAGATTTCAAAAGCTCAAGTTTTCCTGTCACATATGACTTGTAAAAATATAGCCCTAGCCCTCTAACACATTTAGCTTGCAGAATTTCACTGATTTTTTTTCCTAAGATCATCACTTTGATAGTGTCTTCACTGCTTTGATGCAAGCACTAAACATTAAATATCTTGCTGACCATTACATAAATGACCAGTCTGACAAAATAAGCAACAAGATTAAATGGTTCTGAGACTACAGAAGGGCAATGGAGCTGGTGAAGGGCCTGGAGCACAATACTTCTGAGGAACACAAGGGGTTGTTTAGCTTGGAGAAAAGGGAGCTGATGAAGACCTTCTTGCTCACTAGATCTACGTGGAAGGAGGGTGTAGCAACGACAGGAGGTCAGTCTCTTCTCCAAAGTAAGAAGCTAAACGATGAGAGGCCTCAAGTTGTACCAGGGAAGGTTTGGATTGGATATTGGGAAAAATTTCTTCACTGAAATTGGCTACAGGCATTGGCACAACCTGTCAAGGGAATCATTGTAACCACAATCCCTGGAAGTGTTCAAAAAATGTATGAATATGGCACTTGGGGACACAGTTTAGTGGTGAACATGACAGAGCTGCGTTAACGGTTGGACCCAATGACTTAAAGAGTTCTTTTCCAGCCTTTACAATTCTATGATTTCTGGTTGCCCAAGAGGAACCCAGTCATTCACCCTTTTGTCTCACTCCTTTACTGTACTCTTTTAACTGCACTCATTCAAAACAGTCTTTATATAGAGGGAAGTTGAGCTTGGTGGAAAAGGAAGCAAGGATAGGTTTTTTTTTTTTCCTTTATGTTTAAATCATACTCCATAAAACACTGTTGCTTCTAAGCACTGGTGAGGAAAAAGGCCCTCAAATAAACTGAGACTATGCCGAATTTGATGCACAGCTGGCCTAATGCTCTGCCTTTACAGGCTTATACACTCAGCAGAAGAATTAACTTTATCCTTAAAAGCATAACAGAAGTTGACAGTGAGAGCATTTATAGCCTCTGCTTCCCTTAGTTTGTTGTTTTTCTGAGAAGAAAAAGAACAATAAAAGAAAGATAAAAGGACAGAAGTTTACCTTATAAAACCTACTCAAATCTTCAGCTGGAACTGAATTACAATCTTTTGAATGAATGATGAAAGGTTTTTTTAAAACCTAGCATACTGACTTCTGCATTTATTTTATAGGCAGTTAACATATATACTTTTATCCTTCCAATTCTACAGAGTGTTCAGTTCAGATGAACACCACCAAAAAGTGTAAAAAAACCATACCATCACATAAAAAATAATAAGGCCAAAAATAATAAAGGCCAGAAGTAGTAACAACCTACCTTTTCAAAGAGGAAAAATCAGACTTACTTGTATATATTGTACGTATATGAATAATAATATATCTATGTGACAGAATTCATACAAACCACTTTCTGGAACAGTTCCAGTTAATTCCACCTAAGTGCAAAGAGAATGGGGTAGAAAACCTATTGGTTCTACAGAAGCAGGTGATCACAGGTGACTTGAAATTCCACAGATGCATAAAGAAAACCAATTTTCAGCCACTGAGTTTTCAAGCTCTCTGTAAATCACACATCTAATTCTAACCAACCAAAAATACCAAAATGAGTGCTGCATAATAAACTTGCCAGCAAAGTAGAGAGGTACACACTAAAAACAAAAGCTAACTTCAACAGCACACCCTGCTAGGTCTGTAGGTCATGCAAATCAGTGATCAGGGAACTGACAGGCTACATAAGGTTTCAGAGAAATTGTTCTGCACTGAAATACGAAGCAAAAAACCAGAAAAATAAAGGGACGACAGACAAAATGTCTAAATAAGACTACTGTGCATGACTATCTTGCTTTCATTCAAAATACTGAAATTGATTAACGCACTTCTGTAAGTGACAGATGAAACTCCTGAGGGTTAATGTTATCCAGGAGGCACTTGTGGTTTAATCAGTAATCCTATGCTTCAGGAAAGGTTAAAGGTGCAAAGAATGTGTCAAACCAAAATTGCCTTGACAGATAAAAATCTTACAATCACAGTAACTGCCTCCTTTAACTTAAGTTGGGTTGGTTTTTTTATGGTATGTGGTGTGCAGCAATTGTAACTAAAAACAGTTATACCAAAACAAGAAATAGTAAAATGCAAACTTTCATACAAAGAACACATTAAAAATGCAGCAGATTTATATTGTTTTCAAAATCTTAAGGTATTTATAACTTCATCTTAAATAAATACTTTACATCTATTTGTTTGCATTCTATTTAACAACTATGCACTTAACCCGCAATATGGAAAATAAAGCTAGAAAATAACTAGCAGAAAGTATCACATTTGCTTTTCTGAGGAAGGAAACCATTTGATAATTTAAGATTTTAAGTTCTTGGCTCTAGAGAAACAACCATTTGAACAATTTAAAACTTAATTATTCCATTCTTTTACGTAGCCAGGTTGCTGAATTTAAAGAAGTAATACTAAAATAAAAGCACACAGTAAGACTTGATAGGAACCCAAGCTACATTTTCTGAGGTGTCTTCTTAGTGACTGATGGAGAAAATAGAAGCCAAGGTTATGAGAAAGCATCCTGGAAGAAAAAGAGAAGCTAAGCAGGGGAAAAATGTAGTCAGAAAATACAATAGCCTGGCACTGAGGAAAATAAAGTGTTTCTGAGTTCACTAATTTCTGAAAAGGGTTAGTTAAAAATCAGGAAGAGATATGATCATAACATTCCTTATGCATTCAGAGAAACAAGAAAAAATACTCCACAAGATCAATTTTTCTTCATAATACACATAGTCTGTGCATATTTAAATTTCTACACTAAGATTCAAAAAGGAGATAAGGCTTACCCAAGGTTTTCAACTTCTCTACATAGGAATTCAAAGTGCAATTAAACATTTTTATCGTTATTAAAACCAGAAGAAGTCTGCAGTAGAAGTTTGACTTAATTGAGCATTTTCAGAGCTTCACACGACACTCATAGTACAGAGGAAAGCCTCAGAGTCAGAAAAGAACTGTTAAATTTCCTGGTGAATGCCTCTATTGCTGAGGGCAATAGCATCATTTACTTATTTTTGTAAGTGTTTCATGATCCATCTCTAAAGAAACTGGACGTTTCTTTCTTACTCCTTTTAGACTTAATGTCCACCACATCCAGAAAACAAAGCTGAACATTAGGAGTTCTGATTTCTCTTACATAGAAACAGAAATGCAAAAAAAACCAACCCAGCTGAGTCGGACTATGTAGCAAGGACAGATAAATGCTCAGTCACAAAATAGCAACAAGTTCCCAACAGATACCCTGAGAAAGTATTCACAGTAATAAATACACAGATGGGGAAGAAAGTAATATTGATTCAA
This sequence comes from Promerops cafer, assembly GCA_013398275.1. Lineage (NCBI taxonomy): Eukaryota > Metazoa > Chordata > Aves > Passeriformes > Nectariniidae > Promerops > Promerops cafer. The sequence goes on from VZSE01006395.1 coordinate 889,809, forward strand.
GAATAAAACTGCAGAACAGCAGCTGTAGATGACAGTGTTCTGAGGAGTGAGGGGGAAATTATATCACAATTAATGATAAGAATATCTGTGAATAAAATATAAACATATTACTTGCTAATAGATTAACTCCTTTGTCCCAGCTTTTGTGACACTCACAGAAGTAGATACACTTACTTCATTAAATCCACTTCTCCGAGAAGTGAAATTTTTAGAGAATTGATAGGAATCACAAAAACTATTTAGAATTAGCTAATATCTCTGTGCACACAGTTTAGGTTAATATTTGCTCATCAAATTGTTTAGATACATATATTTAAAAATAATTCTTCACATATCTTGCATCCTTGCATTTTTCTTCATAGAAGAAAAACAATAGTCCTTTTCATCTTCTGTGCCAAGTATATGATCAATCTCATTCTTCAACCAGGGTTTCTCAAGATATTGTTTTATATGCAAAGTCAATTATAACAACTTAAAAAAAAAAAGACATAGTTCTGTATGAACACCACCACTGCTACAAGATAATAACTTACTAATAATAACATGATAATAACTTTAGCAACTGGCTATAAAAAATATCATTATGATTACATATGCAGGAAAAGAAAAATAAAAAAGGAAGAATACCAACAATCAACAGCTAACCAAAACAACTAACCTCTAAAAGGTATCAATGAAGATGAAAGCATTTTAATGATGATCCTGATGGTAAATCTAAGGTAAGTTAGAGGACAGTTGGTCAAGGACCATGTGGACATGAAAAGTCTTTGTTTCTATTATTTATCAGGGTAAACAAAGGGAAAAAAAGGTACCTTTGCCACCGGTGCTTTCCATTGTGTACAAGTAATCCATGTAGAAAGCCCCAAACCTCTGCATTCCAGCTATCTCTGTGTATGTCTCCTACCAACAAAGCAAAGCAAACAAAGAAAATGTTGTATAAGGAAAGAATCTTGAGATTACCAACTGATAGACTGGTATTAGAGAGATATATTCAGGTTTGGATTTGTGCATTAACACAGGGAAAGGCTTATCAAAGCAAAGGACAGAGGTTATCACAAAGAATTCACCTTTCTGATAGGTAATGTAACTTCCATTTGAGGCCACACAAATGCACATCCATAATTCCTGTGGACATGCTGACTAATTCATCAGTAACATCTAGTCAATTAGTACCTTTAATGAAGTAAATATTCTTCATTTGACCTCTTGCATGCAACACATCAACCTAATTAAATACGCTGAAAACTTCAGCTCATTCAATTTGGCTTTGCTATTGAAAGACAAAACCACAATATTCCTTGAACAGTAGGAAACTTATCAAGACTTTATGCCAACACTGGGATTTATACATAATATAATACATCACACAGCAAATTTGCTTCCTCTCTTGCCAAAAAAATGGTAAAATTGTAAAAGCATCGAAGACAGACCAAGGATAGAGTAAAGCTTAAAACACACTATGGGAAAAGTCTGAATATAAGTACTTGTGATTTCACTAATTTCATTTTTTAATGTGATTCTTCAGGGTTACATTTCATCAATAGTACTAAAAAGGTAAAAAGAGTAAAATTTAAATTAAAAGGAAATTAGATACATTCCAAAATTGTAAATGGCTTACCTGTACAATAAACAGCACAGACCTCCACCTATGAACACACCTGGAAAGGACCACCTTGGTCATTGCAACCAATCTTTAATAGTGGCAGATGACCAGGGAATAAAGTTTTACTGCACAATTTACAACAATAGAGACTAGAGGTAACTGAAAATTTGTCTCCACAAAAGGCAGAATTAGCAAAATTTTCTCTAAGTAGAAAAATATAGAACACAAACAATAAAATTAAGACTGTCCAAATCTGACAGCAAGTCTTAGTTTGAAGACCATACACTACTTAGTGTTTGAGTTTTAAATATGTGCTGGTAAAGCTTGACTTTTGCTAGCATTCTCTCATGTGTCTCTTTTCCTCTTAAAATGTTCTGTGGTTACTGCTTTTGGAAACTATGACATTAATTCAGTTTTTGGGGCAGGAGGGGAGTTTGAGGTTTATTTTGGACATGTTTTTTCAGTTTGGCTCTTTTTTTGGTTTGGTTTTTGTGGGTGTCTTTTTTTTAACACAAACAGATTTACTTTTTTTTTGGCCAGCTGCAAAGTAAGATTCAGTTAAATGCGTAAAAGTAGAGAGAATTCAGTCCTCTAATAGTACACAGATCTAAATAATTATAAGAAATCCATTAGAGAGCACTGGAAATTTTTTAATAAGAAAAATGTAATTCTCTGACCTTATGATGAGCTGCATCCAATATAAATTCTGCACGAATACTATTATTTTCTGGACTTCTGTAATCAAATAGTGAATTCGTAAGGTATGTCATTCCTTTCAGGCTCAAATTTTCTCCACAATTAAAGAAGCATGCCTCCTTCATGAGGCAGTAGAAATTGAGGCAGGGGAAGAAAAAAAATACAGTCAAGTTAACAGAGCAGTTTCAATTCTGTTGTAACACAAATATGACACACACATTAGTAACCCTCAAGAGCATATTTCATTAGGAATGAAGATGAAACAATGAAATTAATTTCATTTGTATAACACAAGTTCCTGTCCACTCCTTCCCCATTTTCAAATCACTAAAAATCGCCTGAACCAATGAATATTATACAACTCATGATACAGAACATATTAGTTGCATTTTAACAGCAAATAACCTCAGATCATTATCACTCCAAATCTTGCCCTAGTCTTCTTCAGTATACACAAACTTGTCACTGCATACTCCATTTCTGGCTGCCCAATCCTTCCAGATGCTAAATCCATCCTCTTCAAGGCAATCAGTTATTTCCATGTATGACCTCATTGCTACGTTATCATTCCTTACTCACCTAGATTTTTTACATGCCTTCTCCCGGACTTCTATCCTTCTGAAATCAATACAACTTTCCTAAGAGTTATTAATCCAAAAAAGTTATTCAGGAGATTTATTTTTTCCAACTGTCTGTTCTCAATCACAGGCAGAGCCAGAACCTTTATGAAAGGACCAATCCCACAACCACAGCAGTACACAGACAACACACAAGTAATATCATCACCACTGTCATAAAGCAGATGCTTTCCTAAATTCCTGGACTAGAGAGTGGCAGAAAAATGAGTACAAATAAAACTGCCAATGTCCCTTATTAACTAACCTAAAGAAAATTATCTCAGTTGATCAGAGCATGGTGCTAATAACGCCACAGTTGAGGGTTCAATCCCTGTATGGGCTATTCACCTAAGAGCTGGACTTAATGTTCTTTCTGGGTCCAAACCAACACAGACTATTTTATGATTCTGTGAAATTCTCTTGCTCACCCACCCACCTCGGTCTAAAAAAAATATCAATTCTCTCAAGATTTTAAATCTGACAATCTCAGTTGCCACAGACAAGGTAGCTGTCCACCCTCACATCCCCAGCCACACCTCCCTTGTCCTTAACAAGGCCAGCATAATATTTTTACAGTTGGCTCATCCTTGCCTCCCCAGCCTCTCCTTCTGGAAAAGCCTATGTGTATCCATTACACCAGTCATGTAGTGTGTCCCACTGCATCCCTAAAATGCCAACAATGTCATACTCAGCAGTTGTGTAGTGATATTTTCTTGTTTTCTGCTCTGCACACACAAACACCTGAGATGGATACCAAGCCATGATGCTCTCACATGGGAATGATAAGAAGCTGCCCCACCATATCTATCATAATACAGTTTACGATTTCCCAGATTAGGAAATATTTGACATAAAAATAGGCACTTGGTATTTTCTTTCATATTCTTAATTTTCCTCTTTAAAATATTTTCCGAGACTTCACAGAGCACTAACATCAAGCTAACAGGTCTATTCTTGGCTGTATTATTTGTTTTTATTTAAACATAGATAATAGTTGCTGTTCTCCAATACTTTAGGGCACTACTCTATCAACACTTCAACTAAAAATCATCATTATTGAATTTAGAATTTCATGCAACACTTCATTAAATAGTTTTCAAGTAGTTCATAATGATACATGATTTTGTCTTAGACAGTATTTTTTTTTTGTATTTTAAATAGATGCAAATCTTCAATTGCCTAACTCCTTCACTTCTCACTGCTCTCAATCTTACTGAAAAGTGAGGTAAGACACTCATTCAGTATTTGTGCCATATTTCTGTTATCTTCTGCATACAGTGTTCCCATTTTTTCCCTTCGAATCTTTGGCTGATTTAAGTACTTTCAAAGATTTTCACATGTATTTTAATTTTTATACAATATCAAAGTATGCCAACAAAGGCAACAATGGGTTATTGTCCAAAAAGATAAAAAAAGTCTTATGTTCTGCATCTTCTCAATCTGAAATATTCATCTTTTCGACTCTAAGGAATGGACACTGAGTTCTGTATCACAGTAACATCCAAAAATCACAACTGGTAACAGCAGTCTTTCAATTTTTGAAATCAGCTATTTTAATAAAGCATTAAAAAATTGCTTATTCAGCAAATCAACTGATATTTCAACATACTCACTTCATCACTCCTATTCATATTGTCTTCAAAATCTTTAATTCCCATAATTCCTTTAAGGCACATAGCTTGGCAACCAACAAAACCAATTTGGCAATCAAAAAAGAGTTCACCTTTCATAAGGACCTGGTGAGGAAAAAGAAAAAAATGTGATAAATATTTAAGCCTTCTACTCCACAAGAAATAGAGAAGATGGACAAAAACAAAGCAAAATATGCTTAGTTTATATATTTAGAGTTCTGAAAAATAGCAATCATACAGGGCACTTGAAAGGAAGGGATTACTATAGTGTTCAACCCCTACAGCACAGAAGTTTAGAGAGTTAATATCTACATGATTATTACAATAAACACATCCAATATGAGAGAATATAAACAATCAGCAACAAAATAATTACAAAATACTTTACTGGCAACTATTTGGTATATCATTTAAAATGTATCAAAAAAGCCCTGTCAATGTAAAATTACCTCAACTGTTGTTCCTTCTTGTTCCCAGCATAAAACTTCTTTGGATTTTACTTTCTGAGGGCTGTAATAACTACTTTCAGCTTGCATTTCAGTGAGCTACAGAACAATAGGATAAACACCTTATAAAAGTCAATATTAGTATTAAACAACAATACAGTCATTAATACACAGAACAGATGAATACAAAGTAAACTATGGGCAAAAGTACATGAACTGTCAGAAAACAGGTGCAATTAAAAGCTGTAGCATATTATCCATATCAGAATGACTCATGGTCAACTTCTGTTTGAAATATGCTATAACAGAATGCTTAAAATCCACTATAGTATTTTCAGTTTGCTTATCTAAAGAGAAACTGTGTGAAAAGATGAAACAGATACACAGCTGCATTATTAATATCAAATGAGCTTATAAATGGCTGTAAAAATCCATCAGTACTTTATTTATAGTTTCCAGGAAATAATTAAACATCATTATAATATTACAGACACATTTTCATTACAACCATACACATTTTTGTTTCATGTCATGGCAATCAAGAGCAACATGCATTTATATTTCTTGCATGACTCTGATATAAAAATTCAAAATGGGAAAACATGCACAGGTTAAAAAGCACATAACCTACAGCTAAGAAAAACAAGAAGAGAGGCACACTATCTTGCATATATTACATTTGGCACGAAAAAATGCAAGTTAGTTTATGGTGAACAGCTTAAATACTTCAAATTCTAATTTTTATAAAATAATATCTACACACTCTTTGTTTTCAAGACTGGATACACATGGATGCTGTTTCAATTTAAAATTTTGTAATCCAAATGTCCAAGAAAATTGGATGAAAAAAATCACTGATCACCCTTCACCTGTGTGCAATTATTGCAGAGGAAAAGCAATTAATTGATTAAAAGAACTCAGAAATTACAAGAACAGTTTTCACCATTATTAGAAAATGGTACATTCAATCTGGCTGATTTTTAGCTGGAATGATATCAGCTGTTCAAAATGTTAATGCAGAAATTTGACCTTATTTTTTAACCAAAATATGATCCACAAATTAATTCCATACACTCTTTGCATGCAAGCAGAACAATGAATTCTGTTTTCCTCCTGTCACCATGTTAGCATCATACATCACATTTAAAATTTCTAGAATGCAAAATGTTACGTTTTGAGTAGTTTTTAATCACTTCCTAATATGAAATGTGTGAACTTGCAAATGAAGCATTAGGAAAACCCTCTCTAGCAAAACACATGTTCAAAAAAGTTCGTATTATTTTTAATGAGTTTTCTTGCATGAGGAACAAGAGCACAAAATTACTACTGTATGACATAGCGTAAAAGAAGATGCTGAACCATGATAAATGAGAAATTTGAACTTTGGTGGCTTGTTCATGTTTCAAGGAGTGTCCCAGGGATATAATTAATGGAGGGGAAAAAATTATTTATTTTTAGCCTCTTTTAATGAGAGCTGAAACAGACTGACACAAAAGAACATGACTGAACGCTTGAATGCTGTTGATATCCTCAAATTTTGCAACCCAATTTTTCAGAAGGCTGAACACTTAAAACATCAACATCCTCACTACAGCTTCCAAAGTCACTTGTTTCACCCTTTCTGACAGCTGCTGAGCAGCTAAATGCCCTTCTACACCACCAAAAAAAAATAGCTAAATTAAGCATAAAGCCCCATAACACACTCTTGTGCACAGATGTCAAGCCAAACAGGCAAGAAAGGGACAGGGAGCTCCTGATAGTATTGGGTATATACTTTTGGCACATAATTTTTGTTTGAGAGTTACAAAAGTCTTGCAGTTCATCTGAAAGGCTCAAAGTCATAAATATCACCCTAAATTACTCTGTGGCAAAGTTCTCACCTTGATTTAATACATGCTTATTTGTAAAGCCAAGCGCCACTTTGTGTAGTTATGCACAAAGAATTGTTTGGAAATAGTTTGACATGTTACAAGTATTCTAATTCAATACCTTAATTTCTAATTTCTGTCAGTATATCTCAGTATCTTAGACTCTCCATAGTCCCTTCTGCAAGTTTACAAAATATTAGAGAGAAGGCCAGCAATAATTTTCAGCTTTGCTTAGAGCTAATACTTAAATCTTTCTCTATATGCACAGTTTATAGCTCAGCCTATATGTACTATTTATCCTTCTTTCCTTCAATACAATTTCAACCTATGGAAAATTAATCTAACATTATCAAGTTAAATTCATATTTTCACATACAATAGTCCAAAAAAAAGAGTAGTCTCCAAAAATTCCTCTAATTCTAGCTCTAAACTGAAGGAGTTTTTTGAAAAATATGTATTTGTATAAACATTCGATGAATAGAATACTGCAGTGAACATTCACAGAAAGCCTTCAGGCTTTTTTTCCCATCAAAAAATATTGATCCAAGTAAATTAAGTGGTTTCCTATAAACATTATAAAGCTCACACTCAAATTCTAGCTCAAATAACAAAAATTACTCATGTTTCCATTATCAGTCCACTATGATGGAAGAGGAATTTTCAGCATTCACATTTCTTGTTATTCATTAACTTAATACTCCCCTCATAATACCAACAATATTTGTCTTGAATCAAACAGTGTATGAATACTCAAAAAGTCTTTATGCTCTTCCTCAGCAAGTTAAATGAATCCTTTATGACACAGAGAAATAGTTACCTTAAAAGTCACCGTTGCCTTTGTACAGTAAAACCCAACTGAAATAATAGGATCTTTGAGGGACTGAGATTTCTGCTGTTCTGCTGTTCCATCATCAATTCCACCAGAATCGTTCTCTTCATCATCATAACTCACAATAGCAGGAACAAAAGACCAAGCCCAAGAAACCCATCCTTGCTGCTGATCATCATCTTGATGCAAATAAGGATCTTGACTAATGTACTGTGTAGGATATTGCATTACTGAGCTTGCTTCATCTTCTGTGCCTTTTAAAACAAAAACCAAGTTAAATTTCAGATAAACCGTACTTCAAAATTTATTTATTAAACTCAAATTTATGGTACGTGACATTTATCTTGGACAGTATTCCACACAGCATTCACTGATACTTGGCTTATAATCACAGAAAGTCAGTACTAATTTTACATTACTTAATATGAGTAATTGATTCATTAACATTCTCCTCCAAAAAATTCTTTGATTCATTAACACTTTCCTCTAAAAAATATTAAGGGTCTTTGCCATAGTTTTAGTATCACACATCTGCAGTGAGACCAGAATTTGCCATCTATACCACAAGCTTGCAAGATTGCTTCCATTAAAGACATTCAAAAGTTGTAAAATTAAATCTGACTAAATAATGATATTATGCTCTTGTAGTTTCCAATTTTACAATTAAATTTAAAAGTACTTCAGTTGCAACAGTCTAATGCAAAAAGTGTAAATACAGCACAGATCCAAAACTTAAGGTTGCAGACCTCCTTTGTTTAAAACTAAGCTTTTCAAAGATACAAGTTTATCTATGCTTAAAAAAAGCTGGTATCCATCTGTGAGTCACAAGCCAAAATGCTGGTCATCTGTGAAAATCATTAGAGATAGTATGCAGAGCAAAGCAAGAACCTGCCCAAAGATTCAAGTCTAAGACTCGTGATCCAAACAGGTAGGAAATGTAAATGTACGTGCATATACAAAGAGCACAAATAGCTTTTATCTGGTTTCATCACCACTCTTACAGGACTCATGAGGGCTATTAAATACTTCAGAATTACTATAGGTAGTACAGGATGCAATACTGTTCCTGAAGGTGAACGTTACGTTTAATGAATCATTTAACCGAGAAAAGAAACAGGCATATTCCAATTTTGTTCACCTATTTTGACACTCAGATCTCCTTCTCACAAGTTTTAGACCTTTTACTCTTTAGTCTAATTAGTCTTTAGCCTTTTACTCTATTTATACTTGCATAACGGAAGAAAGAGGAATAAAAAACACTCCAGAGAATTCTCTGCACAAGCTTAAGAAGCATGGGCACCTCCTCCCACAAAGGCAGAGCAAGCTTCCTTTCTGCTCTCTTCACAGAAGCCTCATGGATCAGATTTAAATCCAGAAGCAAATCTTGAAACACAGCAAATACAAAAAAGGTGCACATAAAATCTTGGAAAAAGCCAAGAGGAAGAACTGTCAGCTATAGAAGGAAAAAAAACTGATACAGAGCATGACTCAAGTAGTTAAGCATTGACTGCTGTTGGCAAGCACAAAAGAAATGGTGGAAGGTCTGGCAAAAACTGAAAAAAAGGTGGAGCTGTAGAACCTGGGTCATTCATAGCACTTGGTCTACCCGGCCATAAATTCAGCCATCATTTAGCACACCCCTTTCTGGAGTACACAGAGACAACAGTAAAATATGCCAAGTAATAGTCTGGATTATCATATTTTTTAATATTTTGGAAAACATTAAAATAAGCACCATTTTACCCTAGCTCCTCTATCCATACACTGTGAGACAGAAAAATGAAAAAGGAAGATATATCTATTTTCTGTCACTAAATTAAAACTACTACAGCCACTATATAATCACCAAACTTCAGAAAAAATGCACATCAGCCTGATAAACAACACGCAACATCCTCTAAATACTACAAACATAAATACAATGTAAATTCCTTTATAACAAGGAATATATGAAGGGGAGTATGTACTTGGGAAACACAAAGTCTCTTTGCTTTGAACTAACTATACTAACCACTTCATCACCTGTAAGCATATAGGATAGTGAAACAGTGACAAAACCCATTTTACATACATGATTTTGGTAAAGGACAAAATGTTACCCTGCATCAGGTTTCGAAAGTAATTTTTTTCTAGTCATTTACAGTGAGATCATATTGGAACAGTCTTGCTCCATAATGCAGGGCAGTGATTCCAGTTAAGAAATACATTTTATATATATTACAAGATTGCAGTAAGACTGAATCTCACTGCTTGCATGTTCAAATCAAGTTTGACCTTCAGAAATTTGCTTTCTTTTAAAGGGTTTGAGATACTAATCTGTAACAGGAGTCTGGAAACTGATATCTCTCAACATAAATCTGGAATTAACCCAGTAGAAAATTAATCTCTTGGTATTTATTTATTTCTGTCTGTATTCGTTTTCAGCCAGGAATGGGTGATCAAGCCTAGACTCTGGCTACATGAATGCAAGTGTGGGCACTAGAGGAAGAAGGAAGGAATGCATCCCTGCTGGCAATAGCATGAATTTTCATCTCATTGAATCAGCCATGAAACTGTATGAGAGAAACTTGGTACATACTTCAAGGACAGCGATGTAAATGTTCATTCTTGTGTCACTAAATAACATATACATTACAATTCATTTTCTTATTCCCAATTTGTCTACTACAAGAAGCTACTACAAACTCACAACTAAGACACTGGAAACAAGCATAAGTGGCATGACCATTTTAGCCTGTGTGTGGCAAAATATTTTGCAGTAAAGATATAAATGGGCTTCTAAAACTGCCTCTGCAGCTGTGCCTTGGCCATCCAACAACTACCATCTGTCTTGAAGGAGACAGTTCTGCCGAATACATATGATCATGTAATTAAGTACAATGATAATGTTAGAGCACAGCGTAGCTGAACAAAAGCTGTGTAGGAAATTACAGATTTCTTTTGCAATCTTAGTCTAATCACTGACCCTTCTGAAAAATCTTGTGTATAACAGTGTGAAGTGACATATTATTTCTTCTTTAGATGGCTGTCATATGAAAAGCTAGGAAGTCATATTCACAGTTGTTCAAAAGAATGCCAGTGGGACTGACCAACATCAATTGCAATTCAACCTTCCAGAAGATATACATTAAAAATAGGGATAACGAGATGGACTGCCGAAGATTTTACACGTATTTGGATTAAAGAATCTCAAATTTAATTCTAGATGCAAAAGAGACTTGAGTACTTGTAGCAGACGCCTTTTAACAATAATCTTTGCTCAAACTATATTTGTATCACCACCCATTTCACACCTTAAACAAAAGAAGCCAAGTAAAACTCGCATAGCTCTGATGACTTCTGTCCTCTTCCACAGTTAAAACTTCCTTCCAGTTTTCTCATTACCCAGTTACTCTGTCTCCAATCCTTATATTTTTTCATCTGAAAGTCATTGCTTACCCATCCCAGCTGTTTTCATACTGACTCATAAGATTTCTCTGTTCTTTCCGTGTCTTTCCTGTATTCAAATGGCCCTAGTTGCCTTACTGACTCCAGGAATGCAGCCACAAAATTCAAGCAACTCTAAATCCACTGTCATTCTCTATGGCATGAACACTTAGCCAAATCTGGGGGAATTTTCATGCTAACAAAAGAAAGATATTCATGATACAGAGACAACCCTCAGTCTGAAAGCAAGGGCGATGCAGTGCTTCAGAGAAAACTTCCTGACACCTTCTCCTGTAAATAGTACAAATCATTGGTTAGATATAAAAAGTTATTAAAATACACACTAAGGATTTTTCTAAAACTTGTATGTTTTTAAAGTCTCAGCACAATATTAAGCCAATATTTGCAGAATATTAATTACTTCTAATCATATGTCTTGTTTAATGAACTCATGTTTGCAATGCAGAGTTTCTAGTGCAAAAAACCAAGCTTTAGAGAAAACAAGAGAGAACTTTTTACAGATATCTTATTTATTTTCTCAGTTCCACACAGCAGTAACATGAAAGAGGATTCTACATCTGAAATAAGAGTGAAACAGTTATCTGTGCTGAACAACAGTGAAGGCTGTATTTTGGAAAACAATTTTCCAATGCTGTCATTTAGCAATCATGTACCTATTTCTCTGAAACCAGAGAAGACAGCAAAGACAGCAACACAGAATTTAAAAAAAAGTCTCCTAATGCAAATTAAAATGTTGTATTTCTTCAACAGAACAAAATTGATTAATTTAATTGTTTATGCATAGCTTTAAACTGCTGTAATATTATAAACTTAAGCCTAGCTTAAGAAAGCTATGTCACCTTTAAATGAAATTCCAAGAATTTTCTACATGAGGTAAATCTCTCTTCCTATTCCCCCAGATCCAAATCCAACCTTGGAAAGATAAACTTCTGTCTTGAGGAGATTAAAATTAAAATACAAATCTCTAAATAAATTCACAGAATCACAGAATAGGCTGAGTTGGAAGGGACCTACAAGCATCACTGAGTCCAACTCCAGGCCCTGCACAGAGTCTCCCCAAGAGTCACCCCATGTGCCTTGTGCTGGTGGGTCTTTCTCCCCACGGTTTGTTCCTGTTACCCCCAATGATGGTTTCACCCTGGGTTCTCCCCTCCCTAGTCCTGCTGTCAGGCACTACCTGGACACACCTGTCACCTTATTTACACAACGTCAATCTCCTCTGGCCCTACCTCTAGTTCTGGAGAATTCCCTGTTCCTCGGTGTCCCCTTGGTGCACGTAACCCTTTCCACCCCCCATGCCTTTCCTATAGGGTGCTGGATCGTGGGTCCCTCCTCACTCCCCTTCCCACTGAATTCCTATTGGTCAAAGGATTGTAGCTCCCCGGGTTTAAATGTAAGAGCGCGCTTCACTTTGTCTCTCTTCTTGTTCATCCTCGCTGGGGACACCAATAACCCCGAGAAACTGAAGGAGAGAGAGCCTTCTCTAAGTTCGTGCCTCGAAACCTGGACCCTCTTGCACCCGCAGCCGCCGAGGGCAGCTCCGATCGGCACCGCCCCCCCGTCTGCAGGCACACCCGAACAGCTCCAGGCACAAGCCGGTGGGAGCGCGGGCTGGGATCCCACACCGGCACAGTGTCAGTGCCTGGGAAGCAGCACACGGGAAGCAATCACACAAAGGTAAAGAAAATTCACCCCTCATCACTGCAATGCACCTGAAAAGATCCTGTTGCAGTAAGCTACCACAAAAGATGATATAGGGGAAGAAATACATGTTATATGAAAATAAAAAACAGTTGAGATCACACAAGGTAAAAGGACAGAACTATGGGAAACAGTGCAAAGTAATACTTCCTTGCTTAGAACAAATTCTGATACATCTATTCGCAATTACTATTTTCAAAGAAAATAAGCACACTTTGGCTTTTCTCTTATTTATTTCAAATGTGGCTGCTGCCAGTGTCAAACTTGCTTATGGAAAGGTGCCTTGTTGCATGATACATTGACAGAAAAATCCAAAGCACCCTACGGCGTCACAACTCCCAAAATAGTCTTCTTAGATCATATTTAACCTCAGTTTAGTTAAGACCATCAGCATTCCTTATAGAACATAACATTAAATGTGTTAAAGCACTGCATCCTTACTTAGCACAATGAACTGCCTCTAGCAAACTGCAGACTGACAAGATACTTGGCAAGAACTAGATTTGGATATTTACATTTGCAAAAAGCAAAGAAATTCATGTTTTTAACATTTATTCTTACAGATTAAAAGCTGTACTTACCTGTGATATTTCCTAACATATCTTTAGTGTGGCAAATCAAATCTTCACTTTCCCCGTCTTTGAAGTTGCCTATTTCCCCATAATACAGAGCAATCCCAAGCTGCATTATACGTATAAACATAGGAAGCTGCTGGTCAGAGATTGAAAGTTTCAAGCTTTCAACTAATGTGTGAATCTGTAACATGAAAAGAGAACAAAAATAATAACAAAGCTCTGTCATCAGTAAAGCCCACTTTTAAACCATACAACTCTATATTCATTTGGTATGGGCATCTTATTTCCAAAAACAAGATTTGCAATACAACAGAAGGCAAGGGGCTGCAAACGATGACTACTAAAACCATTCACTTGAGTTGTCACACAAGAGCTCTTCTGTTGAAAAATCAAGTGTAACATGTTTTACACATACAGAAACATTTATGTATTTGTTTTTTAAAGTTATTGCTGAAAAATTGAAATCTCTGCATGCTCTAGATAACCTAGATATCCAGACAGTATATCTAGATAAACTCTAGATATACTGGTTTTAAAATACAAGTCTTTCATTTTGATTCTTTCCCACCCCAAACATTGTTCCAAGTAGCCAAGTAATGGGGGGAAGAATTAATTCCAACTCAAGTGCAGAAAACTGGCTCCTCTGAATATTCCGTTTCAAACATGTATTTAAGGCACTTTTCACTAAATGAAAGAAAGCTTTACAAAGACTAAAATTGTTGGCATGAAAACCTATCCTTCTTTAAAAATTTTAGCTGTGAAACAGCTAAATACTTCAAGATGTTTTGAGTATGTGATCATTCTATAAAGACAACACCAAACAAGGTAAGAAAGGCACCTTTCATTAAGTAAGAGCTGCATAAAATAAAATATTGTACCGAAATTACTGTAGACACCCTAAAGTATACTACTGGTGTAGATTATCTGCAGATTTTCTTTCCTCCCTTACAATTATGGGGTTTTTTTAAACTCCAGGAAAAAATGAAAATACCAGAGAGCATCCTTACTTACGCGCTGTTTCTGTACATAAACTAACTGCATGATATGAACAAAACACAATTTTAAAAGTCCTTTAGCAAAGCACAACAGTATAAGCTTTTCATTTTACTTAAAATTTTAAAAGATATTTTGAAAAGCCTCAAAACTTCACAAGTGAGTAGAAAAATAATTATCTTTGATACCTACTTTAATAATTGATGGCATTTTGGAGTTGAGGTTATCATAAGTAAAATGCAGACGAGTCCTGAACGAACATTTGTACAGCAGAGGTTCCTGGTAAAATTCAATTTTGCCACTAGCATTTCTCTTATCAAGACATACTGTGCAGTCAGAAAAGTTGATCATCTTCCTCAGTACCAGATCAGTGGCTTTTAAAAGAAGTGTATAGGTTAAAAAAATATATTGCATACGAAAAGTAAGTTGTGCATACAGGTTCTTAACTAGGAGAAAGCAATGCAAGACATTTTTTTAGTCATTATTTAAATCAGCAGCAAAGTACTTGCTTATGTGACTGAAGAGAATAATTTCCTGTGTCAGACCTTTTCTTCAGAATGCATAGGAAGGACTAATTAGTTACACCCCATTAAAATTTTCACCCTGTCTGCTGTACCTTAGTTCTTTTTATAAAAGAAGAGTACTGTTTCATGTGGAAGCATACAATAACTGTCATTCTCATTTTTCTCAAAGAAATAATTTTGCATATTATTCCCCAAAGTTTTCTTTTGAATCTTCCAAAATAAACAAGAGCTACTATAGTGATATTAACATGAAATATATTTTGTGATTTTGTCATATTAGTCTGTAATTATTTTAGCCAAAACAAAAGAAATAGGTTCGGGAAAACATTAATTGAATTCCCCACTCCACCTGAAATCTTCTGTGGGATCTTAGCATAGTTACTGTGCCCCAGTTCTACCTCTAGCCAATGTCAGTAAGAGCACCTAGACTTACAGGTGACCATTGGCAATTCAAGAACTGAAACATTCAAATACTGAAGACCAAAATAAAGAGTCAGAAGTTGGGGGCTTTGTTCCCCTGAAAATGTGAAGTGAAATGAATGATGTCTTTCAGCTGGTATGCTGTGTTAACTATTGTGAGCACATTCTACTGCCTCTCTTGCCAGTCTGTTCAGAGTTGTAAGATCATCACAAAGAAGTGCAATGGAATGCCTTAATGTGCTACTGCTCACTCACAAAACTTGCCCAAGCACTCAGTGCCAGCAGCAAGCACTAATTCAAATACCATCACAGGAAGGCAAGCATGAGCAGAGGACAACACATCTTGTATGATTATCTGTGATCATAGAAGGATGCAGTAAGAATCAATCTACATTATTACAGTTGGCTCTTCAGAATTAAGGTAAGGACGAAAGAAAAAACTAATTGGAAACCAAAAGTGAAAGAAATTGTCTTACCTCTGACAAAAGAGCCATTTTTATGAGACTTACAAATTTCTGTATGAATTTAAGAGTGCCTCCACAGTGATACATAAAACCAAAAAATATCTACTCACCAGAGATGTCCATAAATGCTCGATCCCAAAACTCATCCACTGTATAGCATTCTGCAGAAGTGATATTGACTGAGAGAACAATATCGTCCTCCACATACTTTAATATGAGATTGTTGATCACAATGTTGACATTGTTTACAACACGTCTAATCAAACTCTGAACATAACCTATAAAATAAAACAAATTCTTAGGAATGATAAGGAAGACATGATAAACTCATTTATTTAGTAAAAAAAATCATTATTTCAATATATTCATTATTTTCAACTTGCACTCTTTTTTAAAAAAATCAAAATTTAAACAAACTATTTATCATTTTTACCCAAAAAATAACATGACTTAAAACTCTTTAACATTCTGTGTAGTTGTTAAGTCAATCAGCATCCTATAAATGCAAGATACCATAAAAAAAGTTGTTAAAAACTATTAATATAATAGAGCATACGAAACTAATTAACTGTCAAACTAATTAAGAGAACAGAACACTATGGATTACTGTAGACAAAGAATTTTAACAATTACTTTTTTACTTGAGAGATATTTAAAAATAGGTTTGAAAAAGTGAACGCCAGCTGCTAGGTTACTTTTCAAGTGTGCATATATTATGCCTAGGTGTTCCCTCAGTTTTTCTATATGTTAACTAAGCATTAACACACCTGGTACTTTCTCACTTTAAAGCCTAATATATCCACACCTTGTTCAGTAAGACCCCTGTGACATGTATCGAAACCAATTTCTGTCAACAACCCAAATAGTAAGCACCTGCACTGAAGCCTGTTGGGAACAAATCCATTTACATGTTTTTTACCATTTACATGTTTTTTAGATGTAATATTATTGGAAAAATCATCTCATCTGGGAATTCACAGTATGTGGCAAACATTCATATTTTTAACAGTATCGTAAAGAAATTAAATACTACCCACATTCATGTCTTTCATGTATACTGAACCTAACTATGGGCCCAACTCACTTGTCCTGGAAAAAAGCAAAAAATTTCTGTTTTCAAATTTAGGACATTACACACATCTAAAAATACATTTAATACACACTATCGAGTTCTAGTTGGGTGACTATGCTGAAAAAAGCTATCTAATGATACAGGCTTAAATCCACAGGCTTCAAGAGCTTTCTGAAACTTGCATTAAATAAAACTCCTTTACATCAACAATTTTAATTCAAATTAAAAATTAAAATAAACTTCAAAATATTGTCAGATAACTAGGAAAATACTTAAGTTGCTACTTCCATTCTACTCTGCTTTTTCTAGGTATCCATCTTTTTCACACACACATATAACTTTTCACTTTAGAGTATATGGAAAGTTTTACCATTACATAAGTGATTTTCTTGAGTTCCACAACTAAAAATTTGCCCAGCCGACATACGGCATTTTTCCTTTTTTTCAGGATTCAAAGTCCTCAATGACCAGAAAGAGGAAATCCAGAAATACAGTCAAATTCAATGTTTTTAGAGCTTAGTACTGTCAGACTTCTAACATAATCTGAATTGGCTTTTTCTGCATATCAATCTAAAACTATTGAAAAATATGTGGAATAACTTGTTTTTAAGGATCTTCAAACGATAACATTTTTAGTTTATATGAACTTAGGAAACCAGATGTATTATTTCAATAATTAAGGGGCATAAGGGACCCATATTCATCACTAGAGTGATGTAAACCAGCCTGTACATAAATAGAAGGCAGCACAAGGCATTTAGCTCCTTTTCTGAATTTCAGCATAGAAATATTTTTGCAGACTATTTAACTAGCAACTATAAAAATATAACCAGTTATTTAATTATGGTTTTAAAGCAAGCTACTAATTTCATTGAAGAAAGTGAATCTGTCTCTCCACAGGTCCAAAGTTTTCTGAATATTTTGCTTCCAAGGGTGTTTCAGGAAAAGAGCAACACCATTTTCATCTGTACGTCTTTTTGGCTGAGTGCATAACGAGAGGAAGCAGAGCCCTATCTTCCAAATAAAACAGGGGTCATGGATTTTCTAAAAGCTGTTTATGAAGATATTTCCAACCTAGTGGTACAGTATATTGTTGGAAGTATCATACAAAAACCAAATTCCTGATTAAGTTTAGCTTCAAATACACTAGAAGCAGATTTTCAAATATGAGGAACAGTCTTTTAAGAAATTGTAATTCCTACGATTCAAAACAGAATAATAAAAACATCAGCAGGTTCATTTATAATAAAGGGTTTTTTTTTTTAATCTGGTTTGGGGTTTTTTTTTCAAAAGGGTTTTGTTTTAAATACAAGTGGGGGAAAAGCAGGTAAAGGTTACCTACGTGCATCTTTGCCACTGAAATATAGGTTTTCTATGGTAAGTGAATAAAACTACCAGAAAATCTGCAGGGCTAAATTCTTTCCTGAGGTGCGACACAAAGTCCACAAGTATGTTTTTTTCAAATTGTCCAGAACCCAGGAGGCTGCACTGAGCATTATGAGCTACAAATGCAATTTCAAATCCAACACTCCAAAACCTTTGTATCTCTATAGTCATAGAATCGATATCATCAGACTAGACACATCTAAACAATTTAAGTTTAGCAGGAGTCCGTTGTTGCCAAAGCTACATTTTTAGCTAAACTTTGCCCTGGAGATTAATCTCCAAGGATGCTAAAACAAAAGGACAAATAAATCTTAAAAAAAAAAATACAGCACAAATATGATACACGTATTCTCCAAGAACTTTGAAAAAACCAAAAAAAACAAAACACTAAGCAGATGACTCCCCATCTTACTAAAAGTCAGGATGTGCAAATTAAATCATAGGACATTTTACCACATAGGACCTCTATACTAAACACTGTTATTTATCCACCCAAACCAAAACCAAAGCCACCTGTATTTACAACTTCATAATTTACAACAATTAATACAACCGTATTGATACAACTTTGTTACAAGGAGATAACTTAGAAAACTCCTGCAAATGTCACTGAAAGAAATATATTCATGCAATTTTGGGGTAGCCTTTGACTTCTGATGTTTGCAGATGTGGCCCAAAGAACCGAATTCCACAGAGCTGCCACAGCTGAAGCGCTGTCCATGGTAGGAAATGGTTTCCCACAATTCCAAGCCCCTGGAGTTTAGCAGATCGCTAAGCTGCAAGAGACACCCCAGCCCTGGTTCCTCAAGTAACCATTTCAAAGCAAGATGATACCATGTAGCACATGGTACATATTACACACACGAAATGTCAATGTTGTCTTTGGCTCAAGTCAAGTATCAAGGTTCTGTTAACAAAAGACAGCAAGAAAGCCTCACACAAAACTACCATATTTTTAACTTATCTAAAATTACATGACCCAAGACAGCAAACTGAAATTCATTCCAGTACTCTCCAATTTTACTTTTCTGCATGAAACACCTCATATCCAAACTCAGAGGCAACAGTAATCAGATACATAGTTCCTTAGGCTTTTTTCTATCGTAAAATAGCTCCAAGTTCAGCATCCAAATTCCACATTCACATTCAAATTCCATACCCAGGAAAAAAAAATGGTGAAAATCTCCACCTGTAGATACAGGGCTCAATAAAAAACATTAATAAAACATGAGAGAGTTTGGGTTTTTCAGCCTGAGAAAGAGAAGTCTCCAGGAAAACCTTACAGCAGCCTTCCAGTACCTAAAAGGAGTCTACAAGGAAGCTGGAGAGGTACTTTCCATAAGGGCATGTACAAATAGGAAAATGGATAATTGTTTTAAACTGAAAGAGGGCAGGTTTAGATTAGGTAAGAGAAAGAAATTCTTTATTTTGAGGCACTGGAACAGGTTGCCCAGAGAAGTTTTGTTCAAGGCCAGGCTGGATGGGGCTTTGAGCAACCTGGTGGAGTGAAAGGTGTCCCTCCCCACAGGTGTGGATGGGAACTAGACGATTTTTAAGGTCCCTTCCAATCCAAGTCATTTTATGATTCTATGATGCTACCTTGAACTATACATGAGTTATGTGAATTTAAGAATTTTATTAAATGGAAAGAAAGGTTATCAGCATTAAACTACATTTTATTGTGATTTGGTTCTGTTTTCTAACATACAACTATGTCGCTAACCTTTGTGATTTGTAGGTAGACAAAAACATAATAATCTAACTTAAACACTGTGGCCATCTGAATAAACTACTGTATTTGAGTTAGAGAAAAATACCTAACCAGTTTCTGAAATTATGGATTACCTGGAGGTAAATCAGGGTCAGGAGAAGCAGACTGCTGAACTCGTCGTGATTTTACTGCTGATTTCATGCTTTCTGTGGTACTGCGGTTTGTTGAACTGGAACCACAACTTTCGTGGTCTTCCTGCTAGAGGAAAAGAAAGCAATGAAGTCAACCAAAGAGAAAGAAAATAAATGTGGGGAGAACTTGGTAAAGGTTCTGTAATTTCTCTTACTGTTTTTCCATCAATTCAGTCCTGTACTACAGAAGTTGAAACAAAACTAGCTGAACAACGTAAAATTAGTACTTTCATTAACTTTAGTTTAAAAAGGAAACCTGTCATTTAAATATTTATTTCAGCTGAACATATTTCTTCTAGCTCCATTTCTGCTGAAACATTCTTTCAGAGACAGAGCCCTGCAGATTACCAAAACAAGTATGAGAAACTACCTAATTGTATGAGATTATATGCCTACTCATGAAACCACCTCAGATGGTTCCAAGATGTCAGACTCACAGACTTCCTAATACCGCTAATTGAAACTGATTCATAAAGCAAAATATTTTTGCAGATTTCTGTAACAGTAAAACATGACCCCAGAACAGATAAATGAACTGAGGGTACCCGGTCCTCTTGAGTGTCTTTGTATTTCATTCAACATAAGGAATTCAGAAGCAGAAACATTGCTCATAATTCCAGAATGTGATATCAGCCTTTCAAGATGAAATTTCCAGAGACAAGAAAAATCTTAATTAGCTGAATCTAGGATTTTAAATACACCAGTAGTATTCTCATTACATTCCAGAATGACAGTTTAAATACAAGGCTCAAGTGTAAGAAAGCCGGGAGAAGTAACTTAAAATATTCTTGTAAATGTATTAAAAGAACAGGTTAAAGAGGATGCAAACACAGCTTTTGACCTAAGCCAAATTACTTTGATAGACACAGCCTCTTGCAGAAAAAGTGAAAAATGCCTTCTGGGTCGTGCCACTGATCATATCACAAAATTTGTTCACAAAAAGAAGCTTTGGGGAACAATTGTCAATTAACATAGTATGAATTATAATATTCTTAAGTCCTCTTAACGCGAAAAGCAAGCAACTTAAACTGTGCTGAGATTTCGTACAGGACAGATCATGTGTTACCCCACGTGCTGCCTGGTATTTCTAATCATCTCAGAGAAATTACAAAAGGGAATCTTCACATTACTTGCTTTTTGATGTGCATTTTATTTTCCATTAAAAAAAATTATTACATGCAATGATACATTTCAAATGCAAGTCTACAACTTCAAAAGTACCTCAAGAATATTTTTTCCTTCCACTCTGTACTTAGAACAACAAAACAGGGAAATTCTCTGATAAAACGAAAAGATCATTTTACTAAGGAAAAAAAAAGAACAGCGCTATAATCTTAGTTGGGGAAAAATAAGATTAAGGTAGCTTTCACTCATCTGGGGCAATTGCATTAAGACATATTCTTATTTTAGAAGACTAGATGATAGCTTCTGAAAGAAGGATGAGTTACCATAAAGGATTTGAGATTTTCCAGTTACTAATATAGTATTGAAAAGCAAGCTGTTGGATGTTTTTTATTTTATGCTTATTCAGCCATTTTAGTCACACAGGAAAGTCTCATTCCAGTGCATAAAAACCCTGGAATGGGTGTTGAGAATCAGGTCTGTTTAGAGAGCATTTGTTTGTTTTCTCATCTCTGACAAACTTAGATATTTTTCATCAAGGTATGCAAGTCTCCTGAAGACTCTCCCTGAACTTCAAACTGTGGAGCAGTTTCATTAGAAAACCACCTCTCTCTTTATGGCATACCACACAGAGATAAAGCAAGAGCTTCACGCTTTCATTAAGCCCAGCGTGATAGAAGCCTCTTCATCAACATAAATTTTGTAATCAGCAGCGCTGAACTGTCCTTCCTCGCCAGTTTACTGAGAAAACTTAGACCACACACTCTTACTCTAAAATTTTTGAAATAACTTTTAGCTATACTCTTTATTGGAAACTAGTTCACATGTAGCATAGAAGTATTTTTTCAGGTAAGTCACTACACAACTATTTATTTTGAACTTGCAGAAAAGCCCAAGCTCAATTACCACATTTCCGTCTTCCCCAAGCTCACTCGTGGATTGCACAGAATGCTGTGCTGCAACTACTTAATCAGTTGGTCTGATAGGATCACATTACACTTGACTTTTAGTACTTACGTCAGCTACAAAATAAAGAAAAGGGGGAAGAAGGGAATGGGGAAGTTCTTTTTCATTACTGTTAACTCTATCAAGCCTGATTACATTCAAGTCTAACTTTTCTATCTACGTACTGCTACAATTATGTTCAATACATGTTCTCAGAACTTCACAAAATCTATGCAATATTTTTGAGTATTATGAGCAAAGACTAAGTAAGAGTGGTTTAAGCTTTTACCACTTTCAGAGAGCTAGGAATAAACTCTAGCACTTTGGTTTTTATGGGGGGATTGTTTTTTTAAAGGAAAGGGGAGGAGAATCCTTAATTTTGAAACAAAGTCTCAAATCTCAACCTATAAATGCATTATATACAATAAGCTTTTTATATTTCCCTGAGCTACAAGTCTGTTGTGATGGAAAAAGGGTTGTAAATAATTTACAGCAGGCTGGACCTAAACACAAGCAAAAATGTACATGTTCCAAAATGGTGCCAAAACACAAAACAAATTTATCTCAGAAATATAACTGTGTGACTTAATCCATATGAAGTAACAGAGTACACCTACACTTAAGATTTCAACCTGGCTGGCATCTGAAAAAAGGGGTTTTTTTTCATCTGGGATAACATCTATTCATTTCCTTAAAATACACAATTATCAAAATATTTTTGGGAGCTGCAGGGGTTGGTTTTGGGTTTTTTGAGCATGAACATACACATCATTTTTCACAACAGTTACTGATATTTTATAAGCCAAGTGTATTCTTCAATTGCTGGATGATAAGAGTGGCCATGAACTCAGAAAAAACTACACTCCTAAGTACACACATATCCAGAAGGTTTCTGTATCTGCTCATTTCTGCTCAATGTTAAGTTTAAGAGCACACTATTAATTTCTCAAACATGTGGTTGTCTCATAAGCCCAGAAGTAAAACATGTTCATTAAAGAGATGGGGAAAGTTCCAAGGAAACTGCCAAAACTAGCATAATTATGAAACTATTTAAAACTGGAACCAACTAGAGTCACACACTGTGTCTAGATCACAGTGATGTCATCAGAAACACCCAGCCAAAAAGCACTAAAATTACTGCGCTCCCATAAATCCACCTCACACCAGATGACAAACATTTAAAAGTTGAAGTCAAAATCGTAATGGTGGTGGGAAGGGAGTTACATTCTGAAAGTGCTAATAACTATAGTTCTGGTATGAGATTTGATAAACGTCCATTCATTTTATCATTAATGCTAGTGATTCCAAACAATAGCCACAGCAGTTGAAAACTACTCATGATTTATCTAGAGAGATGATTCTTAAATAAGGTAACTCATTTACAAAACTATCTTTTCCCACTAGCTTGTATCATGAGTAAAGCCTAGAAAACTTAAATTTGAACAAGCAGTCCTGTTGCGGGGTGTTGTTCCGTAAATACGACAAATACAATTTTGCACTACCAGGCTCCCTTCTCACTTTTGACAGATGTGTCAGATCCAGTGGCCAGCTGAAATGTTTTTAAGAAGCACTTTGGTTACTTCTGGAACTATGCAAGTCATAAGTAACACGCTAAAGACACCTAGGCTAGTAAAGTTATATTCAAGTTCCTCAGTCAATTTTATACTGCTATTTAAAACCATTATTGCAAGGTTTAGAGCAAATTACAACTGACAATACCTGAACACATAACAGGCTTATTTTGATCTTTCCTAATAAGTGGAGTTTACAATCTTTGCTCATTATTCTTTCCTTTGTTCATTATGCTTTCCAAATTCAAAATAGTTTTCTCCTTAAAAAAGACACTCTCTTTTTAAAACACACAAATCCTGTTCAACGTGCAAGATCTCCAACATGCCTCATAAGCACACCTTACAGGAAAATAATGTTCTCTTGGAGATCACTTGGCTATTTATGCAAATATTGTCCCTCTGCTTTCATAAAACCATGTTAGACAAAGAAAATTGGGTTCTATAGAAACAAAAAAAATCCAAGAAACTGTTTAAAACCAATTAATATTATGAATTAAAATTTTAAAACCCAAACGGATTCAAATTACCTACTACACAAACTTGCAGAGAGCTCCCCATCCCCATTTTTTCCTTTTCCTCTATAAAATTTGCTTTTTCTCCTCCTTTATCATTTCTAAAACAATAAGCTTAATATCCTTTATAAGTCATTAAAAGATCTATTCTTATTTCTGTAAAAGGTATTTGAAATGGCAAGATGCAAGAACTGGGAGAGTGGAACTTATTTCCCACTAGTGGACAGTGCTCATATAGCCAAGTAGTTGGCTGCCTGTGGCAAGACTAGAAACAACATTCAGGATGTGTTCATTTCAGCAAGGCTTTTGACAGAGTCTCCTCACATGGGCAGCCTCCTCACTCACGGACTTGTGAGATATCAACTGGATAGTGGGAGTTCAGTGAAAAAGTGGCTGGACCACTGAGCTCAGAGGGTTGTGATCAGGGTACTAAGTCCAGCTGATGACTGGTTACTTGTGGCATCCTTCAGGGATCAGTACCAAGCCCCTGTTTTAACATGTGTACTAAAGACCTTAAAATGGGATAGAGTGAACTCTCATCAAAACTGTGGATAGTACCAACCTAGGGGGAGCAACAGATGCAGTGGTGGGCAGGACTGCTATTGACAGAGTCCTTGAGGGGGTGAAGAAATGGGCTGTCAGGAGCTCAGTGAAATTCAGATGTAAACGCTGAGTGCTGGAGTACCCAGGATAAAGATACTCCGGAACTGCAGACTAAAATCCAAACCACTCAAGAGCAGCTTTTCAGAAACCAATCCAATGGTCCCAGGGGGCAGCAAGCTGCCAATGAGTCAGCAGCGTGTCCTTGCTGCAAAGGCCAACTGTGTGCTGGGCTGTATTAGCAAGGGTGGACCCAAGGGCACAATTATTCTCCTCCCTTAGCTCCCTGTGAGACACTGTATGGAATACTGCACCCAGCTGAGGGCTCTCCAAGACACTCCAGAAGCAGATCTATAGAGGACCACCATGGTGGTTCGGGCACAGAAGCAACCTCCTGTGTTCTCTCTCAGGGGAGATGGAAATAAATTAGGGTTCTCCAACCTGGAGAAGGATGATCCTACTGCTGCCTACAGCTACATACTGGGAGAGTACATACTGAGAGAAGTGGGAGCCAGACTCTGTCTGTTGCCACTCATCTTTTCATGGTACAAATTTGAACCGTGCAATTCCAAGCAGGGCAAGCTGGCTTTCATCATTTGGAGGGTGATCAAATATTGAACTGGCTGCCCAGAGAGGTGGTCGAGTCTCAGTCCTTGGAGTTACTCAGCACTTTGCTGGCCAAGCCCTGCAGCAACCCATTCTAACTGGACTTGCTTTGAGCATGAAGTTGGACTAGATCATCTCCAGAAACCATTCCACAATGCACTATGATTCCTCTGCATACGAAAATGAAACAAAAAGTAATACAAATTTTTAAAAATATTATCTTTAAAATACACAAGTTTCACTAAAATGGTAAGCACCATCAAGATCTTGCTTTCAAAAGGATATCTGGTTCTTTTCCACTGCTATACAATTGCTAATATGCATTACACATAAACAGATTCACATTACACTTCTAGTCTCACAACAAGACTTCTGCTGGCTAACACAGGTTAAGCACTGCTTAGAAATTAGTACAGAAAATTGATTTTATTATTTTTTTAATGAACAACAAACTAGAAGCATAACACTGAAACAGATAAAGACCAGTGACCCACATATGACACTTGTACATCTTTTGCAAGGTATGATTTAATAGTCTAACACACATTTACATCAAAATTATGTAAATATAGGTATAATTCAAAACCATGACAGTGTAAAATATTGAAAACAATTTAGCCAAATCAGGTTGTGTTCCAATTCTGCAGAATAGTTAAGGAATTCTGTACTACATTTAGAAATTATAGGGTCTATATACTTCTAGTACTTTCAAAAGACTATCTGAGACTGCCCATTTTTTTTCCGCTGTAACAAAACTCAATTTTAAATCTTTTAAAATCACATGCCTCAGAGTGAGTACTCAGACTGAGCTCTAACTTTCTCTATGGCAGACAAGAGCATGCTGCAAAGTCCTTTTTTTCTACCAGAGTTTTTTTCAGTACTATTTCATGTAGAAACATGTCAAAAATAAACTCTTAATATTATGTCCCAGACTACGAAGGAGAAATACCAAGGAATTTGAGGCAGAGATGCAGGGAGCGGGGCAAATAAACAAGGTTTAAGTCTGGTTAAGCAGAACAGGCAAACTGGAGCAATCAAGAAACAATTTAAACAGGGTGTCAGCCTCTATTTGCCTCTTGTTGCATATGATCTTGGCTGGTGTTAAATTAACAGAACCAACCAGCAGCGATGACCAACAAGGCACATTTAAGATACCTTCATTAGATGAGGGTGTTACATCCACCTCCCAATGTTAGCATAAGCCTCATTGTGTTAATTCTGTGTTAGCACAGCACAATGTGCGCCAAAACAGAGGTACAAGTTAAAAATCCACACGCATGCTGTGGACAGGCTAAAAAGCTGCCACAGCAGCCCCAAAGGTAAGCCAGAATGCTTTGTAAGGAATCTGTTGCACTGAAACCACAAAACCTGTACCATCTTCCCACTGATTTCTGGTTAACAACATCTCCCTGCGATGTTGCTACTGTTTTGATTAGCTGATTATCCAGGGTATTTGAAAGGAACATTCCTTTGTTTACAAGAAAAGGAGCTGTAAAGCGTCTGAAAGCCCATGGTGATACGGTCATACAGCCAAAGATAAATAGAACAGGCTGTTCTCACTAAATGGTTCTCAGAAATATACCCCAGTTTCTCAACACTCAAGACAGAGTAACAAATCAAATGACTTTGCAAGTTCTTTTCCAGGGGACTTGTACAAATATCTTCTTTCTACTATGTAAAGAAAGTTGTATTATAAACTGTTAACTGATCATCTAGTAAAGTTTCTGATACATTAACTGTAGTTTTAAAAAATTATAAGGCCACCTACCATGATGTAAGTGCTTTTTAATAGAAACAAACATCTCAAAATTACTTCTCTGCAATTTCTCCTAGGATAAGCTTTTTCAGGATTTCATTCTCTCATGTTACAGGAAGTTTGTGCAGTGCTTTGCTTGGGGGAATATGGGTGGGGTGGTGTTAATTCTGTAACATTATTCTGCATTTAATATCAAACAAAGTGAAGTCTGACCCATGACTAGAGCTCTCAAAGCTACAAGAAAAACCCAAAACCAATCCAAAATAAGAAATATTACAGTAGCAACTGGCAGCTATACTCAAGATTTGGCATCACTGCAGAAGCAAGATGGAAGGGATACAAAAAGTCAATTCTGAAATGTTTGTTCCACACAAGTCACAGTGCATGGAATGCTAACTCAGTAACTCTCACACCGGGTTGACTGAAAGGAAAAGTCAAGAGGAAAGACATGGCAGAAAGGTGAGCTTCTTCAGCAAAACTGGTAATGTGGGCTGAAATGGGACATTCTGACCCATATATTCTCTGTGACCAAAAATGAGAAAGAAGAGTGACTGAACCCTGAAGGACTGGGAAAAAAGAGTGACAGAAAATTCACTCAGGAGAACAGACTGAAACCTAAGAAAAGTGGCCCACATTTCTGTTCTCTTTTTCAACTTGTGTTCAGAAACAAGCCAATATAATAAAATTAAGAGTGATAAAAGAACTGATACCTATTTCAAAAATCTCTATAAAATTAAGTCAGAACAAAATAGGGTATATATTTCAAGTTTAAATAATTTATCTCCATACATGAAAACTCCAGACTGTTCCACTGTCATCCAGCCTAACACACAATTTGGGGCCTGTTAGAGGAGCATATCACCCTCTTCCAGGTCCAGCTACTAAATTGGTCAGCACTACAACAAACATACATTTTTCTTACACCACATTACATTTTTGCTTATATTTTTGTGTGTGCTATTTTGGAAGACACTGTACCAAAGACTGGTCATACTCTCATCCTTGTTGCAGGTACCTTGAAATATTTGGAGTGGCTGAGAAGTACTTCTCCAGCATTTATCAAGTCTGTTCCTGCAGAGTTCACCACAACACCAAAATACCATTGTAAGCATGGCTCAGTCACATCACTGATTCATTAAACAACACCTGGGAACCATTAGCAAAAGTTTGATTCAGTCAGGTCACTCTCTCATACTCCCTTCCACCTGCCAGAGGGCTAGCGCTGGTCTCCAGCACTATTTCAACTGGCCCCAGACTTCACCAAGACATCACTTTCCTTTGTGGTGTTAGATGATTGATGGTATTTGTTTCCCTGCACAGTTCTGGTGGGTTGTAGTTCAGCCCTGCTTCACACTTTCTTTAGAGGGT
The DNA here is from genome assembly GCA_013398275.1 of Promerops cafer. Lineage (NCBI taxonomy): Eukaryota > Metazoa > Chordata > Aves > Passeriformes > Nectariniidae > Promerops > Promerops cafer. The sequence goes on from VZSE01006395.1 coordinate 918,463, forward strand.
ACTTTTCCCTAACACATTTCCTACTGGATTTTATTAGAAAGCCAGACCCCATGTGCAAGAATTTTCTCCACCAAGCACCTGCCAAGGATGTAGTAATATTTTTTATTACAACATAACCTTGCCACCCACTTCCTCCAGAGAAAGGTAGAATACTGTCCAGACCAAATTTTCTCCTAATCCCAAACACTACTGAACAGCAGACCTACAGCAGGGTCCCAGCAAATTGAGTAATCCTCAGCTCTCAAATTTCCATCATCACAATAAACCTCTGATATATAACAGTGAAAGGTCTGAGGCACAAAGCTTTGCCTGAAGAACTTCTTATCCAAGCAAGCTCTTTTCAGTGCTGAGCATCATTTGGCTAGTGCTTGGCTTTTGGCGGGTGCTGGAGATGGAAAGAGAGCAAAGAGGTAATGAAATGGCAATGAACTATACATGCCAATGTCAGAAGGAAGAGTATACCAAGTAGGGTCCCTCCAACTGCTCTTAATTTTCACAAGTGTTTAGGTTATGCTTACAGTGACTAATTCTCCATCAAAATTGTTTGAAACTAGTCAGTAGGTTCAAAATTTCATGGGGCAGTGCAAAAGATGAAGCACAGAAAAATGAATGACAAAGCCATGCACATCTGGTTTCCTTATAATTTCAATCTTTAAACCCAATGCAACTGAAAAGCACTTGGGTCAGAGATTTTAGCCTAGCAGTCCTTCCTTCCTCGGTTACCATCCAAGCTGGGTTCAAGCCACAGTTGTGCTTGCGGCCATTCTTCGCAGAACCCGCAACAGGGACTTCTTCCCAAGGTAGTACTCTTCAGGACATTTTTGCCAGTACAGTAAGGTTCATGTAGAAAGATTCCTCAGCCACAGGCACAGGAAGACTGAAACACTGCAGTTTTCACTGCATTCTGCAAATCCAGAAGTATGGGCATTTCACTGAAGAAAAAGTGAGATCTCAGCATACAATACAATCTACAGAAGGAAACTGGAACACCAACATAACTCATAAAAATTTTTTCTCCTTTTCAAAAACTATACACAATCTTTACAAAAATAATAGTAATGGCTTTTTTAGTGCTATAAGACAAAACTTCATTTTCTAACTGATTTCAAATGGTTCTTCTCACGTATGCTTCTCATGCATTTTACGAACATACATGTAACACTATGTAATTGTATAAATCCTATGTATGAATATTCAAACAGCTTTAAGAAATTAAAATCTACTGAGTATAACTGTACATCAAATTTTAGACACTTCCAGACATCTGTCTGAAACGTAATTTCTCTTAACTTACATAGTTTTCTTACTTTCCAGCTGATCAAATTCTAAACACAGAAGCCTAGCTAAGAGCTTCATTATTTAGTTGTCTCAAGCAAAACCTTGATATCATTTCCCAAAATGCTTGTCTTTAAACTTTCAAGTACACATTAATAACTCTGCTGTATTTCTAACAACTTGCAAATTTGTACTTTCTCACTTGCAAATTTGTACTTTATTTTTATTCTTTCTTTTTAAGATAAACTTCAGACACCATGATGGAGAAGAACAGATTTTCACCAAATGAAATTTATCAATTACATCTTATTTAAATAGCATTATTTACAACTATTTGACTAAACTACAAAGCTGGCTGAATGGCTGCAAAAACTTCCTAGTTAATCAATGTTAAAAAGTAAACATAAGAGCAACTTACTCAAAACTCATAGTTACAGGTTTTCTACTTATAATCAGTCTTTTCATTTGCAACTGTCAGTCTGTAATGTGTAGAGCATTTCAGAGAACTTATTGCTATTTATAATGCTCTGCTTTTTAAGTAAGAAAGCTTTTGAAACATTAACTTAAACCTAAATAAACAGTAATTTATCTTCTAAAACAGCCAGCAGTCTATCACACCAAACCACCAGAATGCTATATATTAAGTCAAGTGCAGCTGTCAGCACTACACTGTAAATGTTGCAAATTCTACAAAAGATGTCTATATTATAACATGTAATTTTTATCACACTGGTTAATTTAAAATACAGTGTGTCTCCTCTCAGGCAGCACGGACTCTATACCAGGATTCAGCATTTGTTATTCTTTCCACTGAATACCATGCTCATGTCACTTCCTTACACAAATTTGAACATTCAAAATTCAAACATACATTTCTTAATACTAACTAAAGGGACAACTTTTAACATCAAATAAAAAAAACCCCACCTTTTTCCAAATCTGTGCCAATCATTTTGAATGGAAAATATTTTTTATCCTTGGTCAAAGTTGCAATGAAAGAATAAGAACACGTTTAAAACAAGGTAGGAAAGTGAGTGTCAGAAAGAAATGAATTTGAGTGCCCAAGGGAACAAAGCAAACATTCTGAAAGGAGTTTGGGAGACAGGACTGTTACCATTTGTGCACAACTGTAACTCCAGCCACGTGCAACAGGAAGAAATTAAAAACTGGACAACAGGATGGAGAAATAAGATTGAAAACAACTTGGGGGAAAAAAATATGTATGTGGGAAAGTAAAAAAAGCTTGGAAATATCCTCTAATCTCACATAATGCCAAGAAGGAAAGCTCAAGGAGCATTTAGTGAGAAAAAAGAAAATACTGTATCTTGTTTCAAATCAAAACATGGAACAACATCTGTAACAAAACTACTGAATAACATCAGCCAAGAAATAAAAAGTTAAAAAAGGAATTAAACTCACAGAATTATTCTCTTCCATCATTAATTCTTCATGATTTTATCTACTAGTTTACATTGTGAGATCTGTTTTATAAATTTAAGTTTGACAAAAGCAATTAAAAGTAACATACCATTAAGTCATCAACTCATTCAGGTTTCACTAACACTTATTTTACATGGTATATGCACTGGTTACAATGGTAAGTGCAATTGCATTCATGTCAAATGAAAAGAGCTTTTTTTGACTGATGCTTTTTATCTGCAGTCCTGAAGAGCAACAGATAATTTCATTAGTCAGAAGGCAAATCCCTCACTTTGTAAGTAAGTCTTTCTGTAAACTTCAGATAACACCAATAATTTAAGGACAATCAAGGATCGTCCACCCATGGCAATCACCCAGTGATCAGGTTCATGCTTTAGCACCCTCCTGTGGCACAGACCATGGTCCTTTTACTCCTGAATCCACCATACACAGACAGACACCCTCCATTTACTCTGTCCAGGCACATCTCCTCACTACTCTCCTCTTTCCCCTTCTCCCTCAAACAGCCTGTGGACCAAATCTTTACCCCGTATCTCACAGAGTAAACTGAACAAAGTTGGAAACTGCAACTATCACTTCTGAACGTGTCTTACATACCATGAAAATAAATATCCAAATAGTGTTTTAAAAACCATGTTTGTTCAACAAAAAGCATTAACACATGCAGATTTCTAAAGTGCTTTGGAAACATAAGGCTCTAAAGCACATCACTTTGCATCATGCTTTATTCTGAAATCTTGCCATGAAAGCACAGTCAGTTCTCAAGACACTGTTGTGGGAGGAACACAAGTTCGTGATTTGTTGAACAAAGAGATTAAGTATTTCTTTTATACTTTATGGGAAAAAAAATGCATCTAGCTTTCATATAGTTAACAGGCCTGCACATTTTTATTTCCAAATTCCCTGGCAAAGAACCACACACCTCCACTTCACACTGCACAAATATTGAAGCGTTGAGTGCCTAAGTACTCCTTTTTGCATGTATGAGTCTCAAAATCAGATTGTAAGCAGTAATAAAAGGTTCAAAGAAACAACATACTGCATATAAAGGAAGTTACCACAAAACATGATTGTGGCAGTGCCTCTTACTGATATGAGTCTTAACATAGCCACACAAGGATTTCTAAATAGCCACGTTTTTAGATATACTGACTGTGCTCACTACATTGTGACTTTCTGTGTTTCTGGAAACACCATGTGGCAGTTTGAATGTCATCCTAATCCTGCTTCCTCTGTGGAAGCACACAGGCATATTTATGTGTGGGTAAATACCAAAAGATGAGAAGCAGTTTTTTATCCACAGGTACTCTTTTTTTAAGCTATCCTATACTCCAACAAGCATTAGAATGAAAAAATACAGTTTAAGTAGAAAAATAAAGAAAAATTAATTTAAAATACAATTGAAGAGTTGCGATTTCAGTGTGGTGGCTAAAAGAAATAACAGATGCAATACTGGAGACAGACATCCTGTGGGGTCCAGTAGCTCTTTGAAAAATAAATTAGTAACAACACAGATTAGGAAAAAAAAGTAGTTCTATTATGAAGCCAAAGGTTCATGCCAAATCATGATACAGGGTATTTTAAAGTTATCAATTGTATGTATAGTTTTACAATTTTCATAAAAACTCTACGTGACAAAAAAAAAAAACCTAGTCACAGTACCATCATTTAACTCCTTATAAATTTTTACACCATAAATGTCAAAGCCAAACTTATCTACAAATTTAAGTTATAAGTACTTCATACAGATATACAGATGCAGGCTTACCAAAGTGTCTTTTCCAACTAAAACTTAATTATGTCACATAAAACCCAAGGATACTTCCACTTCTACTCTCCTTTTGTGGCTGAATGATAATCACATTATGTGCACACTTCCCTATCATAAACCCTCTGCTCCTATTTGCAAATGCACTGTATTACAGTCCATAATTACTTCCAAAAAGGATTATTTCATTAAGGTATTTTGGCAATGCTTATCAGTGTATTATATAAATAACAGATTAATATACCCACAGTATATGTAGATATACTTATAGCTAAACCAACACACAGTTACATATGAGTTTCTGCACGTATACTTACATATTCATAAACTTTTGCTTGAAGTGTCAGATATCTAATATCATTATCTATTAAGACCTTGTTTTACAACTTCTTCCATGAACAAAATGTCTCATAACTATCTCCATGGACAAAACTCGTACTACAGTTTTTCCCCTACATCCAGTATGCAAAATGAATTTAAGAGAGGAAACACAGATCCCAAATACAGCACATTTTTCACAAGTAATCTGTGTTCCTGTAATCAACTTTGCAAAATACTGTATGAATGCTTCTGGTGAGAAGTATTAAGTAAGTGATATTTGTCCATGGTATTCACAGTGCTCTACTTAGCTAGAGAAAAAACTCTGCATTTAATCCAAAACTTTGCATGTTATATGTTTTAGGTCAGGGCGAAAAATTGTGTCTGTTACTGCTGCAACCAACATCCACAACTTTTCATAATTAACCCTGTAAATTAAAGATCTTTACCTGGGTTGTTTTTTCCCCCCACTCAAACTTACACTTCAACATGAAACATTTTCCTGCCTGATCAGGTTTTTAAACTATATAGATATTTTAGAGGAACGTCTAGTCTAGTAAACGAGTGCTAAAAACATACAATTAAAAACACATGTATTAAGTAAGAATTGCTTGATTTAGAAAACCAAACAGAGCTTAGATTTTTCTTTTAAAATGCAAGGCATCTTCAGCACTACATCATTTTAGGTCAATCAGAACAGAAACTTATTTGGATTTTCGATAATACATTCTTCGTGTATCAGACTGAAGAATTCTTATGCTCCAAGCACAATATCTCTCCAGATCTAACAGGTATGATGTCACGTAGCAAAAGACTAAACACATTTCTTAGCTTCTCCATCATGGCACCAAGTGGGTTTTTTCCTAGAATAAAAACTTTGCACTGCAATTAGGTGCTAAAGATGAACATAGACAGCAGCTTTTCACTTTGAGAGAGTTTTGATCAATGTAAAGCATTGATAACATCATATTAGTTGCCTCTGATTGCTATGTTGAAATAAGGTGCACCGCACTAATTTTCAAGGGGTCACATCAAGACATATACAGACAGCAACCATTTTCATTATTTACACATTCCTAAAATCAGAGAAGATCCTGAAGGCTAAAGCGGACACATAGAAAATACTGAGAATCACCAAGTTTCAAGGTACTACACCTTATCACTCTTTCCTTATCAATTCTGATTTACAGCTGCAGAAAGCAACCACAGAGAATAAACCCTGGCAGTGGCTTGGAGTTCTCTCCCAAAGGGAAAATTACCTAAGATGAGGGGAACATTTCTCTTACACAGAGCACCTGCACGCTGTAAGTTTTTTGAACAAGATTAAATCCTCACAAAAATATTTTAACCACCTCTAAACTCAACTTCAAAAGTCCCAAAAATTGAGGGCCTCCAAAAGGAATTTTTGCTGACTGCTGCCATCAGCAGCATGGAGGACAAAACTGCAGGAAAGAAAGATAAAGCACTGAAAAGTAGTGGGGTTTTTCAGTTGAATTAAACAAAAACTCTAAGAGCTGCTTTTTGAGTCTAAAAATTGGGCATGTTCCACACAGCTCTGAGGAAACAAATACGCAGAAATAGATGGTGCACATCACATCCCAGAGGACTTGAGCAGCACCAGCACACTCATCACTTCTTTTCTGGTCTCCACCCCCTTTATTCTGTCCCTCACTGCTTCTACACCAATATTGCATTTGGTTTAATACACTCTGTTACGCTAAGTCCACCCAGCCACCCATATTCACACAACCAAAAGATACATAACTCATTTTACCTAATATCTCAAAGTATACACCAGCCACAGACCACTAGCCCAGCTGAGTCCTTTTCCTAGCTTTACTACTGTTAAAATTGTCAAATTAAGGTGTTCCAACCTCTGTGCTAGGTTCGGAACACAACATCTTCCTCCCTTTCCTAATGTCAGGAGGGAAAAGTGGGAAGTACACCGCGCCAATAGCCCAGAGCACCAGCCCCATGGCAGTATAAACATCAAAGAGAATCATAAAATCAACATGAGGAAGTTTTCTCTTATACTTCCAATTATGGAAGGAGATGTTCACTTTCCTAGGCCTGCTTAGCCCACAAACATCCGGCACAAGTTTTAAAAAAATGCTTCATGAGTCTACCCAAGAAATGCTTTTAGGCACAAGACTAATTTTCTGGGCGCCATATTTTAGCCCACAGAAGAAACGTGACTTAGGTAACCCTTAAGATCAGGGAAAATTAGTTTAATTTATAGACACTTTCTTGTAAGAAAATCAGATGAGATGATTAAAAAGCTCCTGTGGGTGTTAAAATCCTATTCATCCAGGATGGTAGGAAGCTTTTTCAAAAATTATTTATTCCAATATTGACTACTGAATAGTGCCAAAAAAAAAATAGCCAAAAAACTAGCAGCTGAACAGAAATAGAAGTGAGATACCACAAGGATGACAAAATACAAAGGAAAATGAAAGCAAAATGGTAGAAACAAAAGCAAAGTACTTTTTAAAAAGAGCATCTTTAATGCAAAAAAATACATAGCTTTCAAAGAGTGCAAGCCATAGCATGGTCAATCCCTTCACTTAATCTAAGAAAGAAAAAAAAGCAGTAGACATTGCCCATATTCTCTGATATATCACTCTTTTGCTATGTAAAACTCAAATGTGTGGTTGTCTCTCTATAAGGTTTTAAATGGATCAGAATTTACCAAGTGGCTTATGATACATGTGATATGTAAGTTTACTGAAACAGTTTGGAAGAAGTTATGAAAACTGGTCTCTGAACAACAGCCAAACCAAGGAGCATGAGAAAATTCCCATTAACATCTTGCAGCAATACTTCAATCAACTATAAAATACTAAGTGGAACTGTACACAGTGGTAGATCTTAGTTCCAGCATTATTAAATGGAAAAAGAGACCTCACTCACATTTGACAGTAAATTTTAATTTGGCATCTGAATGTAAAAGTATGTCCAATAATATATTTTGATCATATAAAGACAATTACATATGCAGCTATTACTAGATATGTATTAAATACTGCAAGACCCATAAAAGTTACTGGAAACAGGTTTTTCCCCACACTAATGTACAGTAATTTAGATGACTACCTTTTAAACCATCTTTATATCCCACAGCACAATGTTCAGAAACCAGGTGCCAGTGTGCACCTCAGATACATCAGGAACAACTGGATGTAACAGCACCATATGAGACAATATAAGTAGACTAAAGAAGCTATGTTCGAGCATTTCAGACAAGCAACGAAAGCTATCTTTGTTACCTCTACATACAGAGCAAGGTTTGGGTTTTCCTTTTCTCCCTCCCGCCCTTTATTTCTGGAGGAAGGAGCTTTGTTTCTCAGGCAAAAGGAGCCTGAGTTTCCAAGTTATTCTGCCCCAGTATTACCTTTCAAGCAGAGTTTAGGACATTCTCCAACTCGGGGTGGCAGGTCAACAGTGGGGGCAAACTAAATTCAGTAAGGCTTTTGCTGAAATCCATACAGGTGGATTATTGTAGCAATATTACAAGATACCACCATGAGTGTATAACAGCAGCTTGTTATGAGATATTCAGGACAACATTTTATTGAATAAGAATACAACAAAACCAGCTTCGGCAAACCATGCTCCCCAGAGAATCATCAAACTACCTGCTACCCACATGGTATTCTGTGTAAATGCCACTAAGTACAGAATTAAAATGGTTAAGTACTTTCAAATTAATCTTTGGCCAAGCAAACTATTGATTTCAGAATTTCATTAAGAGCAATATATATCACAGCAACGAAACACGCTGGGTAGAGCTACTGAGCTACACAAGTTCTGACAACTGGAGAAGCTGCTGGGCCACAGACAGGGTGAGGGGAGAGCCACGGACAGCAGGGGTGAGATGGCCAGCCTTGGGAGACAAGGGCATGGCAGACCCCCCAGCAGCTACAGTAAGGGCAGTGAAGCAGCAACGCTGCTGTCCCCAAGCTGATCTCCTACAGCGACAAGCAGCCTTCTGCACATCCTACAAAAGGGAGTGCTGGCCCCAGCAAGAAAGAAAATGAGGTGTCCACACAGCAAACACCGACAGGAAGCTACTTTCAATAGAACTGACCCTAAGCCCCAGATCATTGTCTCTGAATTTCTATATGCACTAGAGACTAGTTTCAAAACTTGATAAGCTCATCAGTTTTATTAGGGACTTTTTCCAGCAACTTACATGTAGCTCGAAGATTGTCTCAGCTGTTGTTACACAGGAGTAAAAGAACTGATTTGCTGATAATGTAACTCAGTGTGTGGGGAAATAGTATCTGCAGCCTCACACACACAGTGATTAAATAAACAAACAAACCACCCCACTGTGAACCCTCTTTTCAACCAAATTCCAAGGTACATTTATGCTAGTAAGTTTTTTTCTCCAAGTCTTGGACTACAGAAAAAAAAAAAAAAAAGTGGAGAAAAATGTTTGCATTTTACATGGCTATTGTCATTTAATTTTCTATATAATTTCATATTAAAAACTACCATTATCTATGTTATATTGAGTATAGCTTTGTTATCATGAAAGGGGTGATTTTAATTAAGAAACTAGGAAAGCAATGGCTTAATAAAATGGATCATAAATAGCATGACATTCCAGTGACGTCTTGACCTCAGTCTTAAATATTTAACATTCTAGTGAGAATATAAAGTGGTTTTATAGATATATATGAGGAGCTTTGGATAAAACATCAAGTATTTATAAATAACTTTCAGAAATTAAAGCTCACAAAAGAATAAATAGAAAAATATGACAAAAATAGCATTCCCAAGAAGGTAAAGAAAAGACAATTTTTCCTAAAATAAACTGGTATTCATTAAAAACTTTTTAATGTAAGAATTTATAAACAATTTCATTTATAAACAGAAGTATGATAAAGACTACTATTATTTGCATTTTTACTGCCAGAAAGAAAATACAAACATCAAAAACCTCCATGCACACTATCTCTGCTACCAATTCAAATGAAAGTACTTTGAAACTCCTACAAGAAATTGTGCCAGTGTTCGATTTTTTTAAAGTATGAGATTCATCCAAATAGAATCCAAATTTGAAGTTTTATCACATAAAATTAAACTCAATAAGACAGTACTATATAACTTACTTTTTCAGATAAATACTTCTCAATCCTTGAAAACCCATTACTCTTGAAGATATAAAGTACTGAAAGAATTGGGAAAAGTTACCATTGTCTTCCAATCAGTTGCTATGCTGATTTTCAGCCTAGTTTAGATCAGAATTCTGAATAGAGCAAATATTTATAGAAACTGGTTCAGGACTGCAGAAGTTTCTAAGGGCTGGCTTTCTGATGGGGAGCGTGCTTATACTACTCGTGTCTCACACTCCTTTAATTAAAACAAAATCAATTATGCAATAGCTCTGATAAATCTGTATTAACATTCAAAATGAAGCAGAAATTGAAGCAGTTTGGGCTTGTTAAACGAAAGAGGTGGATGAAGCAGGGAAGGGGAGAAGGCAGCAGAACAGCACCTTACAAAGCAGCAAGTATGACAGCAAGTGGTGATGTGAAGTACTTGGTGAAGAGAAAGCTGAAAATAGGTTTAACTGCCTGAAAGATCTCCTGAGAATAATTTTGATAATGTTGTAGCTTACCAAACTGCTGCATATGTGACCCAACCTGCATGTCAATAAGCATTCCTTCTCCATCCCTTCCGCATCTTCCTGCCTACTCTCCTACCACTGCTAAAACAAGATCTGAAACAGCAGTGCAAGAACAAATTTTAATAAAAAAAATCTCCACACCATGCAAAACTGATCTGTTGCTCATCTAGAATCTTCACTGATTAATCAATATATAATCAAAACCAAGCAGCACCACACTTCAGTATTTGCTGTTACATACAAGGTGCCTTTCAGCATCAGAACAGATTAAATCCCTGTTCTTTTGAATAGGTTGCACATTGCAGTGAACAAAAACCAGAGCAAAGGCAAATTATGTGTTTGGGAATATACTTGTGTTTCTTAAATTGCAAGAAAAAAAGAGGATAACCTTCCATGAACAAAATCATTCCTTACTCAGTAAAAGCAGTAAAACTGACATGAATTTATATTCAAGAACAGAAATAAATATCAAGATGTGATTAGTGCAAGAAGTTACATCAAGTCAGCACAAATGACAGGATCATACCACACTTGAATTCATTACAAGAGTGTTCAATGATGACAAAAATCATGTACAAAGGAAGCTTTAACACTATTATGACCTGAATGTGTTTACAAGGCTACTTAATCACTTAAATCACATAAAGCATTACATGTCTCCTTAGAGACGGGAATGAAAACTGAAAAGAGAAGAACAATCACTTAAGTATGTCCCTGCTTTCTGCCTATACAAGGTCGTTATACACAAGCCTTTTGCACAAATCCAAGAAATATTTTTTTCCAAATGAAAAAAACAGAACTAGAAAATAACAGTGTGTGACACATTAAAGACACAAGTACCACTGTCAGGAGTTTTAATTGGGTAGAGATATCCAAGAATATTACAGTCATAAAACGTAAAATGTCATACACCAGACCTTTTAGATGGGCAAAGCTCACAGGTTAGGCTACAAAAACACCAGGACAGAAAAAAAAATAACCATTAAGATCAATTTAACATGAGGCAAAAGGAAGTGGCAAGAATGGAATGGGTATGTATGTAATGCTGTTTTGAAGCAGAGCGGGACAGGACAAATTTGAAAAAAGAAGGACACCACCACTTGAAAAGCTCAATCCCGCCACACCATGCTTCCTTAATGCTTCTGTTAGAGTGAGATCCCTTCACAAGCAGGGGATCTCTTCATAACTGCTAGCTGCAATTCCCTCAGCTTTCTCTCTCCTTGCAGCACTAGCCATCATTTATACTGGAACCAGCAAACTGCCTACCAGTTGTTTCCCACAAGAGAGGAGAAAGAAGCACTTGAGATTGTTCTCTGCTGAGGAGAACTCAAAGCCTATTAAATCTGAAATCATGAAATACCAGTGTCAGCAGATCATAAAAATACCTCAAGAGCCAGGATCCATCTTCCATTAACAAGCAACACCCACAGAACTCATACCACTCCCACTAGTGCCAAGGACAGGATAGCATCTTGGCATTAGTATAATCCTCAGATTGGTTTAACAATGTGTAAGGACCTTTAGTATTAGTTTCAAATTAGCTGCAGTTTACCTTTAAACAGAGTCAGAATCTTTTAACTGCCTCCTAAACTAAGAATCTGTGGGCCAGAATCATCAACCTCCAGCCAGGTCGAGCACAGCCAGAGGGAAGATGAGCGCTCATGAGCTGGCAATTCTGAGGCAAGTCTGTCCCTCGCCGGATACTAACATACAGACCTGAGTCACGCTCTTGAGGTCTCATGACCTTGATACTTGCTTTTAGTACAAAATCGAGATGAAAAGTGGTGGAAAAAGAAACATTTAGTTGGAAACATCAAAGTTCACTTTCAGATTTCTGAAAAATTGTATTTTTTTAATTTCTGTTTCAAATAAAGTTTTCCAGTGTTCCTGAAAGCAGCACAACTTTATTTTGAAAGTACTCTGCTGTTTCACACACAAGAAAGCATCCACCTGAAAAAAAAAAAAATGTGGCTGCAAGACACCCAAGCTCTGAGTGTAGCCAGTTCTCTCCCCCAAAAGAATATGTCCCTGGCAGTGCCCTCTAACCAGAGGATTCATGTACCTTATGAGGCACTTCAGAGAAAATGACAGCAATGCTGCTGAGGAAACACAGCCAGGAACACAGTCCAGACTAGAGAAGCAGGCATCCACGCTACACTTCACACACAACAGAGGAGCAGTTCAATTAGATACAGCTCAATATTGAATAAGACCAAAAATGTGAGGGCCCTGCTTTGACAAGCAGAAAAATACTGCCCTGTGCTGCTCCAAATGCAGTATCTTGTTTGGGGTTTTATTCCCCCCAAGACAGAAGAGGCACTAAAAACACCATTTTGCAGAAATTATGGTTGCATCAAAAACTCCAGAAGTAAAATGACTGAGCAGCTACAGCAAATTCTTTTTTCAAGTTGATGGGTTATACAGACACCAGTAGAAGTGAATCTCTGACTTTCCTACAGCTATATGCACAGTTCACTTGGTTTTACTTGACTGAGAACAGAAGTGCTTAAACAATTGGTATATGGGTAATAAACTACAGTTTTATAAGCCACATTTATGAGAGGAATACTCTTTGATATGCAATAAATGAAGAATAGATTACAGTAACTTGACCTTTAGATTACAGTCCTGAGAAGGCAAAGTTAACGGCAGAAGATTTAGCATCATCAACAACTAGAGGATTTCAGATGAAAAGAACCGGTGCATACTCGTAAGTAGATAAAAGATATGTCCACCATTAACTCCACGCCACACAATTGCTTTCAACTTTTATATGGATACAACAACCATACTTCATTTTTGTACAAGTCAAGCAAAGTAGAACATCCTTAACAGAGCAGGAAATGAAGTTTTAGTCATTGCACAAAATAAATCAACAAAAATGTAATGCCTGTTGATGACAATGAAACCACTAGCATATGCACTCAGGACTCTGATCTACTCTGTCCACCAGATGCTCTCTCTTTGTGAAAGGCTGGTAAAAAGAATTAGAGTTCATTGTGGCTTAAGCAGATTTTTTTCATGCTGTTAAGTATTTTTCTAAAGTTTTACTGCAAAATCTTAATGTTCTTAAGGATCATAAGCAAATATCTATGATGAACAACTTATAACCCACAGGCCATATGCAGTGTGGCAGGACAATTCATCTAGCTTGTTCCCGTTGGCCGCCTCTCCTAAGAGCCTCAGCTGCATACCAGATGACTGCAGTGAAGCAGGCAGTCTGCTCCCCACAACCATTTTATCTAGGGGGCTTGCAGCCTCTCCCCCATCATATAATAAGCCCATCTTTAAATGCATGCTGGGAAAAGGGTTGAAGAGCTTCCAGGAAAGATGTCCACTTCCCACTGCCAGAACAATGCATTTATCCCACAACATCATCACTGTCCACATCTGAGGAACATATGGGAAGAAGACCATCAAGAACAGGCTGAATGAGTTGTATGGAGTCAGCAGCACACTCCTGTCTGCCCTCTTTCTCAGGTCTTCACCAGGCCCTGCTGGGTAAAAACTGCAGGGTAGAAAGCTTAAACACCTGGAATCCAGTAGAGATACAGGAAGGCAGAGACTTCCAGAAGGCAGCAGAACTACATGCATACACAACACGATCCAGATGATACTCACCTACAGAAAGTGTTCCAGAAGCTGTGAAATATAACACTCTCCTACCACTGGGAATAAAAAACAAACCTGAGAGCAGCCCACCCACCCAAGGACTGCTGTCAACTGTGCTCCCCACAGACGACAGCAGACCAACACTGATTGCATTGATCAGGAGGCCTCTCACCTCCTAGAACTGCATGGAAAACCACTGCAGCTCTTTGAAAAGTAGTCCCACATTACCAACACACTTCTAGAATACCAGGACCAATGATCTTCGGGATGAATTCTAAGTAATCACATATTACTGCTGCTGTTAATTTATTTCCAGAAACCCTAAACTAATTTGAAATATTGAATAATGCTGAGAGGTTAACAGGCCTGATAGCTAATGAAACTAAAAGACATTTTCAGCTTTAACTGAAAATACTTGCAAATTAAATAAATCAATAGAACCCTTTTTACGTGACAAAATCTTTCAGAAGAATGATTCACTCATATAAAATAAAAAAGGAAAAGCATCTTTGCATTGTTCATCCTCCAATTAGGTGCAATACACAAGGACTTTAATTGAAAATGAAGGATAACCTCACAGCATTCTGAGCTCTGTAGACCTTTACACGTGTGAAGGAAGCCAAGTGGATCTCTTGAAGCCAAGGTGAGGGCCTCAGAACATGGTTTCTTAGCAAGTCAGTGGCAGAACCACTAAACAAACATGCCAGAGGAGAGGGAAGAAAAAAAAAAATCATATTTCTCAATAGAGGAATCAAGTTTGTTCAGTTTTCTCCAGAGGCAAAGAAATAAATATTTATATTTGAAGTTCACGCTCTTATAACAGTTGGTCCAGAGTATTGCCAGTAACTTCCCTCAGGTTCTATGGCCTGTAAAGAGGGAAGACAATGACCTTTCCTTAGAAAAGAAAGCACACATTTAAACCTGAACACCTACCCATTCTTCTGGAAGAAGTGAAGCTCATTGGGATTGAATTTATTTTTATTCATAAGTGTTCAAAATAAAACAATCTACATCAGTTGCACATCAAAATTATTTAGCAGGAACCACTCTTCAAATGCAGGTATTGCAAGGTAAGTCACAAGCACTAGGTGAGTAAAGGGAATTCTTTTGCTTAAGTTGTGGCTAAGAATTTATAATTCAATGATACGCTTTTAGAGGAAATACTATTGCTTCCAAAAAGAACAAGCTATAATTCCAGAGTATGCTTTGTACTGAAAGAATTAACAGTGTTTTGTCTTTCGGAATTCTAAGATCCCTTTACCAAAGGTGAATAATTGCAGAACTTTTCCAGTACAGAATCTGTAATCATGCCCATTCTCAAACAGTAGGTTCTGCTGTAATGAGGAGCTAAAATACATTCCAACAAATTTATCTATGCTTTCGTCTATCAACAAATGAGGAAAAACTACATCCTCTCCAAGGAAATATTTTTAAATGCATTACCTCACCTCATTCCCCATTAAACCACACAAATCCAAACCCTTCACCCAACTACATGAAACAAAGCTGGATTGCAGGGTGCTGATTTGATGTCAGCTGGATTGGGACAAATCTGGAATTACACCAAAGTAAATCAATTGAAGTATTCCAGACCCACACTGGGAAAGCTGAATCACAATATGATCCTAAATTTCTAGGAATTATGCCAAAGATGATATATAAGCCCCTTCTCCCTGTACCTGGGAACAAAGACACCGACTATTGGCATTACATTTCCTTGCTGTAAGTAGGTCAGGGAAAAAGTTGAGTAAAGATCAGTAAATGGACAGGGATTACTCTTAATCCTTCTACTTTATACAACTGTATCTACACACCAGAACAGGTCCTCTGTACTTTATAAAGACAAATACACCATTCACATTAGTATTTTTATTTGTCTTAGTAAACCTATTTTCTGGAACAAACAAAAGCAATGCTGTGGTATCTAAGTTTCAACTCTTACATTGCAGTAATCACTGTGAGTCTCTGTTCCTGTGCAAATGGTTTCCTTTCCAAAATTCAGGAGTACATACCATGAGATCACTCCCAAATACTAACTTACTGAATTAACCTCAGCAAAAAATAAACCAAACAACCCTTTCTACCTGGTGCACCATCATGAACAGTGAAGAAGACATCCTGTGGCAACCTTGCTCTAAAACCAGCTGGTGTAGGTTTAAACCCTGAGCTGCCTAACAGCAAATGCAAATTTAGTCTGATCAGTGATATGCCAGCTTCTGCTCTCCAAAACCTTAGTACATACCAAAGGGAAGTAAAGGAACTGTAGCAGGGAGAAACAGATCTGGCTGGTTAGCACAGACCAATTCAGTCAAGGACTATCCTCCAGTACAGTTCCTCAAATAGATGAACTCTTGTATCACCCTCCTCTCTGTCTCTATTGATAGTCTCCAACACAAATTTACAAACAGAACATTTGTAGTTATCTTCCTAAGTGTTGGCATTTACGTTACTAATATATTTCAAAAATCATTATGTATTAACACACAGGTTTCTGGCAAGATGACGTGGTTTTTTCCCCACTAATTTTGATGTGATAGTAACAGCATGACATACAAAGCTAAAGAATTCTCTTCAAGGGGGACCTGTGTCAGGAATGAACATCCAGAAGACCTGAACAGCCAACAGCCCTGTCACCTTTTTGAGGTACCAAAAGGTGACAGTTTGACAAAGTTTTCTTGAACACGAGCATGATGTTATAAAATTCCTGTACCTAGACACACAAACCCTCTTTGTACTCATACATATCCAGAGGCAATAAATACTATAACACAGGTAAACTCATCTGAAATATATAAGCATATGCAAATCAGTACCACTGGTTACACTGGTTAGCGGTATTAGGTTTTTTTTTACCAACTAACCTATTGACTATTTGGGATTTTTTTCCAGAAATATAGCATATTAAGCCACACTAAAAGCAATTCTATTGCATTCACATTCAAATCCACAACTTTGGGACCGACAACATACTCCACAGTTCTAAAATACAAGTTAAATTGGTCAATGCTCCATTAGCTCTAATATTTAAATCATGCCATCCATTTCCTTGCTATAATGTTGGTTTGCTGTATGCAATTCTTTCAATTCCCTAGCAGCAGAGCCATTCCACCAAAAAAATTACTGGATACTATCATAGCTGGTACAAAACCAAACTATTATACATTTCAACAAAGTACTTTCTAACTGGTGCTTTGCCAGTTCAACCTGACATTCAGCTTCCAAGTCCATTTTGCACCCTAGAAAGCTCTTGCATATCATCTCCTCTCTCCACACAGCATATTCAGGTAATTTGCTTTATAAACAACTGTAACATTCACACTCTCAAATTCTCCAGAATACAGCTGTACTATGTAGTGTAACATAGTCTGGGGTCTGCAATTTTCTAGTGATAACAGAACACGTGAAAATGGGGCCATTAAAGAACTCCCAAAAAAAAAAATTGTTTTGAGGGAAGCAAGTTAAATATACATTGACCACCATTCAGCTATGTGTGACAGTACCTGCCCACAAAGCAATCAGAAACTGGCTCTTGCCTGCTCTCGCTGCCTTACTAACTGGATTATTACGAAATTATAACCAATGCAAAACAACTGCTTACCTATGTAGTGAGTCTAACCCATATTTCCTGTCCTAACTGTTCCCTCTTACCATCAAGCAATAATGAAATAAAAAAATTCAGAAGGAAAGTCATCTTTAATAGGTATAAATACAAACACCCATATATACACCCACACAAATGTATGTCTCCAGAACGAGCTCCTATAGCAGTGCAGTACAACAGGGAAGTGAGGTTGCTGCTTCCTCACTTGTTAAGTAACATCACAATCCCCCAAGCAAAGGAATCTTGAACCACAAAGTAGAAAATAAGGAACCACAGTTTCAAACGGGTAAAAGGAGGAACATGGGCTTCCTCTGAGACACTCTACTCCTCCACATGGGCAACACTACTGAAACTGTCAAGATTTGAACTACTTCACAAGTAAAGTGGGATATGTACAGATTTTAAGTGTCAAAAGGTGTAAGAGGCAGCTCACTGGAGTGAAATTGTATTGCAGGCCAGAACTCATACAGAGATGAGTTACAGCATGATGCCTCATGCTGAGAAGATAAGCACCTGCTTCTGGTTAAAACAAATACTTATTTTGTTAACACAGGCATTTGGCGTAAGTTTATTAGTTTGCGTGTGCATGAATAAAGAGAAGTGTGCATATCTGGGGGTCAAACAGCTCTTGGCTTACATAATTTGATCTCCAGTTTTTCTTTTCTTTTTTTAATGGAACATGACTTACCAGTGGCAAGTTACAGTCAAATTCTAGAATTAGTTTTAGAGAATGATATGGAAGCAAAAATTTTAAAAAAGGGGAGGGGGAGACAGAGAGAGATAAATGGATTGACTGTTACTTGTGCCCTATTTGATAACAATATGTTCAACAATATACAAGTTTCCTCAACTAAGACATGGGGAAGTGCTTCAGTCAGAACACACTCCCAAGCACAAGCTTGCACCTTCTATGCCAACAAATCTCTAAATCTAACACACTCCAGTTCCAGGAAAAGCCTCATAGGTTGCTATCAAACTCTTGTTTTCAGAAGCAGTAGCCCATGTGCAACAAGCTTATGACACTTCAACTTTCAGCAAATGAAAATAAATATTCTCCATCAACAAAGACAGTTTTGGGGTAAAAAAAAAAAGAACATGTTTATCAACATTTATTGATTTAAAACTAGATTTTGAGACTCTGAATTCTCACCATGCTACTTCCCAAACAACTCAGTTTTGAAAATGAACCCATTCTGCTGCTTCACTTTCTATGTTGAGTTGCCAATTTTAAAATTGCCAAGTGCATTGACATGGCATTGCAATACAGACACCAGGTCTTGGACACTCTCTAGTCTCAAAACACAACTCTTGGAAAAAAAATAAAGCACTACCTATAGTTCAGAAAGATCAGTTCAGTAAGTCAGCTGATAGCTACTCAATATATAATTTAGTGGAATGAGACTGATCAGACAAGGATATGCTTAGACAACATGTGGATGAGTGAAGAGATTCCAGAAAGAAGAGGAATCAACTTCTACAACCAGGAGTCAAAGCACAATTATAGTTAAACTGGAATTCTAAGTATAAAGAAGGAATCCAGCTAGGAAGTCAGTGCCCACAGTTTAGGTATTTAAAAAAAAAAAACCCAACACACATAAAAGAACAGGATAAGAAAAAAATAGGGGAATTAAAAAAAAATAAAGTAGTGAGAACCACAGATTAATTTAAGAGTGTCTACCCAAAAGAGCAGGGCTTTTAAAAAGTACAAATCCAAAACATGTCACATAAAGCACTGATTTCTGTTGAAATACATGAAGTTGAAATGAAGTTGATCCAGAAAACAGCAAGCCCCATATCCATATCTATTTTAGAACAAACCCATGCAATAACTTTAATCTGCTCTGAAAATATTTTCTTCAAAGCATAGGAGAAAATAATAATATATTAAACTACTAGGTCTGAAATATTATGACAGATTCAATAAATCCAGCCCTATGCAGGATTCCCAAAAAAATATACATGCATGGAAAACTACTCCAACACATCTAAAATTAGGATTACTTTTTTCCAAAATATGGCATCCTAAAAAGGTTCCGCCAGTCTAAGTGAGATATTTCTCAACTAGTCAGGTGTTCCAAGGCAAACAAGTGGAATTCTTCCTGTAAGCGTGCAACCCTCACCTGATTAAACAATCTATTTAGAATTACCTGTGAATATATGAAAGCTTAAAGGATCGCCAGCACTACCCCAAAAAAACCTACCCTTCCTGTCTTGGGGTGATTTCACATCCATCACCTTCACATCCATCAGTTTTCTTTAATCTCTTCTCACCTAACCCATTTGTCCATTCAGGTGCCTCAGCATTCCTTCACATACTACACCCATCCCCATTATCCTTTCCTCTTGCTACTTGAGAAAGACAGAATTCCAACTGATGTTCCACATAAGACCAACAAACTTCAAAAGTCATGCTCCAAACAAGTATCTTGGACTAAGCTAACAGCACCATAAATCTGATATAAATTATTTAGTGCCTACTTTTAAAAATACACTTGGGACACTACAGCAAGTCAGAGTGGACGCCCAGAGAACTCTCTTGATTGCAGGACATGCACGTTTCAATCTGGCTGCCTCAAACTTTACCAGCTGAAGGAAAGAAATTGAAGCTGCAGTCTCTGCAGCTGCAAGGCTTCTCAACAGCCTACAGAAAAGTCATCAATTGAGGTACAGTATCAGCACCACACAAGCATTTAAAAAAGACATCAGACCCCAAACCTGGAGCATTGATTTGGCAGTTAAAAAAAAGTTCATGTACACTGTGTATAAAGAATTGAGACGTTAATGTATATAATCCACATTTACACATAAGTAAATATATTTCTGTCCTTCTTGAATTTCAAGGACAATTAAACTGTTTATTTGGAGGGCAATAAGTTGTTTAAAACTTGAGAAGTGTTATTTCCTTTTTGGCAAGGGCATGTTCCCCTACACACAACTGACATCTTAAAAAGGCAAAGAGCCAGTCTAAGCCAATATACCCAAATAGTAATAAAAACCCCAAACAATTCTTAATTCTAAATACCTAAATTTTAAAAAAGCAAAAGGGGAACTTGGAATAGATGACAAGATGCCTAGTCCATATACCTAAGACAAACCAACTGTATGAGTATACTAAAATGTTGAAGTACTATGAATTACAACAAGGCAGCTAGGGAGCCTGAGGCCTTGAACCTCAACCAAACCCCAACAGTTGGCAGGCATTACTAATGGTGAAAAAGGGTTGTTTTTAAATAGCAATTCTCCACTGAGATAGCAGCCATAAGACAATGCAGCCATGTCAAGTTAGCTTTTCAGCTACCAGCACTGCATTATGAGGGCTGTCTTTCAATCATTTTTTGCAAACCAAAGAAAACCATCAGTTTAGAACGTGATAGCTCAGGCAAGAGAAAGAACAAGACAACAGTAATTTGAGCTTTACTTCCAAAATGTGAAAAGCAGAAACTCCTTGCTCTCTACCAGTACTGCAGTTGATTCTACAGTACATAGGAGCACAAAATAAACACCAGCAAAAGAATGAGGCATCTATGCATGATAATGACACTATAACCTTGAGGTTTGTTAGTATGAAGGACAAAAGGATTTCACTGGTTCATGCCTAGACTGAGTTTGCCGGGCAAGGTTTTGGCAGCAGGGATCTACAGGGGTGGCTTTGTGAGAAGCTGCTAGAAGCTTCCCTTATGTCTGATGGAGGCAATGCCAGCTCCAAGACAAACCTCGCACTGGCCAAAGCCATCAGTGATAAATAACAGGTAACAGATTTAAGATTAAAAAAACCACTGTTGGACAGAAGCAGTTACAGCCAGGGTAGAGAGAAATAAGGACACAGGAGCTAAAGAACCCTGAAGACACCAAGGCAAATAAAAGACAGAGAACAGGTGCTCCAGGCATGGAGCAGAGATCCCCTTACAGCTCATGGTGAAGGAGCTATGCCCCTGCAGCCCATGGTGGAGCAGAGATCCACCTGCAGCCTGTGAAGGACCCCACACCAGAGCAGGTGGATGCCTGAAGGAAGTTGTGATGCTGTGCCAAGCCCACACTGGAGCAGGCTCCTCCCACCACCTGTAGACTCAAGGGGAGAGGAGCCCACAGTGGAGCCGTTTGCTGGCAGGACTCGTGATCCCTTGGGCTGTTCCTGAAGGACTGCACTCCATGGAAGAGACCCACACTGGAGCAGTTCATGAAGAACTGCAGCCCATGGGAAGGAGTCACATTGGAGAGGTGTGTGGAGGACTGTCCATCTGGAGCAGGGGGAGAAGTTCTTCCACAAAGGAGCAAGCGGCAGCAGTGTGATAAACTAACCACAACCCCATTCACTGTCCCCTGTGCCACTGGCAAGAGGAGGTAGAGAATCAGGAACAGAGTAAAGGCAGGGCAGATGGGAGTGGTAGGGAAAGGTATTTTTAAGATTTGGGTTTACTTTTCATTATCCTACTCTGATATGATTGGTAAAAAACTTAATTAATTTCCCCAAGTCAAGTCTGTTTTGCCCTTGACAGTAACTGGTGAGTGATCTGCCCCTATCTTGAGCTCAACCCATGAGCCTCTCACTGTATTTTCTCTCCTGTGTAGCTGAGAAGGGGAGTGATAGAGCTCTCTGATGGGCACCTGACAGCCATCCAGGGTCAACCCACCACAATGCCTAAGAAATTTCACTGACAATCTGAAGTACAGCTGCACTGCTTGGTTGTCCGTTATCTTCCTTACTAAGGTATCACTGCATCCTCATATGCCTAAATTCTTCCAATTGACACTGAAGTCTTCTTGACAAATAATCTCATATCAGAACGTTCTACTGTTGATACAGAGTTCAAAACACTGCTAGAAGTAAAATACGAGTGAGTATTAATTTGCTATCTCCTGTCAGTGCAAAATACACAGATATCAAGCACTGGTCTTTGCCTATAATATGGGACCTGCTTGACAATCACAAGACAGTTTTCCTTTCTCTTCTAGTTTGAGTGAGATTACATTCTGAGAAAGCAATTCCAGAGGGTTTGCAGAAGGCTTGCTACTTAAATCATTCTAAAAATTAACAGACTGATAGAAATCCATTATTCTGGAAGCTCAGATTCTACCTTCTTACCATATAAACCCTTTTCTGAACCCTTGGATAAGAAAAACATGCAATTTTCTACAGCTTCAGAAGGCACTAGGAGGGATGTGCTTTCACAAATGAGAAGAGGGGAAAAAGTGGTGCTTACACATGTCCATAATTAGATGTTTTGGGAGATGCCTACTGTCATACACATTAACTATGAAAAGAAGACAAGCAGGCCTTAAATGTAAGTTCACTTTCTGAACCTAGAATGCTAGAATAGCTTCTGGGAAAAAAAAACCACCTCATCTCATGGGATTCACTGTGCTCCCAATGTGAGACACATCATGCCTGGTGATCACAGGGTGTTGATTCTATTACCAACTCACACAACACAGCTCTTCTCTTTCAATTAACAGCCACAGCACATTTTCCTTTTAATGTGCTCTAGGAGAAAGGTAGTTTGACCAAAAAGGTATCCAGCCCATTAGTTCCGAGACAACCCTGTAACAGGGGTCAAAGCACAGAAAGCCTGAAAAGCCAGGAGATTTCTTCAAAACCACAAACTTGGTCTGAACAACACCACAAAGAAGTATACAAAGATCTTGTTCAGAAAACAAGATGAGAAAAGGCAACATTTTCTCTCTACTGCTCCAGCTGCTACAGGAACTGAAGGGAAAACTAACCACACACAGCTCCTGGTAGCTTCCTTAACTTGCAACCTATACCATCACAGGGCCATGTCCTCACCTTGCTCTCTCTTCACAAGATGCAAAGTGCATTCATTTGAACAAAAAAAGTTATTGAAAATCACAGATGTTATACAGTCTTAATACCTGTTGTAATAATGACCAACCTGATTTTAGAACCATAGAGTAATTTAGGTTGGAAAGGGTCTTTAGGATCATCAAGACTGTTTTGACAGCATCAGAGGATTTTCTTGACAAGAACAGCACTCAAAATCTGAGCTCTTTACAAGAATACAGTCCCAACTATATTTATGACTGCTTTTTCTGTCCTTGAACCTGTTATCACAGTAAATATGCCTGACAGTGAGCACTGTACCTGAGCACTCATACATCCCCTCTCTTGCTTGGTCACCCACTGTTTGGCTGCTCAGAGAAGCATCTTCCCAGTCAGTTCTTTCTCACATAAAGTTACGTGCGTTCTCAAGATACTGGGACAGCTAACTATGCCTTGTCCCTGTGGGTGGTCTCAGGAGTTAGGTACAGCACAGCTGTTGAAGATGTCACCCAGGATTGCACAGGCCACAAAGCACAAGTGCTTACTGTACAAGTCTCGTTCTTTACCAGAAACATCTAAAAGCAAGGCTCACACCTAAAAGCAAGGTTTATTCCCCCCGAGGAAGCAGCTGGATTAGGTCAGAGGTGCCACACTATCTTTGCCTGTAGGCAGCATACCAACACTGAATGATGTTCTAGGAGCCAGGAATAAGCATAGAAGGAAACAAGCAGGATCTCTCATACCTTTCACAGTAATCAGTTTCAGACACTTGAAATATCTGATTTAGCCCTGGAAAGGACTCAAATAGAAATATACTGGCAAATTCACATGAAAACTGTCCAAAATTAGGAACACATTAATAGGCATTGAGGTAAACAAGACAGGTATTCAGACTGAGGAAACACAAGGGCAGTGGCAGGACTCCTACAGCTAGAGTATTAAGAAATATGTCTGCAGGAGTCTTTGAACAAATTCACAAAGGCAGTTTCTTCTTTCATAAGCATAATTACTGCAATCTAAAGCATCAGATGCTTTGCTTTTAAAGTCTATAAAAGTGGTTATCAGGAACAAAAATAGGTAAATTACATGGTCACTCTTGCATGCCCAGCTAGTACATGTGAATGTTTATCCAGCTTTAAGCAAAGCTGCTCATCTCCTGCTCAGCCTCTCATTTGAAATCACTGGAGAAAGACAACAAAGTGTCTGAACCAAATGCTGCAAAGCCTTTTCTAGGACCTGTTACAGCCTCCCTTTACTACTTCCTCTATTGAAAGAGTAAGTTTATTACGTGTTTTTCCAGGACATTTGTGGGGCATGACATTTATCCCTTAAAAGGATACTATCCCTGAAAGAGAACCTCCGACCTAAAACACTTTTGTTCACATAAAGCAATTTATAGAAAACATAAGAAATCTTCAGATAGGAGTTCTTGACAGAAAGTTGCACAAAACCCAACAAAAGACTCTGCCAAACCTTCCCGAACCTTTGGAAAACACTAAATTACAGTCTGATTTGCACGAAGCAATTGCTTTTAATTCAAAATAATATGAAAAATTTTTCTGGCTCCTCATATATACACTAATTTGTATGCATGCACACACAGAAACAAAATCCTCTTTTTTCTTATCTTACTCTATTAAAACACAAATAAGAGCATCATGAACTAGCTGCTTAATAAGAATTTAACCTGGTATGATTCAACACTAGCTGATAACATAGATTGCTTCCTATAGAGCAATTCTCGACATAACCTTCACCTTAAATTTTGCTAAAACTCAGTATCAGATTTACTGAACTAAACATATTACTACCAAAGTAAGTACCAAATGAAATTTATTTTAAAAATAAAGACCTTGAGCTTCCACATGAACAAATAAAAAGCACCAAGGTGAGCCACTGACGACTTAATTAAGTCTTCTGACTTCAAGACATACTGTATTTCTACTGTCACAGAACAACAGACTTATAGACTCAAATGGAAAAATACAGCACTGATTGCCCATACAGCTGCATTCAACTGAGCTACTACAACCCAGGTGAGGAAAAAAACCACTAGAGCACTGCTTCAGATCTGGAGCTAGCTTTACCATCTAAGTAAAGACTTTATATAACTATACCCCCATCAAACACAAGCCTTCTGTCTTCACCTTCGAAGTCCTTCGTAATCTGCCAACACACCTTATCTCCCATCTCAATCATTTCCCGGTCAAGACCAATTTCTGCTTCCAGCATTCTTCGGTGGCAGTCTCTACCACTTGTCAGGTAAGAATGAGTCTGGTATTCTGACAGTCATGCTTGTGGGCTGCTCTCCACTGCCTCCACTAAGTTATTATATTCCTTCACAACTTTCTTCATTATGTGTCATGAAAGGAGCAGTGCCCAATTGTCTGTATGCTGATCCAAAATGCTTGGTTTCCCTGTGCACCTCTAAGTGCTTCAACCTAACAGACTTCCCCAATTCCATAATTAATTATCCTTGGAGTACAGAGAGCCTTCATATACATCAGCATATTTCTGGTGCACCGTGTTCTGCTTAAAGGCAAGGACTCAAATGTGAAGCAGTAGTACAAATAACACATTTCTCCTTGATCTCCTCATTTGCATCAGTTCCAAGACAAAAAAAAAACACAATTCAAGGTAGAACATGAAGAATAGTCTTGTGGTTAGTTATAATGGCAGGAAGGTGAAGAAAACAGACATGGGCTTACAGGCTTGTCCTTCCCAATTTGCACTACCTGAATTTAAAGCCTCTGGTTTGGGCATGGAGATATCTTAGCACTGAGAGGGGAAGAGAAAGGAGCAAAGAATTTCAACTACATTTAAAAAAAAAAAAAGAATTTGTGTAGAAGAAAAAGGGCTAAGAACAGTCCAACAGGACAAAGGGAGAAAACTGCTCGGATAAAAAACAGCAACCGACACAGATTTTAAAAAGTTTTTTCAATTCTATATGAAGCCCAGAGATTTAATATATAGAGATAGGTAATGAGAAGAATATAAAATACTGGAACTTTAACCACTTTCTAAAACAAAATATAGCACTCATGGAGAACAGAGTCAGGACAGTCAATTACTATAACTTAAATACAAGTCAAGCAAACTTCAGAATCACATTAAAATGTTTAAGAACAGATTTAAAAATCATACCAACATATTTGAGAACATTATAAATGCGCATACTTAAAACTCAGTGCTGCAGAACATTAGTTCAAGAGAAAAAAAATAAAGCCAGGCACAGTTGCATTAAGCTGACAGACATCACAAAGCAATGTGAGACACCTCACAGCCAAATTCTATTTCAAGTACTGACACTAACCAAAGTCATAACCAAAACTGCACATACAAAGTATGTTCAACAGAACACCGCTTTATTCACTGCAAAGCTGATGCACTTCAGTTTAGTTTTCTTGTAAAGTATCCACATTTAACATTTGGGTTTTAGAAGTAGTAGTGCCAGATGCAGAAAAGAAGAAAAAGGAAGCACAGAAGAAAAAGGGGAAAAGCAAAGTCCTTCAAGATGTAAATACCACTAATTCTACAGAACTCTGGATTTTGTACATCATTAAGTGAACTTACCACTTATACAACAGTTCTGGTTAGAAAAAGAACTTTTGCATAAAACCAGAAGTTGAGCCATTACTGTCTAATCCAAACTTAGCTGAGGAGATGCTGAAATAAGCATAAGCAACAAAAAAACTTAACTAAACTACCACTGAAGCTGAACTAACAATAACACAGCATCACAGTAAAACATTTATGTACAAAAGCACCCCAGGGAACTGATACTCTTCCAAAATGTAAACCAAACCCTCTCTTCCTTTTAACAAAATCTGTAGGGTCCACTGGACAATAGCTTCAAACAATGCCATGTATTTTAATCTTCATATATCTTCAACAGAAACATTGTTTGAAGTAGCACCTTTTCAAAGAAAACACATCTCACTAAGTTGAGGTCAAGAACTTTTTTTTTTGCTCAAGTGAAATTATTCCTGTGCTCATTAGAGGTCTCACCTGAGGAAGGAAATACAGGGTCAAGCCAATCAATTTGAGAACTAAACTAAGCTTTCTTGCTAATTATGCTCTTCACTGACTTGAAGTTCCTGGCAGAACAGCTCCAACTGGAGCTAAATTTGCTGAAAGTTCATTTTATTACCATTTTCCATAGAAATATTTCATTTCATTCATATTTTTTATTCACTGATCACAAAAATTTTTATGACAATTTGTTTTTAGCCAAGTACACTGCCATGTACTTTTGCCTACTTTGAACACTTTCAAAGAGTAATTCAAAAAATGAAATTCAACCTGTCAACTTTTTAAACCATATCGTCAGAAAACAGCATAAAAGTGTTTTCATCTACATTCTTGTTAGTCAAAGATAATCCTTCTATGGCACAGACCCAAATTTTACCCTCCTGAGCATACATACCAATGAATAATTTGTTCAAATGTCAGTTGCAATTTTCAAAACTCTTTTCTTGCCTCTGAATCTTAAACATCTGTAACAAATACTTGTTTTGAGAGTGCTTTACATTCATGACACTTGACCTTTTGATGTATGCACCACAAAATTTAAGTCTCAAATACCACGCAAGCAGGAAATCTGATCATTTCAGCAGTAGCCATCTGCAAGGTCCAATATCAGATATTAGTTCTGGGTTGCACAAAGTCATGGGCTACAAATCCTTTTCTGCAACTCATAATTAGTTGCAATTTGCTGCTTCCAAAAACACACTTCTCATGGAACATCTGGTCTCAAAAGCTTACCTTAACATTGGAAAAGTACTTAATATTTGGCTGGTGGTGTGTATACATGCACATCCACATACGCACACAGATTAAGTGTAACTACAGAATGCAAGCATGTCCTCTGTGGGTGGCTAGGACTAGAGATTTCTACTCCAGCAAAAAAGCCTAATCTTAGCTCTGTAACTGCAAAAGGATATATCAAGAAATAACAAACAACAGGAAAGTGTTTTCCAATGTTCTTGCTGCCTTGGATCTAGTTATTGATGTTAAATGTTAACAGCTCATCAAGCACCATACCAAACACTTGAGTTTTTCACAAACTGGAATTTTTGTATGCATGATCCTTAATATAAGTGAAGCACTGTTGAAATCAAAATGTGAACAAGGCTTTTAAAAAAAACCAACAAGCAAAACAAACTTTTAAGCCTCTCTAGAATTAAAGCACCATGCTGATTAAAAAAAACCCCACAAGTTCAACATTAACATAACCAAGTACTTTTGGTTAACTAAGTTAGACATATGACAAAAATTGAGGCACTGCATATTTCAGCTTCATTATGTCAGAAGGAAACCCTACCTGAGCCTGTGAAAACAGCCTAATGCACAAATTATTCTGAGCAACTAAAAGAAAAAAAATCCCTGAAGAGCCTTACCTAAAGAAGTCTTCCAAGTACACTCAAGCAAGCAGTATAATTTCTAAAGGTAAAAATTACTTAGACTCCAGGATCTTCAAAGCATTCATTCAATAATAGCAACACAACTTTTAAAAAATGCCCAGTGCTGAGTTGTGCCACATACAGCTGACTCAAGCAACCAGCACTGCTTCTTGGGAGACAGAAGCCCGAAGCACACAGGATGCTATATTGCTCTTGA
Source organism: Promerops cafer (assembly GCA_013398275.1). NCBI lineage: Eukaryota > Metazoa > Chordata > Aves > Passeriformes > Nectariniidae > Promerops > Promerops cafer. Next base: position 947,510 of record VZSE01006395.1, read on the forward strand.
AATCCATTTCTTCCCTAGTCATAGGAAAAATGTGACAGAGCACTATTAACTTGCTTTCACATCTGCAAGAACACATCTACAGCTAATCAAGAGTTTAAAAATAAGCATAAAGGATGATATTAGCCATTAAAAGAAGAAAAATATTAGCCTATCAGAAAATAAAAGGGATCCCAACTTCACATGCCATATTCTTCAGAAGACTTTAAAGAAAGTGGCCTAGAGAAGCTCTTATTCTCATGAACCTCACAATGTTGGAAAAGCATTCATGAAATTTCTTACCTGAGCCCCATCCTTTAACTTCAAGATGCATTCCATTGTATTGATAGTGATGACAACTGGTTCTGATCCCAATTTCGTCCATGGCACATGAATCCGAAGTTCATGAATATGCCCACTTAAAAAAGTAAATGGCAGTTTCAGCTCCTAACAACAGCAAAGAATGCAAAATTAACTACTGAAACATATCAAAATTCCAGACACATCTGTAACTCAAAATAGTAATGTTCTATCACAAAACAAGTCGGAAGTTATTCTCCCTCCCCTAACCAGCAGTGTGCCACAGGACTTGGCACTTGCCTTTATAATCACTTGCATGATTACATCACAATTAGTCTGTTCAAAGGAAACATTTGGATTACCATGTCCTTGATAATAAAAGATAGTTTAAAACCACCTCTCTCTCACATGAAGCTACTGCAAAATGTTTCTCTATTCAAGGTACAAGTAGAAACAAACAAGGTGAAGGTAAACACTTAAACTGATATGCAACCAGTATTATTGTGAAGAGCACAAATTTGGAATTAAACATTGACAATGCCACAGCAAGGCAATTTCTTTTGAAATATTTTAGTGCTTGAGAGTTTTAAAAGCTCAATTCTCTTAAGACGGGCCCATTGTTGCCTCTTTCACATCAAACTGCTTAGTAAATACAAAGTTATTAAATTTTTCATTGGCAAAACCAGACTCTTGCACAGCAAAGTGTAATGTAGATGTCTCACTGGTTTAAAAACTTGTGCAAGTCAGTCCAGAGCTTCTAACAAATGCCTCGGCACTCCATACAGCACAGATCACAACTCTGCAGGACAGCCTCAGGGAACCATCTGCTGCTTGCAGCAATTCATAAGGAAATAAGGTGCCAAAGTTTAGATTTAAAGTACCCAACTAAGTAAATTATTGAATATACAATACAAAGTGTACAACATGTTGCAATTTCCCAGCAGCTTCTGGTGTTCTCCTGCAAAAAATGAGTTCAACACTTAACCAACAGAAGGGTCAGGCTAGAGAGCTAGTCCCAGGACTAGCAATCAAGATTTGGAATAAGGAAAACACTTGTTTACTGTAAAATAAAGAAGCAGTATATGATATGTTAGAATTTTAAGTCAGCATTCTCGATACTAAGTATTCTAATGCTCAGGTTTCAGGGATGCTTCATCTTTTCACCTTTCTAATCTCATATTCTGATATTTTTTACTATCAAGTCTTAAAGTTTTAATGGAGAAAAAACAACACATCTTCACTTCAAGTTGCTTATAGCCTGGTGTTTTCACCATCATCTTAGATGCTGGGAACTACAAGTGTAATATGTTCTCAGGTTGAGAAATAAGTGAATCTAAGTCTCCTAGATGCAGGGAAGCAGTTTTTGCCAACCTACAATGACCACACAGTCCAACTACCTGACCAAGTCAGGGCTGACTAGAAGTCAAAATATGTTATTGAGGGCATTCTCCAAATGCCTCTTACACACTGACAGGCTTTGGGCATTGACCTCCTACAGGAAGCCTGTTCCAGTGTTTGACCACCCTCTCAGTAAAGAAATAATGTCCAGTTTAAGCCTCCCTTGGTACAGCTCGGAACCATTCCCACATGTCCTATCCCCAAATACTAGAGGGAAGAGCTCAGCATCTCCCTCTCCATGTCCCCTCCTCAGGAAGCTGTAGGGAGCTGTGAGGTCACCCCTCAGCTTCATTATCTCCAAACGAAACAAGCCCAAAGTCCTCAGTCCCTTCAATCAGGATATTGCCTCCAGCCCTTTCACTGCTTTTGTTGCCCTCCTCTGGACACATTCTCATCCTTTACCCTCATTCTTCACCTGTGGGACCCAGAGCAGCACACAGAGCTCAAGGCGAGGCCACACCAAGGCTGTAGAGCAGGACAGTCACCCCTGTGACCAGCGGGTGATGCTGAGTTTGATGCACCCCAGGAAGGGGTTTGTCCTCTGGGCTGCCAGGGTGCATTGCTGACTCCTACTGAGCCTGCTGCTGACCAGCACACACAGGCTCTTAACTGTATTTTGGTAAACTCAGGATCACAAACCTTTGTTCAGGACTCTGGAATTATCCTGGCAAGCCAGGGCTTAAGCACCTTTGCCCCTTGGCTCAGTTTCGGTACACACATCTCATTCAACTCAGAATTCCTATGAATGAATAGATGTTACACAGAGAAGGTCCATGAAACTGAGAAACCAAGCAGCCAAGTTGCTAGGGAATTTCAGACAAACATCTACCAGTGGATCCAGAAAGCCTCTTTTCCTGCACTGCTTGACCCTAGACCTATTCCTGCTGTACACAACTTCTGTACAGAACAGATGAATAAAATTTGGGAATAAGAACATTTTGCATTTACTACTTGATATGTATTATAAAGTCTTACAGTATGCCTATACAATATTTCTGTGAAGCTAGCTAATGTAATTTTTTGCCTAAATATATTGAAATAAATACATTTATCAGTGATAAATTCATGAATAATTAATATATAATGAAATCTTAGTGATATATTTTGAAAGCCCCCTAAAAAGTTTTATTTCCTTAAGTAGTTACCATCTCCTAAATTCAGAGTTGAAATAACATTTACACCTGTGACAGGTTTGCATCTTGAGAGTCTTCAGCATGACTAGAGGCAAATCAACTATTCTTACCAATACCTACACCATCACAGCAACAACAGCTGCTAAAAGGAGCAATTTTAGGGGACATTTTCCCACATTCTGCAGCTGGTAACTCCTAAACCTTTCTACTGGTACTATGAAAAAGTTTATCTTGTATCCAGGAGCTGACAGTATTGTATATTCACTGCTGACAAAATCTTCAGAGGAGGAAACTACACAATATAAAACAATATAGCTCTATTGTTTTGCCAAGTACAGCTTTCGGTTTGTAAATTAGTAGTTGGGCCTTAATGAGTACTGATTAATGAAGTTTTAAAAAAACACACCCATCTCATACTACAAAAACTCGTGACTCCTTCTTCAACCATGCTTAAGCAGTCACATCTAATTTCAAGTCCCCATTCTAAGAGATGACAGTTTCAGACATTCTCTTAAAAGTTCAAAGAAAATTGTTAATTTGTTTTTGCAAAGGGTTTTTTCTTCATCTCGTTCACTACTACACTTAAGGATTTAAGCCAAAAGCCTCTCCTAAAAATTCAGCCCTAGGCTCACAAGCAACACAAATAAAATTTTCATCCAGACAGTTTTAGTTAAGACACTGAAAAGCAAATATTGGGCTGTTTAGCTACAGATCTTGCTACATGATTAATCATAAAATAAATTAAGTAGTGTCTTTTGTCCCACAGCTTTTTTTTTTTTGGGGGGGGGGGGTTGGGGACACACATGAAGTGTGGCACAGAAATAAATTATTAAAAAACATGCAATCTGAAAACACATTACAACATAAGAGACAATGCTTTCAGAGATCAAGACACCAAACTACCACTGTAAACAATAATAGAAATAAATTCTGGACTTTTAGATGTGTAAGTTTTTGTCACTCATCAATAACACAATGTCTATTTAGACCCTACAAGTTATTACAATGACATTCAGCTTAGTTTAATGAGAGCATAAAACTTACATAAATATATGTACAAAACATGCAAAGATTTTTCAGGTACTGGAACATTCTCTTCACATTTGGTAAATTTTCTGTCAAAAACTGTATTTTACCTCATCTCAAGAGGTATTGGTTCCAACTTAGTCATAAAATTAAATTAAAATCTTCTATAAGACAAGCAGCAGTTTATGCTTTGTTCTCATATGTCCTTTGGGATTCTGTTTGGTGGCTCAAAAAAGCACAACATGACATGGGAACACTAACATCAGTGCACAGAGCAGGAATCACACACTTGTTCCCAAATCTGTTATAAAGTGCTTCATCCAGGTAGTCTGGCACCTATGCTAACATTCCCAAAAAGCCATGTATAACTCCACAGAAGACGGAGTTCTCTGAAAATGTTTAAGGCCCTAGAAAAACACATCCAGGATAGGTGGATTTGTATCCAAGAAGCTGAAGCATGAAATTAAAGCTGTGCTCATGTCACATAAGGAGCAGGGAACCAGGCTGGGGACTGTAATCCAGGACAGTGTTACAAGAGCAGAGCAGTTAAAGGGACTAACTTTGGGTATCATTAATCCATCCAGGGACAGAACCCAACTAAAATGATATATACTGGTAATTTTTAGAGACCAGCTTTTCAAGGGAGCTCCTGCCAGCTGCAAGGGCTTGGGTACTTTGCATTACCACACACTGCTTACTTTTAAAGAGTTTTGCTGAGCAGAAATAAACAGCATCCCCTTCACAAAAGAAAGGAAGACATTCTCAATACAGTCTGTGGGTCCAGACAAGTTCCGAAGAATAGTAAGAGCCAAATGAAGGTAACGACATTATACAAACACCCAGCCAAATAATGTAAAAACAATTAATCTGAGCTAAATTTTGCATCCATCGCATATTCGCATTTCCATTCAAATGGCCATGGGTACATGTGGCAATATTTGCCACAAGAGCCATGACATTATCAGGTTGAGCTGGAGATGTAGGAACTCAGTTAACAGGCAGACAAAGGTGAAGCAAGGGATCACCTACCAGCAAACTGCAACTACTGCAAAGGGAACACCACCACTGACAGCAGCAAAATTCTTATAGTGTCAGGTAATATAACAAGTTTGATATCTCCATCCCAAGTCATCATTTATTATTAGGACAAACTTCCTCTCCACACAGCAGAGCACTGAAACATCTTATCCAGAGAGGAGCTTCTCACAAGACAGAGTTCAAGACCGAGCTGAAGTAAAACACAAGCTGGTCTGACAAAATGCTACCAACAGCCCTGCTCAAAACAAGAGGTTGGACTAGATGACCTCCAGAACTCCTTTCTGATCAACCCTTCTTTGTACATATACATTTTAAAAGGCTCATGGGGGAACACATCCTACAGAACATCAGCTGTATGGACAAGATGTACCAATTAATAGACTTGAGAGAAAATACAGAGGCCACAAAACACTTGAAGGAAGACAAGTAAGGGTCTTTAAAAAGCACAGAAAACAGAACAAGATCTCTTGTAAGACTGTCTCTTCTTCCAGAATGGGATCAGAGATTCTTAATTAACCACATATATATTTTTCACATTTTAAAAGGTGTTCCTAATAGACACACAGATGCCCCAGCCTATTCCAATGCCTCATAATCTGACACATAAATAGGTTAGGCATAAATGGAAATCTCAAGTCTCCCAACATGCAGTTTATTCAATTGCTTCTTGTCAGATCCAAATAATTCTTGCCCTATCTTGTCTCACCTTATTTTAGTCAATATTAGAAACACATTCCCTGTATATTTTATTCTTCTTTCAAGGGCTGTACTGTCTAAATTTCCCATTCTTTGCTGCATTTCCCTCAGCTCCTTCACTTAGTTGGACTGCATCTGGCCACAGAACTCCAACTAAGCCCTGCTACTCCATGCACAACAGAAAGCAGCTTTATCAGTCTCACACACTCAAGTTGTCAACTCAGATAAGCATAACAGGAAACCATCCCTCTGCTTTACCACTGCATATTGACAGCAGGCTCCAAATTCTGTATCTAGTGTTTTACCTCACCAAGCTTGTTGTTTTAAGGCTAAGTTTTACTGAGTCTTTGATTCAATCCACAGAAACCAGATGATCAAATCTATTCCTCAATTACTCTTAAGTTTAGATACAACTGGAACAATGAAATCTCAAGTTGAAAAACAATACAAAGAGCACAAATGGGTTTAGTATGCATAATTAAAAAGAGATCCCACTTTACTTTGTGACCTTTCAACTTAGTTACTATATGTAATTAGTAGATATGACTGGAAAAGCAATTCAATTAATGTTCCTACTGTAAAACAATAGTTACTGAAAGAAGAAACATATCCACAAAAAACCCTCTCTTCACACTCCATAACTTACAGAATGTGTACAGAATTACCATACATTGCAAAACAAATGGCATGAAATTAAAGCAAGAATAACTAAATGCAGGGAGGAAAAAATACTTGCATAAGAAGAAAACCAGCAAGCACTAAGTTACTACTTAGCTGTGCAGACCAATTTAAAATAATTCAGCCAACTTCTTTTAAATCAAAGACACGGACTGTAACTGCTATAAACATAACATACCTGTTCAAGTACATCCAGCTTTAATTCAAGTTTACTAAGCACAACATCTCCTCCCCAGAGTGACAACTGCAGATCTGAAGGCTTCAGGTTCTTTATGTAGCGATTCACATAACTCATCAAAATAGGAGTTACATAGGACTCCAGCATTCTGGAAGATCTCTGTATTACAAGTCAAGCACTAGGAAAAGAGGACAAGAAATTGAGATGTTAGTTATATATCTCCAGTCTAATTCTCAATAATGTAACACTCCCATTGTTTGAATGTATGAAAATAATTCTAAACATCATTTATAGTCAGAGGTTCACATAGTTACACATAAAGATAAAATGTATAGAAAAATGCAAGCACATCTATTTACATTTACAAATTTTCACGTTACATATGCATACTCACACACATATATGTGTGTGTATATATATACATATGAACTAGTAACTGGCTTGTTCAAAAGAAAAGCCAACCACACAAACGAAATAACAGAAAAGGTGATCGAGCAGTCCCCTATTCTTTCACATAGCATTTAACTGACAGGAAAACTCTTTTTTGGAGTCATCAAAAGGATAAACTTTGATAACACCTAAAAAGGATAACTCCTAAATGATAAGAGTCCAAAACTTCGCCTTAGATGCACCTCACCGGTCTCAGCACGGTGTACAAGCAACCCTGCCAGTTTCGTGCCAGCCTGAACTCCAAGAAACCAACATCCTTCATGAACCGAGCTGAGGTTACGTTGAGGTCTGCCATCACTCCCATCGCTCCCCACATCCTTTCCCAAAGCCCCGCCGTCCTCAGGAGACCCTTCCCCGTCCCGTCATCGCCGCGGCTTCACCCGGACACCTTCACAAACCCGGGAACCTCTCGCCCATACCTTCGGGACACATCCTTGCACGTCCCTCCCGCGGGCCCACGCCCCCTCAGGGCCCCTTTACCTGGCCCTGCACAGCGCCCCGAGGCTCCGCGCCCACCCCGGGCCGGCCGGGCCGCGGGAGCGCCGCGCATGCAGCGCCTCCGGCAGCGCCTCCCGCCCCGGCTCCACCGCTCGGGCGCTTCCGGGTTTCCCGGCGCATGCGCACTCCTCCGCCGGCCCTCGGCCGGAAGCATTCGGCGCGAGCGCGGGGCGGGCCCAGGCGGTGGCTCTGAGGGTGGTGGAGGTCACGTGCCCTACGGGGGCGGGGCGGGGTCTTCCCGGCGTCCCCGTGAGGGGGAGGGAGCGCGCGGGCCGTGTAACAGTGGCAGAGATACAGAATGACTGAGGTTGTAGAAGGTCATCGGGTCACCTCCGAGGTCATCGAGTCCAACCTGTGACCGAACAGCACCATGTCAACTGTACCACGGCACTGAGTGGCACGCGCAGTCTTTACCTAAACACCCCCAGGGACGATGACTCCACCACCTCCCTGGGAAGTCCATTCCAGTGTCTAATCACCCTTTATGTGAAGAAATTCCTCCTAACGTCCAACCTGAACATCCTCTGTCACAGCTTGAGTCTATATCCTCATGTTTTCTCCATTATTTTCTGGAAGGAGGCGCCAATTCCCATCTGGCTACAGCCTCCTTTCAGGCAATTGTAGGGAGCAGTAAGGTCATCCCTGAGCCTCCTTTTCTCCAGGCTAAACACCCCCGGCTCCCTCAGCTGCTCCTCATAGGACTTGTACTCCAGACCCTTCAGCATTGCCTTTCTTTGGACTCTCTCCAGCACCCCAATGTCCTTCCTTGATTTAAGGGGTCCGGAACTGCACGCAGCACTCGACAGAGTCTCCTCCCAGGGCGGAGTGGCCCGGCCGCCCCTCAGGTGTGTGTGAGCTCCCGCTGAGGGGAGCTTGGGCATGGCAGGCTCTGTCCTGGAGCACTGTGAACCCCTGAGATGTGCCACTGCCTCAGCCAGCCCCAGCTCCAAGGTTAGGTTCATGTTGTTATAATTGACAAATAGCCGTGGGGGGCAAACCCCAGGGGTGGCAAACACTTGTTCCCACTCTGCTTAATGAAGGTGCACATTTTCTGGCTTGGTTTAGAGCAAGGTTCTGCTTAGGTTCTCAATTTTGCCATTTCAGATGTGAGAGGAGTTCCCAACACCCAGGAATGTCCTTGATATTCTGCATGCCCAGAGTGCTTCTCCCTTCTCTAGATCATAGAGAAAAGTCATCTCCAGCAGCTCTGAGTCCTTTTGGGGTTGCTTGTGGCACCCAGAAAAATGCCCTGGAAAGGTGAGTTAATCAAATCCTTGCAGGCTGATATGTTGGCATATGGGTGATCCGGAAATGAGCTGAGCTCATTTTTGTCAGGGAAAAGTGCAGTAAGCAGTGCCTGTGGGCATGGCTTTGATGTAGATAATGAATAACCTTTTACAAAGGCCTCTGATTTGAGTTTTAAAGGAAAGCCTGGGATATGCCTCTTGAGTTACATATTCCTCCTGGAAATTTGAAATCCCATTAATTTAATCTGCAGTGTAGTTACAGGGCTGAAAACAGAAAAGACAACACTATACAGCATCTGAGAGTGCACGTGAAGCTCAAACAGCAAGTGATCGGGTAGGAGCCTACCCCTATAGAAGTACATGTATTGAAATCTGGCTGAGCTAATCAAGGTCTGGAGGCTCCAAATCCTGCTGGATTACCTGTCTGTTCTGCCTCTGGTATACACATTCTGAGTTAACCATGAATCAAACCTCATTTTGCATACACCATTGCCTCACTTGGTGATGGCTGTGCCATCTTCACTCATGAATCACAGCTTGTAAGACAGTATTTCACCTCACAAAGAGTTAAAGTAGCTTGGACTGCTTTTCTTCTTACAGTGGTCACCACTCCCACAACTCATACTTGAGTGTAGGTTCGACCATTCTTCAGTACCTGTGGCATGTTAACTTGTGGCTAAGAGGTGGTAGCAGGCAGGTGAGGGACAGGAAAATTTTAACAGCATCAGTGGTCTTTAATTAAAGTTGTGTTTCTGACAAATAAATTTCTCTAGAACTAACATTCTTGAAGAATTCCTTTGCAGAACTGCTATACCTTTCTGTCCCTCTGCTAGAGTGGTGGGAGTGGTGAATTTTACTGGTAACACTTTTCAGGAGTGTGCACTGCAAGCCAGCTCAGAGAAATAATCAATGCTAATGGAAACAATCTCATTTATAGCATAGCCTCCCCATAGAGTTGCATTGACACAACAGAAGGATGTGGCAACTGCTAAGTGTAATGTTGAAGCACACCCTAAGCCTGCATCAAAAGCTCTTATTTCAACAGAAAAACATTCCTCTGTGTCTTTGTCCATTATGTTATTACTTTTGAATGACATATCCAATCAGTGCTGGAATGTTTTCTGAAAGTTCAGAATTGAAGGACAACGCCCTATTTTGGTGAAAAAACAGTAAATGAGAAGAAGAGTAGGGGAAAAACAAAGTTCCTGGTAGCTGCCTGGCAGATCTAGCAGCTGAGAACAGCTCTGTAATTTTCCTGGCAGTTATTAGCATTTCATTACAACTACCTCCATCTCAGTTCTAGTTCAAGTGTGTTGACACCCTGAATAATTTATTTTGTACAGTAGGAAAAAAAAAATGGAAGGGATCACACAGGAATAAATCTTTGAAGGCAAGGAGATAAATGGGTGGCATGAAACAAGAGTAGCTGGAGAGGGTTATAAAGGTCCCTGATGTACAGAGGGATGTGAGCTGAGGACGTGAGGAATTTGCAGGTAGTAGGCAGGTGATGTGCAGTAATGAACTTGGGCAGACTACAGCAACGAGAGCACGTCTGCTAGAAACAACAGCTCCTTGAGCTAGGCCAATTTATTCAGTATTTCAACACTTCAGTGAAACATGCAGGATAGGTATAATTAAAATTGCAAATCTAGTGGCATGTGAATCTTGTTCAATCATATAACTTGAGTAACTGTGAATCCCTGAAAAGCTAACAAAAGCAGGTACAGTTTACCTGGAGACTGAAAAAATGTACACCAGTGTCACTTTTGGCCAGACATGAAAAAAATAGCACTTCAAGGAGGTCCTCAGGAAACATATCTACTTTCAGGATACTTTTTTTCCTTTATAAAAGGGTCTATCAATGTGTTTCTGGCTGCAGTGGTGTTGTTGCCATAGGCTATTTCCTGTTTTCTGCAACAGAAGTGGGATCAGTGAAATACAAAGTGGAGGGGAAGAATAGAGTTCATTAAAAAATGAGGAAAATCTAGAAAAGGTAGAGGATGATTAAGTGGCTGTTACAGAATTACTCAATCACAGAATGGTTGGGGTCAGAAGGCACCGCTGGGGATCACCCAGTCCAACCCTCCTGCTAAAGCAGGTTCACCTAGAGCAAGCTGCACAGGATTGCATCAAGGACAGTTTATATCTCCAGAGAAAGAGACTCCACAACCTCTCCTGGACAGTCAGTTCCCTAGGTTTTCTGTCAAGAATAATGTTCTTCCTTATGTTCCGTTGGATCTTCCTGTGCATCATTTTCTGCCTGTTGCCCTCATCCTACTGCTTGGCACCACTGGTAAGAGCCTGGCTCCATCCTCTTGACAGCCTTCCTTCAGATACTGATAGACATTGATAAGATCTCTTCTCAGTCTTTCCTTCTCCAGGCTAAACAGCCCCAGCTCTCTCAGCCTTTCCTCATCAGTGAGTTGCTCCAGACCTCTAATCAAATTCATAGCACTCCACTGGACCCTTTCCAGTAGTTCCTTGTCTTTCTTCAGTTGGAGACCTCAGAACTGAACACAGCACTCCAGACATGGCATCAACCAGGGCAAACTACCTGAGGCTGCAGTCAAGGGGAAAAACAAGGAAAATAGATTTTTAAATGTTTGGCCTGGGCAGTTTTCAGGACATAAGACAATCTGAGGTTATTGACAAGAAGGGTTGAGAGACAACCTGTGAGGATCTTATTTTTTAACTGGAAAAAGTTTTTTAGTCCTCCAACTTCCTTCACTGTGTCCCTCAGCTAACACTGGATACTTTAACCAGGTTACTGAGCAAACTGCTGTCTACATCTGTTCTGCTCCAGTGCCTCCAAGTAGAGGAGGCACTATGGAGATGGGCAACTGGTCCCAGAAGCTTTCAGCCTATTCATGTGGCAGAAAACTGCTGGTTTATGATTCTTTAGAGCCTACTGAGGTGTCCTGTAGACAGCATGAGACTGACAGTGTGAAGGAGTTTGTAATCATAAATTGTCAATACTAATAGAGATACTTCAGAAACACCTGTGAGGAAAATAAAAATTACTTATCCTTCTTTCTCCCCTCCTGTTCTAGGTGCTAAAACGTGGACAAGTTGATTTGTAACATTTCTTGTTGGTTCTTTTTTCTGTTTTCACTACAAATTATACTTGTAGTAAATTACGTAGTATATTATAGATAGATGTAAAATATGTGTATAAATGTGTTTATATTGTAATATATAAGAATAATGTATTATAAACATATTAAGATTTGCCCTCCCTGTTTTACTGGGAATTTCCTGAGCTTGAACTAAATTGACTAAAAATATGTATCTTCTAATATTTTTCAAACATTAAAAAACTACAGCATCAAAAACAATATAAATCAATCTGTTTTATTTTTAGAAGTCAATAGGTTAATAGTGATGTCATGTTACCTAATTATTAAATCATATATAGCAGTCAGAAACTGGGAAACAAAAATTGCCATGCCACTTTTATTACTGTAATAGCCCCCATGTTACTATGCAGTTATTTTCAAGTTCACAGAAATGCACATAGATTTGAAATTTGGAAACATTTAAAGCAATTTTTTTTAAAAAGTGCATATATGTTTTCACTGTAATCTGAATTTTTGGTATATTCTAAATTTTAAGGTGCAAACAATTGTTAATCATAAGTTTTATTTGTTCTTCTATTCCCTAAATTGTGCCTGAAAATCATAGTGAAAGAGCTCTCAGCTGTAGTCTTGAAGCAATATATTTTTTCAAGTCCTAAGGTAGATAGATTTAATTGTGGCACCTTTAAAATGGAAAATTTGTGTTCAAAAAAGATCAAAATAAATTTATTATTTGTAACTATGATTATGAGTAAGTATCTATTGTAACAGTTACATTCACTCTAAGTAAAACAGAAAACTATTAATTTAGTGATAAAAGGTCATGAAGTTCTGGAAGCTTTTGATATATAATCCCAGCTCATTGCTGCCTCATCTGGCTTTTTAGGAAAATGCTTTCCCCAGCTCTGCTAATTCCTGCAGCAGCCTGGGGACAGAATGCTCAGGGCAGTGGGGAGCAGGGCACATTTATGCAGATTCGGATGCTAACCCAGCTCAAGCGTCACCAGTCTCGCCTGATGTCTCCTCTGTGGGTGAGTGATCACTCTGGGTTAAAGGGGTGAGTGTCTGTCCAATCCCCTCTTCTCAAAGGTGAGCAATGGACTAACAGCCAGCTTGGTTTGGTCCAGACAGTGATGGTGCACTCAAATGTAAGGATTTAGCAACAGTAACTGGTCTTTTAAAGTGTCGCCTGCATGCATAAATTCTTTGTAGATCCATTTGGTTTCTTTGGGAATTATTAAACTTCAAATAAAGAGGTCGTATTACATCTCCAGAATGCATTGTCCTGAATTTTATTCACACAACAGAATGAATGAAAGACTGGACAAGAAACCTGAATGGAACAGGTTGGAAATGTACAGTTTAGTCTTCTAGGAGTATAATTTTCAGGTACATCATGAGAGGCAAGCATGGCTGTCTAACCAGGAAAGTTAAATCTGGAAACAGTTTTTGTTGAATTGGTAACAAAGGAAAACAATTTCCCACCTTGCAGTAGTGAAATTTTAGGGTATATAGTGATATTTGACCTGTTCTGATATGCTTGAAGGGTTTATGTGTCCTTTGGGTAGAAAGTGGTATCTTTGACTTCTGCACCAAATTATGAAATACATCCAAAAAAGTCAGCCAAGAAGATGTTGTTTCTGGTTCCAGTACATGAAATATATGTTTGACAATTTTAAACTGTATATGTAGAGAAACATGTAACTTATTACCGCCTCTGGGTATGAGGAGATTTATGCACTAAAAGTTTCACACAGGTTTTGCTAGACTGTTGCTATACTGTTCTTGCAAAATGTGTATTTCGAATGACAGCTTCTAGCATACAGTCTTTTAAAACAGTTCTGCTTTTCAGGAGTTAAATAATCACTCTTCTCTGGTATTTACATATTTACATTTACAAAAATTACAAGTCTATGATTTTATATGTACTTGTACCAAAAAATGATTTTCAGTAAATATGAAATGCATAAATATGCTATCAATATATTTCAAATAAATATTTATACATATACTGATATTATAATTTTTCCTCAATAAAAAATTTTATATCTTATCAAAAGTTTGAAAGTAACCGACAGCTTCTTTCTGTGTCATTTGTTGGTTCTTTAGGGGATGAAGATAAAAATGGCAAAGCTCAGGAATCTTTTTGCTGGAACTATGCTAAAATCCAGTTCCTTTTATTAGCAAAGTGAATTTTTCAGTGAAAGTGTAACACTCTGTGACAAGTTTGACCTTCATCACCAAGCCCTTTCTTTGGCTTGTCCTGCAGCTGTACCAGGAACATTCCTGCAGAAGCTGAAGTCTGTTCTAAATTTTTTTCATCATGTGAACAAAAATGATCTTAAATTTGATTTACATATTGTACAGCTGACATTAATGAATATCAGGCATGTTGGACAGCAACAAGAACTGTAAAGCCAAGAAAATGTGTCAGCTCCGCAAAGTCACTCTTGGAACCTGAATGGCAGACACAGCTCCATGTGAATAAAATCTTTACTATTTCAGGACTGATGTCCTGAGTTTCTTGGACTTTATAGATAAGTAAACATGGGTCCTAATATTGAAATTAATCTGTATAAATTGAAATCAGACTGTGAAAGGTACAAAGGACTAAAGAGAAGATATGGAAAGCAGATAATTGAGATACATGGGTCTTTTATAAGAGGGAGGCTTTTTATCATTTTCAGAATTTTTAGTAATTTTTTAGCTCTTTATCCTAGCATATAACTTGCAGGCCTTAGATAGGCTGATTTTTTTCCCCTCTGAGAACTTATAGATGTTAGCATTAAATTTTATGATTTTCTGATGTATTTTGTCAGGAAATTAAGTAGCACACCTCTCCAAAAATCAGTAGCTATAAAAGCTCTGCAAGCATCCCACTTCTGATAGAATGACTGGTCAGAATTGCCTCTGCCCCTGAAAAACAAGGTGTAGAGTCTATTCATCAGACAGCAGTTTTGAGACATTTTTGGTTTGGTTGCAAATTTTGAGACACTCTGTATTTATTTTTGCTTTTAAGTGAGTGCTTCTTGCTGTTTCAGCAGCCATTATCAACTGCTTGCTTTTAATCTTTTTTCTTTTCATTCATGTAATTTCCTACCCACGTTTTAGATTCAGTGTTGCTAACAGCAGTAACCTAAGTATGAATTGGAAGTTGCAGAAAGTCTCCCTTCAATCTTAAATTCACTGAGTAGGCAGTATTGCTTATCTTGCATTACATTCCAAGGAAGTACTTTTTTTTTGTCAGTCCATTTTTTCTGAAGCACACGATCAATTAGTATTGATTTCTGGTGTATCCCACATGTATTGAGGTGATGCAAAAAACTTTTTGCTATGCTTCTTGTTATGCATTTTATATCATCCAGTCATAATGCACAGAGTAGTTCTTTTCAGATTAATATAATTTATTTGTCCAGAGATGATGGACGTGGTGGTCTTGATGCCATTTCAATTACATGATATACAACTATTATTTTCTCCATATAATCTAAAACCTGGAAGGATGGGAAGAGTGTTGACTTACCACAGGTTATTAATGGTAGCCAAAATTTGAAAGACTGTTTTATAAAGTGTGCAAATGTTTCTAGCATGATTTCAGTGAGAGATGATTACAATATTGTATAAGATACTGCAAAAATTTTTATTAGTGATGGCTCTCACTCTTTTCTGGATCCTGCTTGATACTGGAAATTTTTAAGGTCTATATGAGAAACAAAGTAAATAGAACAAACACAGTCTATCAGTAGTTTACATTGGCTACATGGGCTGCAAAAACAAAGCTTGCTTACATCAGGACACTGTGTTTCTAATAGTTTATTCAATATTTCCATAGATAGCTCATGCCTAAGAACAAATATCAGCAGGTCTTCAAGATGGAAAAAACTTTCCAAAATTAATTAGTAGATTTTATTTGAAAAGCTGACACTACATGAATCACCTGCTTTGCAGAAATGGGTCTTGTTCTTTCATCCAGATATTTAGTCATAACCTTTATTGTGTTTTCAAACAAACACGTGACATTTCTAGAAATGCAAATTAGGCCTAACAATTTAATGTTCTAAGATACTCTCTTAGCAACAGAACACAGCTGCTGATTTTAATTCTGATCACAAATTACATGGAAAAACTGAGTCATATTAGGCTATTTTCTCTTCATACCTCTGCTTTCTCTCATGTTTCACAGTTTCTTTTTCAACCCGAAACAAATCTGTGTGAAAAGGGAGAAATAGTGGTGTTTCAAAGGAGAGTGTATTTGCTTCTTTCAGACACACAAATTTGATACTGAGAAATGAATACTTCTTTTAGGGAAGCTGGAAAAAATTTCTCAAGGTAACCCAAACTTTCCTAAACTGCAAACTTTGGAAAGTGGAACAGCTGCTATTAATTAGCAATACAAATTCATGTTTTCATCAGCTCATGTCTTGAGGTACAACAGCATCCTTTCTATAGCACTTGACAATTGCAAATCAGTTCCAGTTCTCTACAAAGTACCAACAACCCCTTTGCATCCCTCCATTAAGTTGAGTTTATCACAATAGAGATGAAGGATTTTATTTTCAACACTTTGCACTTCTTTCAAGCTCATTACCCTTACTCTCCCTCCTTTCCTCTTGCAGATACTTAGGCCCTTCTGTGCTGGCAGAGATGCAAATAACCATCCCAACACCAAGTTTTTTACCCTGTGTATATTATCGCCTAAGCAGTCATTCATACATGGAGACGACATGTTTTAAACACCTCTGAAAACCCTCACTGTACTTTGTCATCTTCTTTCTATAAAATTCACTGTCACCAGGATGTCTATCAATATGACAACAGCTAGGAGCAAGGGAACTGATACCCTCCCTGTCTGATGGATCAGTGTCATATGACTATGTCCTTGGGCTCCCCATCCATCAGTCATATCTCTATGCTGTTACCTCAGGATGTAATTAGGTGCAACCATTTTTCATGTAGCAAAGCTGATGTACAAACACATGCCAACTGCAACATCTGGGGAAAGCATAAAGCCAAGTGACACCTTTATGTTGTATATTTTTCAGGCAAGGATCACCTTCCTGTTCTAGGTTTGTGTAGCGTCTTGTAAAACATTACTTCAATTCCTGACTGCAGCTTTTAGTTTTGCTGCACTGCAAGAAATGTTGGTAGCAAAAGCTTTTCAATGAGATCCAATTTATTGGACTGGAGTAATGTAAATCCAGTCTGCATTACTTGGATGGCCTTTAAAACAATTTGAGATAAAAGCAATGGGCATTAGCTCATGGAGAATTGCATGCCTTCCAATCTTTATCAGCTCAAAGGCTTTCCAGCAGCAAATAACATGAACTGGCAAGATGACTAAAAACCTCCCTGTTCACTGCAGTTCTCAGAATACACTACATAAAGAGAGGGATTTAGTGACCACAGAGAAACACAGCCAAAAGAAATGTGGTGGGTAAATATGACTGGGAAAGTAGGTGAACCCAAGCCTGAATAGAGCATGAGTTTACCCCAAAACATCCTAGCATCTTCAGGGAGCTGGGAGCACCTCCAGGAGGTCTGTCTTTGTCCAGGATGCAGTAAGAAATGAAGTACTTCTTTCCAGACACTGAGACAAAATAAAAATGGACAGCAGATGAGTCATTTTTTTCCCCAGCATTGTGATGGACTGTTTCACTCTCACTTTACAAAGATGAAAGAATAGAGCAGTACAATCCTCTTAGCAGGGTTATAACAGCCACACAGACCCTCATCTTCTTGCTCTCTGGGGGCGTACCACCTTTTATGCTCTTTCATAGATGGTTAGCACTAAAACCACTAAAACATTGCCATCTCCAACTGAGTGAGAAGCTAGGGCCGTATCACAGAAGTTTTTTGCTTCTGAATCAGTGGTCAATCCATTCCAGGAAGACAAAAAGACAGAATAAATATTGTTGTTATTCCACATATCCTGATAGTATTGTTTCAATCTGTTGGCTCTACAGTCTGTGAGACAGTGCACTGGTTAACGTTGTAAAGGTTCCTTTTAAAACCTGGGAAGTTAGAACAGATATTATTTTAATGAAAGCATAGATGTGGAGGCTACAACAAAATCCACAGGAAGATTCTAAATCCTCCAACACTTCGGATTTTTCGTCAGCCTGGATTTAGATTGACCCTAATAATGTGTATACTTAGTGCTTACAATCACATGTATAAGGTCCATAAAAAATACAATTTACCAGCTGTGCAAGTATTTTTCTAATGACTCAGACTCTCTACTTTTTTGTTATTGTATAAAAATGTGATGCTTTTAAACTGAGCAGCATAAATTACATTGTTGCTTCTCTGCTGCCATAGAATATAACCTTTCCCCACGGTTATACATTTTAAAAGGGAGGTATAGAAAGTTCTGTGTATCCAGTGCACCTCCTGGAGTTCAGCTTCCAGGCTCTTTTTCTGATCATTTACTTCCTAATCCTCAAAGATAGAAAATCCTTCTGTTAGCTGTTTGTATCATGGGAGGCATGGGACACCCTTGCTTTCAGGTGTCTTTCTCTTGTTGAAGGGATATCTTAAATTCTTAAGCACTTCATTACTATGGCAAAAAAAAAGTGTTGCTGTCGCAGAACATACCTTTTGCAGACTGTTGCCAGAAAATGTTACCTTCCATGGTAATGTATGTAAGTCTCCTAAGAGACCAAACCTGGTCAGAAAATACCTATATCTGAGCTTCTCTACAGGGAAGAATACAGCTGAATGAAAAATTTGCTTCCAAACATGGAAGGTAGCAATTTTGTTTTCTCACCATCAAGAGCCTCACTGAGATAAATAGGATTAGGACGTGACTGAGCACTGCATGTAGTAATTCTGGGCAGAACTAAGTCAAGAGTCTTGCATTACAAAACCATTAAACATTAGCTTTTTTCATGTTTTGGCACAAAGATTGCACCATGCCATCAATCATTAAAAAGTATGTGCAAAATATAGCAAATTTCTCAGTTAAAAGCAAAGTAAAAGATTCCTTTGCATGGCATGTTCTTTACAAGGGCAAAATTAACATGACAGCACAAATCAAAACATTGAAGTGGAAGATTTGTGGTCTGGCTTTCTGAGTAGGACACATATGACCCATGACTTACTGAGTGTCCCAGTCATGGAAAACTGCCCATGTAGTGTGACTTTGGTGCAAGTCAATTTGCAGAAGGGCTGTAGGACCTTATTTTAGGCTCACTTAAATGTATGGCTTAAACATCATCAGGAGATTTGACTGCAATTTAACAGGTATTCAATACATAGAACACAGTCCTAAGGGCTAATTACTGACAACACGATGTGTATCTCAAGAGGCAGTTTAATGTAAACTTGTATTATATGTACCACATATATAACAATAGAATATAACAGCCCATCCTCCAGTATGATTCAACTTCTCCTAAGATTCAGTTTGTTGTGTAAATTTGTCCCTCTTTCAGGAGGTTAGAAGAAACTAACAAAATTGCAGCAGTTTGAAGTGGAATATGAAAAAAGTGAATGTAGCTTCTTATATTAACAAAATAAGTACATGTTTTGATTTTAATGACATATTACAAAAATACTAATACGTGATGCAAAAATGTAAGTATATAAACATAATTTTGAAACTAAGAAAAAACAGGAAACTGTTTGAAACTAAGAAAAAACTTAGATACATTTATCTTCTGTTCCTTTATTTTTAAAAGATTTTTCTTTATTCTATAAAATTATATTTGTAAAAGGTTCTTCCCTTAGATATAGAAATGTAAAAACATCTATATTTTTTTAATTGCTTGCACTTTCATTTAACTTAAGTACCATATACATGCTTGGAAACCTAGCTTTCAATAGCAACAAAGTATGTACATAATTAGTAATGGGGCCTTCAATCATTCCCCCTCTCATGTTCCACTGTTTTCCCATATTCCAGCACAGTTATGTGCCCTTTAAGCTATTTTTATCAAGTGTGACAACTTTGAACTTGTTCCAAGACCATATTGCCTTAGATGTGACCTTCTGGTGTGGAAGTTAAATGTTCTCTGAAAATCTTGCATATAACATGTACTTCTCTATATTTACTCTAAATGTAATATCTTCAAAGAATACCAAAAAGTCAGTGAAACATGAACTTTTTCTATAACAGCCTTAGAGCCTGATCCTTTATACATGACTTCAGTAGGATTTACACATGTGTAAGGGCTGTGGACCATGTGTGCAAATATGGACACATGTTGTATCATATTAAGGTTCAATAATAAGGCTGGCCAGGAAACAAGGATTCTGTTTCGTGAAAGATTCTGAGGTTTTGGCATTTGGTTTCATTCTGATGCAGGGTGAAATCAAGACTTTTCAGCATGTTTTGAAAGCAAGAGAGTCCACAAAGCAGACAGACGACAGATCTAACTGGGGCTAAGTATATACCTGTCGTGGTGAATCCCCATGTTAGACACTGCTTCAAATCTGAGAGCAGTGATTTAAACCTGGATGTGCCCTGGGCAAGATGAATTTCCTTGTTACCACATTATCTGTTGTGCATAAACAAGTGAAGCCCTTCCTCCTCATTTGGAGTGAAATTCCATTCTAAGGTTGAGGTAAGGTTGCTGCCCTGGTCCTTTCTCAGCAGGACAGGCAGCACTGCTGGCCAAGCACTTCACCTGCAGAACCATCATCTAACTGTGAGCAGTACTGTATGCCAGGGACCCATGAGGTGTGTTTGGTCACAAGGCAGGTGACAGGCCATGGTGCTCTCAGGACTCTCCAGACCTGTGCCGAGTGGTGTTCCCTGAGAGGCCACGATCTACTCAGCAAGCACTCACAAAGCAGAGTTTGGGGACCAATGATATAAGCAAAAGGGGAGGGTGTGGTGGTTTTATATCTCAGATTTTTATAATGTGACCCAATAATTCCTGTCACTGGAGTTGTTTGTGTGTTATAGCTATAAAATATTTGCCTAAGTTCCTGAAGTATCAGCTTTTCTTTGGGTTTACAAGGAATTGGGTATCCAACTGAGCAAATATTCAGTTAGATGAATGGTTTTTGGTCAGAAAAGAAATGCTGAATGAGTATGAAACCCATCAGTTCTGTTTTATTTCATTGGTCTCAAATGAAAGTAAGCATTGCTCTATTTGTTTCTTTCAAAAAAGACAGTGTTGCTAAAAAGACTTTGAGATACATATGCATTTGAGATATATCTGTATCACATAATCAACAAATCTTTTGTGTACCTTGAGCCTTTTGTGTTCCACAAATATGGTCTTAGCAATGTGCTTTGGTCTGCAATAATGTGGTAGACAATGATAGTAAAGCAAATCTCACATAAATTACATTTCCATTTGGATTATACTATAAAAATTAACTTTTCCAGATTTGATGTAAGCCCTAGTAAGCATTAGCTGATAACTTAACTGAATATATATTTGAATATTGATTTCATACAATAAAAACCTAAAAGAAATACCCAAAATCTTGAGTGAAATTCTTACGGACAAATGGAATATAGCTTTGCCTGTGGGTTGGAAAAGATCTGGAAATATTAGTGGGTGTTTATTTTGTTCAGCTGCTTTACTGTTTGCGAGCACTGAACTGTGAAAACAGTAGGAAACAGTTTAAAAAACAGTAAAGACAAAATTCTAGGAGAGAAAATAAAAATTGACAGATTATTTTAAATTTGAATATTTAGGAAATTGATGAACAGGGAAAAAAACCTAAATTTTCTGTGAATTTATTTCCAAGACAATTGTTCAAATTTAATCTCTCTATCTGAAAATACTCAAAGACTGTATTTAAAATTTAAAAAAAAAGTTTGCTTCCTTCATCATTTGTTGTTGGCATGACCCTAGACAAGTTTCTAGTACATTTTGCCTAAGGGGCAAAGTAATACTTCCACTCTGAATGTAAAATACTATCCAGCAATCTGTCCTAGATCTTGACATAAGAACTGGCCAAGCAGACATTTATTCTGTTCTTTTTTATTAAAACAATATTTCAGAGTTAATTTCCACCTCCCTCCCCCCAAAAAAGGGCAGGGAATTGGAGCTGCCCTTTTTGAAGACCAGATGATGGTTAAATTTTAACATTTATGTGGTAGCACCAAAGAGGCATGACCTAGTCCCCAGTCAAGCAGAGGCAGTTTAACAGATGATATGAGGTGTAAATGCTGAAGATCTGCTTCAGTGTGCCTGGTAAGTGTTATAAGCAAGGATTGTTCTCTCTCTGTAGATGTGGAAGCAAATCAGAAAGATCATAACTGATTTTGACTAGGAGTCGGTGCTAGAGACAAAATTAGAATTCAAGAGCTGATTGCTGTCGAGTTTAGTTCAATAACCAGTGCCAAGCCAGCCCTGACAGCCCCATTCCTGCAGGCAGCAGGTTTTGGCCCTCTGAACTGAGCCACTCCATTACCTACTGCAGCTACTTGCTCACGTGCTCACAACAGGCCACAGCCAAAGTAAGCAGGGAATGCTTTTTACAGAAATTCTCAGACTGAGCTCTTTCACCAAGGATATATTTTAGCATTGTGTTTTCCCACTATCTGTGTATTCAAATGAAGTGGACCAGCAGGACTTCCGGCAATAGTGCCCCTCTAGTCATGTATAGATCCCGCCCAAGTGAAACTTTGGCTGCCTTGTGTTCAAGAGCTCAGCTGGGAATGGCTGTGTGAGGGAATATGAGTGACCTGTCATTGTGGGGAAGAAAACAGTGGCACTAATGCATTCTTATATCAGTAAAACTGTAGAAATACTATTTTAACAAACAAATCCATGAATGGACTTCATGGATGGTAAAATCATTTGTCTGAAAGGCACAAGTGCATCAATGTTCATGTCCTTTTGGTCCAATAGGACAGTGAGCAGCAGAGATCTCACAGCCGTATCAAAATAGAGCAAACAGAGTGTTTTAAGACTCTTTCTTTTTAAGAAGCTAAAGGACCCAAATTTGTCTTTACTTTGATCTCAGTGTGTAGAGGCAAATGCCAACCAGAGGAGGGAGCACATGTCAGCTGGAAGCCTACTGCCAGAACTCTACCGACTCAACTAATTACCATGCTGACAAATACAGCCATGTTGGGAAAATAAATAAAGAAGATAAATCCGGGCTTGCCTTCTGGAAAAGGTCAAAGCTGATCAGAAAGGAACTGATATGTATATATGCCATTGAACTGCCCCAGCAGAAGTATTTCCATGTTTAAGAGTGGCTGGATTTGAGACAGAAATGTGTCACTCTTGTGCTTTCATGTATATTAGTCAGCTCATGAGATCAACAGCAGGCTCCTTGCTGTGCCTCTCCCACTTACAGTTCACATTGGGATCACTTATGTATGTAGTACGAGTCATTTCTTGCTGTAAAGAGGCCATGACCACTAATTGCTTTCCTCTTTTACTCTCTTCCTCCTTTTGCCCTCTTTTGGTTTTCCTTTTTCTTAATTCTTATTTTATATATGCTGCTTTGTCCTTCAGATATCGTTCTGCCCTCAGTTCCCTAGGAACTGGCTTGCAAAGCAGAGGGGAAGCTGTGGAGGTCTGGCTGCCTGCGGCACCCCTGCGGCTCTTGGGTCGCTCACCCTGCGTGCAGAGCAAGTACCAAGTGACTCCAGCTGTAGCCAGCTGCAGCTGGGTCTGTTGGCAGGAACACTTGGCCTGGGGAGAAGTAAGGCTTCCCTGCCACAGGACTTTTACTGCCATCTTTTCTGCTCCCACTGACACTGGACCACAGCTCTAAATAGTTGTCTTGGCATCAAGGCTGAGCAGCCACTAGCATAGGGTGACTCAGAGGGGTTGCATGTGGGTAATTGGGAAGCACTGATTCATCCAAGGGGGACTTGCCATTCTTCCTTAAGTTTAGCACTCATGTGAGATTCTTTTCCTCCCTTTACAGATTTTTCACCCTACGCTCATTATTTGTAGTTCTCTCTCTCCACCACCCATTGGCTTCTTATGCTCTTTCTCTGACTCTTATTTTCAGTCTTCTCTGTCACATTCTTTACCCTCCACTCCCTATTTTCTATTGTTCTTTTTATTCCTGTTGTCCCCCCCTTTTCCTTCTTCCTTGTTCTTGTCTCTGCCTCTTCGTTCCTAATCCCATCTCCAAAGTGACATCTCACATCTTCATCCTACCAGAAAATAGTCTTGTTTGCAAGCTTACATCTATTTTTCTTTCTTCTGCTGGATATGCCACTTAAAACAACTTTGCTTCCTTGAAGGGCTCTGATTAAGATTGCAAATATTTTTCTTTAAATGGTTATAATGAAGCAAGGATTTGAGGAATATTGACTCAATAATTATTATCTTTTAAATATATTTGCTTCTCCGTAAATAATCATTGAAGTATGTTATAGCATAATAAAGTCTTAACAACAATTAATTAACATATAGACAATAAATTTAGAATAACTAAAATTAAATTGCAAGGCTTATTTGAAATTACAATTTTCCTGATCATATATGAGAGTTACATGGCTGTACATAGAAACTAAGATACTAGGTATAGGTATTCATTATTGTATTTTTTAAAATCTGTCCTATAGTGTGAGTTTTTGCAAATTATTAAAAATAGATAATTTTGCAAATTGCTATTTTTGGTTCATTACTGCACCAAACCTAGAAAGCTGTTTTCCTTTCTATAGTATTAAGACCAACAGAAGAGGTATAAGTGACAGTTTTATTTACTTACTATAATGGGAGGAGATCATTAGGCTTTACATAGTATGGAGTAACTAATATTATTCTTTCCAGCCTTTTCTTTCTTTCTGAGACACTTGATCTTTTGAGCGCTTGATCTTTTTAAGCAATGCTAGGTCAAGTCAGTTATCTAAGGAATAGTTTGCTAGAGGAAACAAAAAAGCAATGGTGTCTGACAGTCTTCAAATGCACTTTGTACCTTGTTGTTTTAGTGTCAGCTATTGACAGATCTAGTTGGGGAAATTTCTGGTCCTATCAGCAACAACAATTCAATCTTCCATAGCACTTTTCACATCAGAGCACATTACAAATAGCATTATCATCCCTCTGTTGATAGCACAGGAGGTTGGGGTAGGGATAAATGACAGGTTATAGGTAAAGGAAAGATTTGACTGAAAGAAATAAATTTCCAGCAGGAAACAAATACAAAGTCTTTCAGTGACATATCTCCACCACCAAAATAATCTTACATGAAGAAATTTTCAAATCTTGCTGAAATTCCCCATTCTATGATCTGACTTTAGATATAGTTGCAAAAATAGTGAAATCAGGATAACTTTTAGTGACATTGTTTTGGCTTAGTCAGGTCTTTTCTTTCTTTTTTTTTTTTNAAGTACAAGTTCAGTCTCTGGTCTCTGAGGAAACATTCCTACTCTACCACACAAGTGGTAAATAAAATCTACAAATAAATTCTATTTCCCCAAATGTATAGGATACAAAAAAATGTATTCATTAGTGTGAGATATAAAAATGTAGACTCACACTTCTGAAATCTACGGCTGTTCCTTTCACACTTGTGCCAAAGGCAAACAAACATAATTCTCCCTGGCAGCTGGACGACATTCCAAACAGCCACCACATTAATTCACTCACCTCCATCAGCCTCCGCCTGCAACCTGCACAGCTTGCTGCCAGGAAGCCTGGCAATAAATTCCAACTCTAAATACTAAACAAGGTAGAAAATACCATAAAATGCATTATTCCAAAGGACAAAATGGGCTTGCATGATAGGGATACTGAGCAAGAGGCTCTTCCACTGCCTTTTGGAGTTCTCATTATTGCCCTTGAGGAGATTGGCAGCTGCCACAGAAAACGTAGGTTTGCACTGACAGTTGAATTCTGGATTTTTTACTCAAAATTTGAGTCATTTTGTTATAACAGTCAATAGCTAGATGTTTGATTAAAACTAAAACTTTGTATGTTGATGATGTGCAAACTAATGTTAACACCTGATGTGATAATGAGGGATCAAGCCTGGATTTGCTGTGCATTCAACTGCTTCTGGAGAAGGGTGTTGTGGACACTGTGCTGCAGCTCTGCAACATCTCTTAGGTGAAGCTTTTCATTTTCTCTCCAACAAACTATATGCGAAAATGCAGGTAAGTACCAAATTATAACACATCTATGGTTATAGATTATGTTTATTTACATATATATATATATTAGTTTTGGTTTGGTTTTTTGTACCATGTATGTACACAAAACCTTTCCACTTTTCTTGTGGTCTTTAAGTTGTTTTGCTTTTAATTTCAAGAAAAAACCCAAGAACTAAAAGTAATTCTGTTCTTGGAGGAAATAGAGTGCACCTTTCTCACCTAACAGCAACTGCAAACAAAATGGCCACTATCTCAGGAAACATAATTTCTCATCAACTTAAAGGTAGAGTATGCAATAAAGGCATCACAAATTCAAAAGTGTTCAAACATGGGCTAGTTCTGTCGCTTTTTTTCTGTTCGCCTTTTTCAGAAAAGGTGTATTTTCTGAAATGAAATCAACACAGTATGTTAATTTTGTTTTCCCTGAAATAATTTTCAGGAGTTCAACCTGAAAGAACACCCAGCAAACTAAGTTTTCCAACTTCTTCAGTTCTTATGAGTAGGAAGATCTGGGAGGGAAAACTCAACAGAGCAGCTGTCAAAAAAGGTTATTACTGGTTTGGCTTAAGATTGCACTCAGCACACAAGTTAGCCATTCTGTACATTCCAGCCAAAAGTAAGTGGAATAAAATAAAAGTAAAGGAATAAAATCATTCTCAGAAATGTAACAGGCATTTGAACTCTCAGAAAAATTTTAGTCTGTGTTTTGAGCAAAGTTGATGACAATAACTTTATGCAAACTGCTTCCACACGTTAGTTTTACTAACTCTGTGTTAGTTCACTGCATCTAGGGATGGTAAAAAGCTCCCTCTGTTTGATTAGTCTTCTATCTTAACTTTATCTTTTTAGAGTTTTGCAAGGCTGATAAAAATACAGAAGTTCACACAGAACAATTTATTTGGATTTTAGCCAAAGCTTTGATAAAATGGGCTTCTGTATCAGCAAAAGTAGCTCATTTTTGAACAACAGGAGAAGTAGTTCTTGAAAAGGTATTTCACACCTTGGAGAAGCATTAGTTAGGAAAACCTTATACCCTGTAGATCTATGTGCTTTTCATGCATTCTTTGAGTGAGCACTTTCCTCAGTACAACTGTGACATATTTTCAGCGCTTCTTTTTGCAGGGGTAGAGAGGTCGTTCAGATGATCTCGACTTTTCTTGTTGTTTTTGAAGTTGCACTAGGATCTCTACCTGTAGGCTGTTTACTATGTTGAGTGGCTGTCATTTCTGTGCAATTTGAGTTACTGTGAGCTTTCTAATACAAATTAAATTCAACCCTGTTTACTCCTCTTGCCCAATTCTATTTGTACTATATTTTCTGCCACGGGATCCTTGCCTGGGATGGAATTTTGTTCTGTAGGTTACAAACTGTGGAAATGTCTCCCTTAATTGTTTTTTTTCAGCACAGTTGAATTATTTTCCTGCATAAGTTTGATTTAGTCCACTCTCCACTAGGACTGATGCTTTCCAGTTACATGCTTTTCTTCTTTATGATTTTATTCATCTCAGAATAATTTAAACTGTTCTGTGGACTTCCTAAAATATCAGCATAGTGTAAGGAACCATAGGGTAAACAGGTCTTGCTATAATGGCTACCTAGACAGAGACTAAGTGCTTTCACATTTAAAACTACTGTTGACCTCGACAAAACATAAGGAGATAGTCAGATTTAACTGTCTTCACCTCAAAAAGGACATGCACTGAGCAAAGAGACATGGAGACAAAGTTGGCTAGAAGTATACCTTAATCTGCACTTGCATGTCTTCCGGTGCTTCAGGTTTTTTCATACCAGCTGGTGAGCTTTAAGTGTCTTTGTTTTCAGGGTTTTTTTTAAAGTTAATTTTTCTTTACAGAAATGACACCACTGTGCTGTATTTTTGCTCTACCTTCTTAGTGGAGATTCACAATCCAAATTCCAGAACAATAATTGCTTTGGATTGGGGGGATGGTTGTGCTCAGTTTTGAAAAGTCTGAAGATTTTATCTTGAGTTTCAATATTTGCTTCTTCCTTTATAACTGCCATTCTTGGACATGAATGAACCCATGACCGTTAAGCTGCTTTTTCTTTGTGTGCATTTCTACCATTCACATTTGTAATATCTGAAAATATAAATTTGATAAAAGATTAGAATTTTAAAAATGACATCTTATTTTTTTCTGGAATTTAAGATTTTTAAGCCAATCTCATTTTTGACACCTCTAAGGTGCCTGTTTTAGGGTTAACAAAACTATATGCTTCAACATGATTTGAAACCAAGGGACTGAACAGACCCTTAAAGAACATCTGACAAAAAAGACACGAAAGAAAAAAAAAAGGAAACATCACACACATACAAAACTGAAAAAGACACTTTTTAAAAATATGTTTATAATTCTTTATAAACATTCTTAATAAATATTCTTTATAATTCAGTTAGTCTTTAACAGGGACAAAATGAAGATCCTTATTTTTCATTTTCAATTAATTTCCTATCATATTTGCTAAATTTACAGGTCAGAATTTTTTTTTCCGAGCTGGCAACCTGCAGCTTCCACACAAGATTTGAAAGTAAAAAATATTCATTCTGCCTGATAGGTCACTGCTGGTAATAAAGATTCTACAATAGGAAATTAGCTGACAATTTTGTTGATGATGTACAAAACAGAATAGAAGCCAGCTTGCCCTCCCAGAGCTCCTTGGCTCTACAGTGCTAACAGTAGTAAAATCAGGCTTTTGGTCAGAAAAGTAAGCAGCTCTAATTCCAGAGTATGCAGGGAACTGCTCAGTTGAGTGAGAGCGTGTTCTTTAACGCTGCTGCCCGGAACTCTGCTTTAAGCTGCCGGTGCTCAGCGCTGGGGCAGCTGCGTTGTGCTCCAGAGGCAGGCAGCTGCACCACCAGCCACCAGGGCAGGGAAAGGGAAAAACAGAGATACCATGTTTTGGGTGGTAAGGTCCTTCAAACTGAAATGCCAGCAGAGACAAGATGTGCTCTGTTCAGCTGGAATTAGTCACTGGAGCAAACAGGACTCAGCTCTCCTGAGCGGCTGCGTGACAGCTGGGATTATCTCCTTCATGAACAAGAGCTGGTGTTTTTCTTTCTTCCTGTACCTAATAAAGAAATTGCAGACACTTTAAGAAAGAAGTGTTCTTACACCCAGGATTTTTTTCTTATATGATCTTTACATAGAACTTCATCTGTATCAAAGAATCTTCAGATATATTAAAATGGTTGTGGCTCTGTCTCTTATTCTTCCCCAGAGATGAGGGAGAACAAGGCATAAACCAGGACTACAAGTTTAAGTTTGTTCACAGTCTGTTCCTTGGGAAGAGCAACTACGTGCATGAGCAGCTTATAACCCCTTAGAAGGTTAAAATCTTGCCTGTGGCAAGGATTACTTTAGTGAAAATGCATTAATAACATGGGTTTGTCTGCAATGATATAGTCATGTGTCTGACTCAATATTATTACCAAGAATAATTAACTCGGCAACGGGGAAAACACACATGTACACAAATGAGGTGCTGATGTTCATGAGATAATTTTCATTTATCATGAACTGTCTCACCTGCCTTCTGTTCTGTATACCACCTAGGCCTCCGAGACTAATGTGAAACAGCTTGAAACACGTTAAGAACCAAACAACCAAAAATGCATATTTCCAGATAAAGGTTTCCTTTCCTCTTCAGAGGTAGGAGAAGCATAGGTCTTGGATAAAGGGATATTTAGTGTTGCACTGGGGATAGACTCAATGGGGGGAACAGTGAAACAGAGGGAGAGCACTAGAGACAGCAGCCTGCAGAGTTTTGGCATAATGAAACATGGAGCGGCTATTTTCAGGTTATTTTAGAGGATTCTTGTACCACAAACAGTTTTCCATTAAGATATCTAATACAACTCATGCAATATCAGAAGCCTGATTTAGTGAAAATACATTCAGAATAAAATAATATTTAACATTCAGACACAGGGCTTCAGTACTATATTGCTACCCCCAGCCTTTTGGAACACATTTCATTTGTAAACCTAGTAAAAAATCACAGATGTCTGTCATTGAAAGAAATTAACTTTATCCAGTTTGTTTCTTCCTACAAAAGTAGACAACCATATCATTCCTTTTGGGCATTTGCCAAAACCTTTGGGATAATCGGATAGAGATGCCGTGGAGTTGTGAACAGTTGTAGTTCTACTGTTGACCTACAGTAGCTCTGTTTTAGTTTTTTTTTTCTGATTTGAACCTTCCTTGAGGAATGCCTGCTGCGTGGGTTTTATCTTCTCCTTTCTGGTAAGATTCTGGATACCATTTCATACTGTCTTGTCTTGCAGCGCAGTGGAGCCATCTGAAGTGACATTACTGGCTGCAGGAGGATCCCAGGAGAGACTGACACACGGCTTGCCCTCAAATATCTGCTGAAGCAGCAGGAGACATTCTTGTTGTAACAGGCAGGAAGAGACAGTGGTGTGGTGCAGCACTTCTTATCAAACAAGCAGGAAAAGAGGAATCCCTCTCTGCTTCCAACAAAGGAAAGGGAAACCTTGCTTCACTTCTGAAAATGCTTCTGGAAGCAAATAAAAATGCCAGCTCTAGTAACATCATCTTTTACAGAGCTACAGCCCTGAATCAGGTAATACTCCTTTGATGTCAAACAACAACACTGGGAATTTTCCACCAGTAAGGCTACAGAATTTGGCCTATTTAAAATTATTAGATTATCCTTCAATTTGAAATCAGCTTTTCCAGGACAAATTGGTCTTATACTGTTGTAAAACTTTGGTTTTCTAAATTCCAAAACTCAGCTATTAGGGCCTTGTTTTGATATCATTTTAGCAAACATTCTGAATCCCAGGAAAGCTCATCACCTGGCAGGTTTTTTTCCCAAAGGAGCTTAATACTACTCTAAAGGAATCAAAAACCACTTAGGAAGTTTTACTTGAGACTACAAATTTCAAGGAGGCACAGTTTTGCCAAGTGATTAGCTGGAGGCCAACTTCTGCAAATCCTAAAATCACATGTGTATTCCTTTCACTTGAAAAGGACTCACAATTTGAAGGACTTCTCATGCAAACAGGGATCTGCCAGATTTGGCCTTTTGTGGCAGGGCTGATATCATGGCTTTGCTGTATGTGGTTAAGTTGAATTTTTTTTAAAGGGTTCATCAGGAAAGTGGAAACAGATTTTCCTAAACTAAATGCTTATGGTTGAATTTAAAAATTCTGCCCTTGTCAGAGGTTAAACTGTTCCCTGCCTCTCTCTTATAAGCATTTTAACTATCTACATTAAATACTGTGAATAGTAAGTACAAGGAATAAGGGCACAATCTAAGTACAAGAAAGTGTAAAAAAAAAGAACAGTTTCATGGTCCCTATTAAAACACATTTAAAGTCCCTCCAGCTGCTAGTGTTTAACCAACAAAAAGTATGGTTTCACACCAAAAGAACAATCTGTTCTGTGAATTAAAGCATTTACAAGGCCTTAGTAACAAAGGTAAGAACTTAGACTCATGAGCAAAGTCAATGGCTCTATACATATCAATGCAGATAATGTTTCAAAACTGGAGGAAAAGGTGTATAGAATAACTGGACATGAGTCTGGTTACAAATTGATCCAAGAAAAGCCCAAATACCTGAACCATTGCAGTAAAATAAATAGAAGTGTGTATGCATAGAAGTGGGGTTCAAGAAACTTAGCCAAATTTCTAATTCCATAGCATCCCTTTCCATCCTGTTGGACAGGAATAAAAATCTGGCAGCTTAGACCTATCTCTATTGCTTACTTTCTCAAAGGTCATGACTTGTTTTCTGCATGGAGAGAGTTGGAACTTTTTCCCATGAGGGTGTAGCTAGAAATGTTTATATACACACCACTGAACCTGTTGTGCCTCATGTCCACTCTTTTTCAATGTCAATATACTCTATCAGTAATGCAGCAGCCTGATTAGCTACAGAGATCTAACTATGTCATGAAAGGCCTAAGGAAAACAAAAATATGTCTTCCAGCCAGGAGTGCCTGTTTCCAACATTTGTTTCCAACCTTCCAGGTGTTTCATAAATATACAGTGCATCTCTTCCCTAACAACACCTATAAATAAAAGGACCCTGACCTCAATCAATATTTACTCTTTTAAAAAATTACTCACTGGCTTATTTTTCTGCTTTTCTTCTACTTATTTTCTTTCCACGTTTCTCTAGTTTGCCCTGGAGTTTCCTTTCCACTGTTCTAGATTTCTTGCTCGAATTTTGTTACGTTTTCATTTTCTTACTAATTTTCTCCTTTTCAATTATATTTTTGCTCTATTTGCAGTTTGCATGTCACTTCATTTCCTCTACCTATCAAGTTTTTATTGTATATTCTGCTTTACTTTTGTTCCATGTTTCATAGACTCTCTCGTGACTGCCTTTGCTTTGTTTCATTCATCTGCACATCTTTCTTCTGTCCAGCTCTTTACTTCCCTTTTCTAGCTCATGCTCCTCTTCACTGCACCTTTATGCTTACATCCCACCTCTTCGTGGCAATCCTGACAGAACAGTATGGACATAGCTCAGTCAAGACTAGGAGGGAAAATATTCACACCTTATTCTTATCTTTCCCTGCAAATGATGTGAAGAGAATTAACTGCTCAAGGAATAGCTGAGAATTTTCCTTAATGTCACAAAATCTGTGAAACTTTTTTGGATAGTAAATGGGTCAGTTTGACTGGTTACTAGCCAGTAATATGGATGCACAGGTACAGCTAGAAGGAGCTGCTTTTTGAGAGAGCTTGTCAAGGAAATGAAAAAATTTTGTCCAAACTAAAAAACCCCACCCACACACCCACCCAACCAACCAAATCCACCACCCCAAACCAAAAAACCCAAACCAAACAAAAAATACCAACCCACCAAGCAAGCATTTGACCAATCAAAAAAACTACAACACACCAAAAAACCCCAAACCAAAATCATTAGAGAGGTAGCAAGCAGCCAGTTTTGACTGTAGACACTTTTCTGTGTCCATAGTGCATTTTATACCAAAAGAGCAATAACCCCCATACAAAACGTCCTCACCCTAGAAAACTCCCAACTTACCAAAAAAATGTTTAAAATATGCTTTATGTTCCTTGTATTCCTTCAATGTCTCCACATTATTTCTTCCCATTTAAGTTTCCTATCTTCTTTTATTTTGAGGTGTTTCCTCTTACACTGGGCAATAGTTGGTGTCCTGCTTTTCTCCTCTGCCTTTTGTGTGCAGCCCTCCCTGTCTCTCTGGACCACTCCTACAGATCTTTCACCTTCCTGTGTTCGTGACTCTGACTCTTCTTGTGCTCTCTTTGTAAAAAAATCTTTTAACCCAGGCATTTCACCATACTTTCAACATCACAAAGATCTTCTCTGCTATCTTCTTCCCACACTACAAATTATATAGTCATGCTGGCATAGCCACAGAAACTCTCTCCTGCTTTCACTTGCACGTGCTCTTGTTCTCACCTATGCACACACATTGCACCAGCACTTCAAAATTAAACCAAATATGTGGATATATGAAGATTTGCCCTGTATGTGCTTGTCATGCAGGCTCAGACTCTGCCAGTTCTTATGATTCTTGCCAGACACAATTTATGTGAGAATTGTAACATAACCTCCTACTGAAATGTGTTTAATTTTTCTTCCCCACTGTCTTCTAGACCATTTTTTGACATGTGCAGACAACCTCCTTCTCATGTCTTTCCTCCTTCCATGATAAATCCATCCTCAGATGACTTTTAAATAAAGATGTTCATATTTTGAGTAATAAGGAATCAGGTGGACTGAAAGTAGTTGAGTGAGTGTTGTAGGGGACAGATTTGCTCCTCTAGTTTGGAAAAGCTCTCCAGATTTTTTTCAGGAGATGGTTTTAAAATTTTTTATCCCTGAAATAAACAAAGGAGTGTCTTTATTACGAAAAGTAAGATTTTGGTAGCATCTTGCTGAACAACTGGACTGGAAGAGTATCCTTACTTGATCTGAGGAGGAAGCTCATTTGACTTTTCAGAGGACAATACTTATGACATACTCTTATCACATTTGATTTTAGTTTTTTTTTTCTTGACTTCAGGCATGTTGGAGAAGAAATTTAAAACTAAGGTAAGAGCAGTTTCATGACAGAAGTGAGCTTCCTCAAAGCAGTGCAAGAAAGGACAACCCTAACTACTGATTCTTATGTGACTTATGACTGAGGTGTAAAGAGTACAAAGTAAAAAGTACAACCCTTCTTCAGGGCTAGGTAAGTGGCACAGGAAGGCTGACACATATAGAGAATCTGATTTTATCAGAAGTTGGAGAAAATTATTTTAACTTTTCTCCAAGTAATTTTCCCTGCTCTTGCCCATCCAGCTAATGACAGTATGGAGGCATGATTTCCAGCCTTTGTGGTGGAACTATTTTCTGCAGCTGCCTGATCTACTGCTGGTCAGCAGAGCTCTCCCAGTGTTGCAGCTACCATGAGGGAAGGCAAGCACGCGCAGAGGTCACGGCTCAGCTGGCTGGGCCCTGTACCTGTGTGAGCAGCGGGCCAGAGCCCCAGCACAAGGCACACACCAGCTACCCAGTGAGGATAGAGCAGAAGTGTTTCAAGGTGTACTTTGCCAATAGCCCTTCAGAATGGTGGCTCTTGGCCTCTGCAGTGTTCCCCTCACCAAGGCCCTCTCAGCTCCCATGGCACTTCCATTTGTTGATCACTGAGGTGCTTTAAACCTGAATCCTGACTACTGTTTATCAGACCTGTCCATTGTCCTCTCTGTTCAAGAGTTAAACCCTGTGATCCAGCCTACACATGCCTTCAGCCCTCAAGCTGTTCTCAGGCTCCCCACTCAACCTAATATCAATCAATCTTACTCGTCAGCTTCACTGGGAAATTTTTACAAGGAAAAAGGAACTATTCTGCTCTTCAGACTGCAGTTAGACATGCTGGTGGGTGCCCGTGTGCTCAGTGTGTCCCAGGGGTTTCAATTCCTCAGATCAAAAATGGGCATCTAGTTAAAATACATGGCAGCTTTCTTCTGGGCAGGATGCTGAAGTTTCTTCCTAATAATGGACAATAGAGGGAACAATGGAACTGAGGAGGAAAGTCATATATACTGAGAACCCAATTTAATGTGGGGTTCCTATGCAGATCTGTTGCTTTCTTAATTTCAGGATCTCCATAGTGTTTCCAGGTCACTATGCCAGCCAGGGAAGTTCTCAGTGCCCATCAGCAAGCAATGCTGAAAGACCTGCGCCTTACTTGTGCCCCAGGAAAGTCAGTGTTTTCGGTCTTACAAATAAAGCAGGCGTAGAAGTCAGATAGTCTTGGACAGCAACTCTGAGAGCATGTCCTTGTCTTCCAGCCATCTTTGGCCAGTCTTTGGTAGTAATTGAACCAAACTATCAATTAAGTGTTTGTATCATTTCATAATGAAATACCAGCCACATTCTAAGCATCAAGTCATTATTTGCATAAAATGATGTCCCATTCTTTTTACAGTCACCCAATTTCTCTTATGGTAAGTAGTTTCCAGGCTGATTCACCTGTATGCCAGTTATGCCACAGAACAGACTCCTGTCCAGTGGTCTTTATTTCGGGCTTGATACTGCTTTGGTTTAAAATCTTCATAGTAGTGGCTTCCTCCTGCATTATGTGTGTGAAAAAGCAGGCATGCACAGTGTCACTGACGTCTGACCTCACAGAAAGCCTCACAAGATCATTGTTTAGTCTCCTGCATTAAATAATGTCCAGGAGCCTAGGCCACGTCTGCAGTGCTGATGAAGAAACTTGTGCCTGAGCTGGCATGGCTGATGAGTGGTAGAAATGTGCCTGAACAAACGAGTTCTGCCTTACGCCATCCTCTGCCAGCCCCTGTCTAGCTCATTTGCACAGCAGGGATCTGTGCCACGCCAGATGCTGACGTGGCTCCCTGCGAGCTGAGGGATCACTGCTGGGCTCAGTGTGGAGACAATGCTAACGAGATCTGACTCCCAGGGAGCGGTGGCAGCCAGGAGGAGGATGTGCAGAGCAGAGAAAAAAGCTGACTGCTGTCTCCTTTTTTCCATTACATTCTCATTTTATATTCTTATCATCTTATTTACATGTATTTTAATTACTTATATTTATGCTTTTCATTACTATTTTCTCTCATTCCCTTATTAGATTATAAAAATATCTATTGATATTTATTCCAAGAATCTTGAATGCATGGGAAGCCCTTGGTGCAGCTACTGAAGAAAGATGCTATAGAAGGAAAATTTCAGCATAATGCTGCCATCACATCTATCAGGGAATATATCTCACACCTTTAAATGCAATAACTGAAATCAATAGGCAAGTAAATAATATGATGCAATTGAAACAGAATTGGGGCATTGCACTGAAGACAGATATATCCATAGCTTTTTTTGTCAAGGTCACTCTTACCAAAAGAATGAAAACATACACTGGGAAGAGTGTCTGGCCATAGAGTTGTGTGTGTAAGTTCAGGCATAGAAAGTCATAGACAACTTTTAACAAAAGCTTGTGACTCTGCAAAGCAATTCTGCTTTCGTATAATAAGAATTAATTTTTAGCCATAGAAGTCCTGCAGCATGAAAACAATGAAAATGAGCAATAAATACTCTGACAGATAGAAAATCCAGTCATAAACCATTTTTAACCAGGCATTTAAATAAAGCTTATGCCCAATATATGTGTGAAGTGGATAGTTTTCCCTTTTTTTTTTTTTTTTTTTCTTTATTCTTATACAGATGGCTTCAAGGCAGGGATTTGGAAAATATCTGAAAACAAACTTCACAAGACAAAGATTTACAAGTGCTTGCGTCTAGATTTCTGATAGGGTAGCCAGACATCAGGGAAGAATTTTGCTTGCTTTTCAAAAATATTGGAGCTATCAAGATGAATTGGGCACAGAAAATAGTGTATGTAAGGGCAGTTGGAAGACTGAAAATAGAAACTCTTAAGAATAACACAGAGCCATTTTGGAAGAGAATTCTGTATCTGGAGAGCCAGAGGCACAGCAGACTGGCCAAACTATATCAAGGATATCCAGGAACCTGGTAAGCAGATGTGAGGAATGTGAGGAAATGTGGTCCAAACAGCAAAAGAGGCTATGAAAAACTGCAGCATCCCTAGCAGGCCTTGGAGCATAGTAGGGATGGACCTGCAGAGAAAATGCACCGAGAAGTTACAATTTTGAGCTGGAAGATTGTACATTTCTTGTAAATGTGAAGTTAAAGCACTGCCACAGCTGAGTGTAAATTTAGCACATATTACTTTATTTTCGAGCTGCATGTTGTGAATTGAACTGTTTCCCAACTGAGAGATGGTAACTTAACCCAGGAGTGTGTTAGCTTGCATGGCTGCAATGACCTCAAAAGAGTGTGAGACCCTATCTCTGCAAAAGGCAAAGAAAAAATACAGCCAGATCTTGCTGAATAAATAAATACATATACCAAGAGCCTAAACAACATCCTGATACTGCACACAATGTTGTCTGCATATTTCTACATTCACAGCCCCACCACCACTGTCACTAGTGGTGGTGAGAGGACGAGGAGGAACAGTGCATGTGAGAAGATGAGAATTCACTACAACCAAAATGCTGATTGCCTTCTAAGCAGGAGACTTTGTTGTAACTGGGGATCTCCCCAGGACAAACTGTAATCTTGAAAAATTTCAGGGCATTGAAGAAGGAAATTCTTGTTGATACAATAGGGCAGTGGGCAAGCATGTGTTTCTCTGAGACATTATTACAACACTGGGTCATTGACATTGCTATGAAGGAGAGTAAGATCCACCTTCACTGAGATATGATCAGCACTGCATTGAGAAACTACAGCCACCGGAAGGATTGACTGCAAGACAGCCTCTTGGCACTGTCAGAAGATAAACACTCATTAAACTCCTACAGGGTATATCTAAGACCCTGTGCTACAGCACAGTGTGGAGCAACACCTCTCCAAGCCCCAAGGAAAATATCTTAGATCCTACACACAGTTAAGAAAAGAGAAAGAGACAGACGAGTGTGTTAAAATATGCATGATATTAATGAATTTCAGACTTCAAGGGTGTGTAACAGAATGCTAAGCACATAAATTGGCTGTGGTAGTTGCAATTAATTTTGGTATCTTAAATAAATGCAGTAAATGGAACATTAGTATAAGTATAGTTCCTATGGGGACATTGTCACAGGTTAATTTACTGTATAAAACATGTCCATTTTTACCCTGTACTGTTGGCTGATATCAGTAGTATTTATAAACTGAAAGCCCACTGTGCTGCCACAATAAAGGCAAAGGAAGCATCAGCAACAATACCTACATGAGATTTTATATAAGTATTTTATGCAACAACAGAGACTATACACAGGAAGGAGGTTTAGCATAAGCTTCCCTAATCTCCTGGGGGTGAATGGCTGCTTTACGTAGGTAGCTGTGCAAGTTACATAAACTACTGATGTCTAAAGTGGTGTGAGGATGCTTACTCATTCTCCAAGATGGAGTGTAAAATTACTTGGAGGAAGCTGGTTAGAGAAAACAGTGGGTAAGGCTGAAGGAATACTGCCAGGCTATTGAATGGTTTTGACTATCTAACTACCCTTGCTTTAAAAACTGAATGAACCCGGGCTATCACAGTCAAGTAGGTTTGGAGAAATCCACCTCCACGCACCTCTCTGTCTCTCCATGCCCTCCTTCCTTACAGTCTTCTGGGACTGGTGATGCTCAGGAAGGGAATGCCAGAGGACCTCCCTCCCCTGGCCCTCCTCCACAGCACTGTGGAGAGATGGGGAGCAAGTTCTGCTGTGGATAGGGCCACCCACCTCTTTCTCTCCTCACTTCCCTTCACCAGCTGATGTGCTCTGGAGTGGAGCACCTGAAGCTCAGCCCTGTTGCTTCTCTAACCACTAAAGCTGTTGCACACTATCACATACATAGCCATATAAGAGAGGCAGGCAGTGAGTGGAATTTTTTCCTGCACCCATGTCCAGATATGTTCAGCTTGGATATAATTTGGTGCTACATAAGGAAGCTAAAATATCTTCTGAAATATTTCTTTTCTTTTTTACTTTTAAGTTACTCAGTACATTTCTAACTTTGACTTAACCTCTGAATGTTGATGGTCAGTAACTTCCTGAATATAACCTCTCAATGAGTACTGCAGCCAAAAGGGATGCAAGGGATCCAAGAGCATGCATGAAGAGCAAGGAAGACAATGTCACTGCTACACTTAGCATTGGTAGGACTCATGATGGGCTACAGGACCATTCTTCATGTTTTCAATCCATAGAGGATGCTAAGGGATTACATAGACTATGAAGAAGAACCATGGGATTGATTAAACCACTAGAAAAATTTTATAGCATACTCTAAGAGTTTCATATGTTGTTTTAGAAAAGAAGAGGCTAAGAGTTGAGATGATCACGGACCGTAAATATCTATGGCAGGAATATGATTTTGATAAATAAGAGTCTAGGAGACAAAGGCATAATAAGATTTAATTGCTGGAAGCTGAATTAAGGGAAATTCAAAATAAAAATAAGGCTCAAATTGTAAGGGCAAAGATAGTTTTTCCTTGAAACAATTCACTAAGGGTTGCTGTGGGCTCTTCATCACTGGAAATATTTTAATTGAGATTGGCTGCTTCTCCAAACTTTTGCTCCAGTTCAAACAGGAATTAATTCAGGGAAGTCCCATGGCTTGTATTATAAAAGAGACCAAGCCAGATGATCACAGTGGCCCCTTCTGACTTTTTAATTTATGAGCTCTGATATAATCAGACCCTAGTACAATATAGCCATAGGCAAAAACACTTCCTGTTCATCACAGATTATTATAAGAAATGTAACATCTTCTCATTATAAATCAGGCAGTACAGTTTATGGCTGTAATAAGCTGGTAAAACATAACTCTAGTTTCATCTGTCTTTCACTCATTACCTTAAAAAACCTCAAAACATTTACCCAGCTCATCCCAACTATTCAGCGTAAAAAGAGTTTAAATGTTGAGAACAATGAGTTCAGGCTCCAATACTGCTGATCTGTCTTTCAGTAAGAACACATAACATGTATCCTAATAAATGAGCAACCCTAAAGTAAACCCTGCATCACTATCACCTGGATGTAACTACACCTAATGTCCCCTTGATCTTTGCACAGAACTCTCATTGCGTACACAGCAAGAGCAGTAAATGGCTCTAAGGGGGTAGATACTGTTTCACAAAAAGGTTTAAGACAAACACAGGCAGCAGAGAAGTGCTGATTTAGTAACAGAATATTTTACAGCAAAGAAGGTCACAAATTGGCAGTATTAAAGGTTTTATTTTGGTTAGCTGACAAGTGCGAATAAATGCTGTACAGAACAGGTAGTCAAGTGCCAGCAATATTTTTCTTTTGAAAATGTTATCTTCACTTCAATCTTCAGTAGAATATAATCAGTCAATCATAAAGCTGGCTGTTCCAGGCAAATACTTTTACCATTACACAATCCTGTGTGAATATTGGGTTCACACAGTGGAGACATAATCCTGCAAACGCTGAAGAAAACAGTATTTTCTAATCCAAGAAGAGCCCATTTCACCTTTAGAGATAGGAAATGAATCTTTTCAGAAAGTGGCTCTTAAAATGAGTTAAACTCCTATTCCAGATAGACTGCCTTAACTTTATTTACAGAGCTGAACCTTTTGTTATCAGACAGAAAGACAGACAGACAGTTTATCTCCAGCATATTTTTCATGCACAGTCCAGGCATCTTGTGACCAGATTCGCAGAACAAATCATTTGAAGTAATGTACAGCTTTTAGAAACTAGGTAGTTAAAAACAAGCAATGGACGTAATGATGACTTTAAGCAGAAAACAGAAAGCAGTTTGGTGGAACACCATAAATCCAGCTGTTTCATGTTAGCCACTGATTCACACCAGCTAAATTTACCCAAACCGTCCCAATCAGACTCGTTGCTTATTTTTTTAAAGTTCCTCAGGAATTAGCATATTTTTTAAAATTGCATTTCTATTTTTCATAGTCATAACAAAAGAAATTTCAAAAGAGCTGTGGAGTGGAGTCTCTTTTTGTCAGAGCTAGATCATATTTTCAATGATGGGAAGTAGTTGTCACAAAATATTGCCACAAAATATTTACATGCTTATCATCAGCAATAGAGGTGATTAAAAAAGCAAGTGGATCAACTTAATGAGCCAACAAGCAGCAACTTGTGGATGATGTTTAAGTATGCTGCAGAATTACCAGCAGAGCTCAAAATGAATAACATCTTCTTTGGGTCTTTTATTTTAATGGTCCTGACTGCTTCTCTACAGTACCACACTCCAAATCTCATCCCACTTCTGGCTGCCTATGAAATTTCCCACTGGCCTCTCCTCTAGACATCCCCCTTCTATTCCTGATATTGTTTCTTCTGTGTTATGTCTTTTTCTTTAGACTGAATTTTTTCTTCTCACTTGGATGCTTACCTAATTTATACTACTTGAATTCAGCTTAAAACCATGGAAAGCAAAGTCAACATTTTATCCTCTTCCTCATGGCACACAAATGTCATGGTTTGAGTTGTACCTTCATGTTTTTCATCCCCAAACTGGTACTTAGGCAAACAAAATTTACAGGAAATATATTACTGATAGACGTAATGTAAGATTAATGGTTTTAATATGAGCATTGCCTTTTGGTAAAGGAGTTGTCTTTGTACTATAGTTTTTGATTGCCAAAGATGCACGGGTGGACTTGCATACACCAATAACTTACAATCACACTGTTGTGCACTATCAGGAGTTAAAAAATCTATTGGCTGAGAAAAGAAATTAAAGACAATGTATTTCAATCCCAAGGAAGAACTAGCAAAGTAACCTAAATAAAGGCAAAACCCCTAAAAAGAGCATCCATCAGAAGATGAAAGGGGAATGTCAGTGATATTTTATGATTTATAGTAGTTCTGCAGTTGCAGGCTGTGATATGTGAATGTGATGTGTTTTCTCAATAGGAGAAATAAGTGCTCCAAGTTGATCCTTAAATAAATGTATAAAGTGCTGAAAAGCATGAGCACAGACTATGGCTTGAGAAGTGTAAATACAGATATGAAATGACTGCTCTTGAGTGCAAGAGGCTGGGTAATAGAACAATGAGAATGAAAAGTGTATAGTGCTCCTTAAAGAGTTTACTGTTTAGTGAGGAAAAAAATCAACATACTGTCTTCGGTCCTACACTCCCTCTTTCTTCCTGCCTTTTATCACATTGCCAAAATTGTTTGCTTTTGAAAAATAATTACAATTTTTTTTTAAAATAACAACCCTCCTTATACCTTAATACGTTGCTTCATTTCTTCAAAGGGCTCAGCAAACATTGCTAAGCCTTCCTAACAACATGGCTCTAAAATATTACTATGAGATTGGGAAACTGAATCCTGGAGATGAAATGACTCAACTGTGGTCTCATATTTAAAGCTTCTAAGCTACACTGTTATACAAATAATGATTATATTTATAAACAATGCCATTAAATGGCTGATAATGGAATCAAGGGTGGGACACAGGATTTGCTTCTTTTTTTAATGTTGTGGGTCACAAATCCTGCTGTAGAAATTAATCTAATAAAGTTCTTCTTCAGTGTGTTCCTACTTTGCTGTATGATCCTCTTACCAATGAGTAATCAATTCCTGAACTATCAGTTTAAAAAGTTTTACATTATGTCTCACTCGCACTTTTATCAAATGGGATCTATGATCCATTCTAAATATCTTGCAGTATGTGCTTGTTGTATGTTGAAAATCCAGTGTCCTCTGGTTCAGTGTCCTCTGGTTCAGTGTCCAGGTTCAAATACTGTTGGGTGTTCCGTGAGTCCAGCAAAAGAACATGATGATCTCCACAGCCTTCTGACTAGGAAAGTGTCCTTATATCAGAAAACTGGTTCCACAACTGACAAGTCAAACTGAAAAAGTGAAGACTGCTAGTTCACTCAGAGAATTTCTCTT
Organism: Promerops cafer; assembly: GCA_013398275.1. Lineage (NCBI taxonomy): Eukaryota > Metazoa > Chordata > Aves > Passeriformes > Nectariniidae > Promerops > Promerops cafer. Next base: position 990,163 of record VZSE01006395.1, read on the forward strand.
ATTAATATCAAGGTTCCTTTCATAATCAAGCTGAAGCGAACTTAAGACAATGCGAGTCCAATTTGCTGTAACTACAAAATGTACATGCTTTCCTTTCTCTTTAAAGAAACTTTTAAACCTATGAGAAACTTGCAGAAAAAGGAAGTTTACAACACCCTCACTCTCACCTACCCAAATAGCTGAGGTAAAGGTTTGCCTCAGTATAGCAGTAACAGGCAAAAATATAATTTGTAAGAATACATCAGAATATGACAAATAGCATAGAATACAATAGAATGCATAGAACTATGCACTCCATAGTGTGGGTAGTAATGTTTTCTGAAATGATGTTCTTCAGCTGGGTCATCCTCATACAGAAAATCTCTTCTACAATTGTGTTTTGAAGATCTCAGAAAGCTTTTAAAAAAAAATTAATTACTTGTAATATGTCTTAGAGGAATATTTTTGTATGTGACTGCTCTGCATCTTTGATGACTTTATCAAAACTTTAGACGTTGCTGGGAATATAGTTAATGGGAAGTCATATTTTTCTGCTAACTCACAGAAATACCAAATTCAGCCTTCTGGTTTTGGAACACTCACTTGAGGACATTGTGACCATAAACTAATACATGGATTACATTCATTTCCATGCTTTTTCCCCTCTCTAACAGATAATTCAGTGTTCCACACTAAGGTAAAATACAGTGATCAAAATGCAGCTTTTTTCATGCCCAATTCACCAAGAAGCTTTGGGATAGATGCCAAGACTTGCAAAATCTTGAATCAAATACAGAGACTGAACCTCAGAGGTTTAAATAAGGACGCTGAAATTTTTGAATATCTGGATGAGGACAACACTGTCACAGAGCAGGAATACTCACAGGCCAGCTGCAAATGGGTAAAAATTGCACTGAAAGCAATCATCTTGGGTGTATGAGGCAAGAACTCCCACAGTTTTCTTTCCTCCTCCCCAGGCTAATAATAAAAATCCCACAGAACAGAAAAAGTTTCTTTTAGTTTGAATTTTAGATGTTAAAAAATATCTTTGTCACTTTCATAGAGCACCTGATGAATTAGGTCTCAAATAACATGAAAATTCTTATATAACCTAGTAATCAGTGGACTCAATTGTTTATAATATGCCAACAGTAAATGCAGGAGGAATTTATAATCATATTTTCATGGGGAGTAAGCCAAAACCCCTTCTGCAACTCAAATAAACTGCTTCACTTTTTCATTTTGGACAGGTTTAAAATGCAAAGAGAGATGACAACATGTCAGATAAATTTCTCTTGTGGCATTTTCCCCATAAGGGTGATGCAATGAAAAGTCAGAAGATTAGCTTGTTATGCCCAATGTATTTACAGTTACTGTACAGGTGAATGGTTACAATAGGCTGATGACAAATCCTCTACAGAAAAAAGAAAAAGAAAAAAACTCCCAAAATTGCTTCATTAGGTACACTTTATATTCTTCCTGTCAATTCTCCACTTTATTTGCCCTCTTCTCAAAATGATCTCAGCATATCTCTCCAGTAGACTTTGTTTTTTTTCTTATTTTCCTGCCTATTTTAGACTCCCTCAACAATAGAAATTAAGTGGGGTTGACTGAACTGGTTCAAACACAATAGAAATACAGTTCCAGAGTCTCGAACTTAAAGACAGATTTCCCCTGACTGATGTCTACTAGTCCTAACTGTTTTGAGACAGTATTTTAAAATTATTTCTCATATGTTTCTTCTTCAAGAGAAGTGGTCCCATTTACAGCAGGGAAAGACAGAATACCTTCTTCATTTCCTTGCTGTTCCTCAGCTGCTTTTTCTCATTGGCTTCCACCTTCCACCTCCCACTCATTCCCATCCCTAGCCTGAAACTTCTCTTAAAAGAGGCTCCAGTTAGGAATGTGCTTGAGCACCCCAGAAACCAATCCATGGGCTGCTGAATGTCCCAGAAGCAGCAAGGCAGTGCTCCTGTGTTGCGGTGCGCGCTCGCCCGCCGGTGATCTCCAACCCGGCTAGCAGCGGAGCGGCCGGGCCAGCGACACCACCCTGGGGATCCGCAGGGCACGCGGGAAACTCTCTGGCCTGGGGAGCACGACCAGGGTGTGGTGGCGTGGTGCAGGCAACAGAAGAGACAGGCACAGCTGGAGTGCTAAAATGAAGATATTTATTAAAGAAATAAAGAGCACAAGCAAGGGCGCAAACAAAACATAAAAGGCTGCTTCAGAGAAACCCAAAGTGTGCTCGACACAGATATAAATAGTCCTTCAGGGAAAGTTCTAGGAGCCTTCCGGCCAATCATGGGCTGCTGATCTGCATGACCACTCCCAGTCGGTCACAGAGTCCTTTGCTTCTTGCAGGAAGTTCGCCATAAGGTGTCTGGGTGTTATCAGTTGTGGGTTCTTCTTGAGGCTGGTTGTTTCAGGCGTGGTGTAGGGCTGTGTGACCCCTTCTGCCCTGTCCTCTCCACGACAAACTCCCACATTCCTGCACTGGCTCATCTACACTGGGATTGGTGGCATGGTAGCATTGAGAAAAACCTTGTCTCATCTTCCTGGTTCAGACAGCTTTTCCAGGTTTAAATAGAAGCTGTTCTGGTATTGGCAAGGAGAGGAAAGCAGCTCTCCCTGGAGCCCAACCAGGCCCTTTGCAGGGAGCAGGACAGCAGCAGAGGGCATGTCCCTCGAGCACACACTTGCTGCGTGGCGCAGTGAGGTTGGGGAGTGCAGAGGTTGTTAACAGGAAATGCTTTTTCTCAAGGTGCAGCAGTCTAGCTAAGGAAGAGTAAAGAAGTGAGTGGTACACCACATACTTGCAGCCTACTGAGCATTTTTTGGAGTCCTCTGCTGGATGTGGCCACCTGATACCTTCCTGATCTACATGTGAGCCCTCAAATCTCACGCTCCTGCCTGGTTTTGATTTTGCTCATCATGGGGTTTTTGTTTTGGTTAGTTCTTTCTCCTCTGGGGAGATCTTGACACTTTGGTCAGCCTGTTAGTGCCCTAGCCAGCCCTGAGCCAAAACTAACAAAAATTTCCCTCCTCTCCCATTAATTTCTGCTCACAAGAAGGGAGAAAGGGTTGACACCCCAGGGACAGAGGGGCTGAAAATGGTTCAGACCAAGGCACAGCTATAATTTCAGTCTGTGAATGTGGGTTGTAGTGGAGAAAATCAAGATGCTGGTTTTCCCAAGCCCTGTGGATGGGCCAGTCTAGGGACATACTGGAGAATATTCTCTTCACACAGAAACATTTCACAGATTCCTACAGACACTGATTCCTCTTCCACAGTCCAAATCCTGCTTTGGTTCAACACCTATGTTTATGCCACAGCTTTAAAGGCCAAGATCTTGACTCAAAGTGGTGCAAAAACTGCCAGTTTTTTTCCTTGAATTCAAGGCAAAGAAACCTTTTCTGCGCTCGGGCAAAGGCACTTGTGTTCAGTGATTAGGCTAAGAGATTTGTGCTTGAAACATTCTTGGTAATACAACTTCAAGATGCTTGGCACGGCTGAACTCCTGTGAAAGAATCTGATGCAAGAAAACAGATGAAAGCTGCAACGTGGTTGAAGGGAATTGCAGAGATTGGATTGAAGACAGGATTTGGCCTCTACCACTGAACATTCATGAGGCCAAACATGATATGGAAACTCTTTCAGTAAAATGTACTCCCCAGAATCAACATGCCAGGGAGCCTGAACAGCTTCATTTATCACTGTTCCACTGCTGGTGCTTGTCTTTACACAGGGTTATAACTTTTTTCCATTAAATCCTGTGTATGACTCCGAGTCTCTATTTATTTATAAGGATGCAGAAAGAAGATGTTTATAACCAAATCTGTGTATAATTCTTTTTTGAAAAGAGACCTGTAGGTTTAAAACCCTGCTGCCCAGGAACATATGAGCTTAAATGTTGTTCTGAAGCCATTGATAGTAATCACAAAATTGATTGCTACAGATAGGTGTAGTGAAGAGGAATACTAAATGTTAAAAATACTGTCTGTAGTATAGAAGAGTGTCTGAGGCAGTACCATAGCTTTACCAGTATGGAGACAACTATGGAAAACTTCAGACTCTTTGCTATCACAGAACAAAGTTAGTCAAGGATGTAGCTGCTTTTTTCCTCTCCATCTCCATGCGATTCATTTACCCTTTGTGTGTTCCTGTAAAGTAGCCCAAATGCCTATAGTGAGAAGAATTTTCCACGCTATTTTTCCCATACATTTGTTGAAGGTTGTTCAAAAAAAGATTTCACACATATATATTTATTTTCATATGGAAATCTTCAACTCATGAAATGAGTTCTTTGCTTTCATATTCAGTGTTTATTCTAGTTACACATTTTAAAAGTGATGATAATGATTTGTGCCACTAAACAAAGAGCACGTTAGTATTGCAAGCAGTCATTTTCCATCCAGCTAAGCTTTCTTTGGAATGTAGCTGTCAATTTTTCCCTTTTTCAAACCCTGAAGGAAGTATCCACATTTATTCAAATAAAAGATCCAAAATCTTGGACTCCTTAGAGCAAAATAAGCCAGAAGGTGGAGTTGCAACTGTAATTATGATCCCTTCAGTGCCTGAGGACAAGGTCTTTAGCTAACTAGATGCATTCCACTGCTACCAATGCAGTCTGTTCATGTTTAAAAATGTTTATTTTGCCCTATCTAGTCACAGCTCTCAGTGTTATTGACAGATATAAGCAATGTGTGCATCCAATAAACATATGAAAAGAATCATTGAAAACATCCGTTTCTCATTGGTCCAACATCAGGTTCAAAGGATCTGTTTCATAAACTACTAGCTATTCTCTTATTTGATGTAAATGTGATCAATTTAATGTTTATCCCACCCTAGCAATAGTTTTTAAGTTGTTTTAGAATTGTACATGTACTTAAAATAGAATTAATCAGATCAGTTTTACATATGAAAATTCACAAATTACAGAGATCAGGGAAGTGTTGAGATCAGAGAAAAAGGGAGCCTTTGTGCAATTCAGGTTATAAGCAGGTTGTCCTGAGAAGAAAGGATGGAAATACTACAAAGCTACAGTGCCATGAGAACATTTACTTCTATCAGCTTTCCACTTTTTGTGCAGTGCTGAGAGTCTGCTTTTAGCTTCACTTGCACTTACAACGATTCTAATGTTCTTTGCTACAAGTAAATATTACTAAAGATGGAAAAAAGCTTTAAGACTGTGAGCTGAGAAGTATAGCACAGTGTAACTCTGCCTGCCCATTGTCTCTGCCTTTTTAGTTTGAAATTATTGGGGAATTTTTTTAATGGAATGAAAAATATCTGACATTATACATTGCCTCCTATCAAAATGTGATCAGCAGAGCTCAAGAGTGACTGGCTCAATACCATAAAAATTAGCACTTGTTTGAAATGTGAGAACATTGTCTTGTTGTAGGCATTCAAAAATGTCAAGATTTTTCACAGTCATTTACCTATTTCCCTTTGACAAAATTCATGCCACAGATCTGAGATAAACTGTTTGGTTGTAGAACTAGTGTGAAACCGGGCTTACAATAAAGGAACTGAAAATTGTAAATTATTTAGACAACTATGAAACAATTTTACAATTCTGTTATACTACATGTTACTCAGCTGCTCCGAAGGCTTGCAGGTTCTGCATGTGTGCAGGCAGGAGGGTGCATGTGTGTGCATGTGCACATGTGGGTTGTATCTATATGGGCTTCTCATGGCAGTGGAGTTTTTTAATCTACAGTCACATACCTCCAAAAAGCTACTGTACATGTCTGTCCCTCAAGTGAAATGAAAAGAGCATTCTAGCCCCTTCAGGAGTTGAAGGCTGGAGGCAGCTGAAGATGCGACCTGGATGGTGGCAGAGCTCGGCCAGAAGCAGGCTGAGCTTGACCAGGATCTCCCGTGGCACGCGGGGGTTAGGAAGGCAGCTGTGGGTGTGGGGAGGAGGGGGCTTGGGGGTGTGTGTGCATGTGCATGTCTCACCTCACTGCCCTTCAGGAGCAGCAGCCAGGGAAGCAGAGCCCTGCCAGGGGCGCAGGCCGGAGCAGCACGGCTCTATGGAATACACACCACACTACAGACTCAGGCTTGGAAACTCTGAGTAAGAAAAGTGCCTGTTGTTTGTTTCTGCTGCATTCAGAGAAACAAGATTCTGAGTACATGCTTTGTAAATAAACCAAAGGCATTCCTGACTCCTATCATCAATTTCTCCTCCTAATGGAAAAAATCCAGAAAGTTTCCACGCTGTGAATAGGGGCATGAACACAGGGCCAAGTCAAGTGTTGTCCTCACTTGTGCTGGGACAGCCCATCTCACATCAGTGCAGTCAAAATGGCTCCTCTACAGAAGAGTCAGAGAGATGCTTTCTCTCGTGTTTGAATTTCCAAACTCAAAAAGCTATATGTGGAGGGATCAACCGTGCTCATTCCTTTGGCTGGAAACAGAGTTGTGCTTCCAGCAAAGTGAGTAGAATTTGATTTCTCTGAAAAGTTTTAATTTATGGACCAGCATTTTTCTAGTCCTGAATGTATGGAGTTAGTTTGCTCAAATCCCTTCTTCTTCAGCCTTCCCAAATGAAAAGCAGTTCTGGTATCATGGTACCAGGCTGCCTCATGAGGAGGTGTAAGACCTGACTTTTTCAGACTGAAATGCTATGAAGTCGTTTGGGTGACATGTAGTGGGCAGTCAGTTTCTGATGGTCAAAAGTAGTTTTCCATAAGTGCGGGTCTTTGTAAAATACAATTACATATATTTATATTAAATATATACTGTAATGTCTCTTTTTATTATAAATACTATAACTGGAGGGAGAGATAAAACAGTTCTCCTATATGGCAAGCTTAAGTCATGCATGGTTCATGAATAGTAAGATTTTTAAAAAGACCTTGGAATAAGTGTAACTGCTGACCACGTACATTCTTTACGGTTGGAGTTTATTATCTTTTGACAATGCATCCTCCATATCAATGCCATATTACAGTTAAGCACTAGCAGAAGCCTTGACATTTTCTACCATCTGTTAAAAAGTCACCTTTGAAAAATCACCTTTATTCCAATAAGAACATTGCATTTAAAGTCTTCTAGCTTTTCCTCCTGGGATACTGCAACTAAAAAAGTGCATATGGGGTTGCATGCAGCCACGTATATGAGGGGTTAAACTGTGTAACAGCAGGCAGGGCTGTACCAAGGGCGTTCACACAAGAGCCCCAGCCACCCTGATCACACCTTGCAGGAAGACAGGGAGGAGAGCATAGAGGAGATATTTAGGCCCGGATCAAACAGATTGTCCACAGAGACTTTCACTAACTCTCTCTTGCACCAGAGAAATCCTACTGCAACAGTAGGGGTCCTGACCACTGCACCAGCACAGGTAACATAGTTAAACTAGTGATAACTGGACTGTGAACTGGAAGATAGTCTTGTCAGTCTTATCACTTTCATTTTCAAGAACCTACCTCTTAACCCTATTTCTTGCTGGAGGTATCTTGCAGAAATAGGGCAGCAACCAAGAAAGCACACAGTAACCCAAGTGGTGTTAAAGAATGGCCAGAGGGAAATTTGTTGGTTGCTGCCTCTACAAAACCACAGAAGTTAGAAAGACACAAAAGATGTCACCATATACTGGAGAGGAAAAGAAATACCATTTCTAAGAAAGACAAATTCTTACAAGGCATTTGGTCTGTAGTTATACATGAGGAGGGAACAATAACCCCAAATTTAAAAAATCATGGTTCTAAAGAAAGTTGACTTTAAGGTCCAGATAAACAATCAGAATAAAGGAGTGATTGTCCTTCTGGTCTCATGACTTCCTGAAAGTGTGGTGGCCCAGATTTAAGAAATGGGAAAGGATGGGCTTTTTTTTTTAAGTAGACAATTCAAGTTTCTGAAAGCAGGAGCACGTGGCAGGAGATGCATGGTAGGTCTATGACTCGCTAGCACAACAATGAGTTCTACATATCTCTTTCTGGTAGGAAGTTGGCCAGAGATGAAGTGTAGAGAAACCAGGGAAGGAGATCAAAGTCAAAACCTGGAAGAGCCCTTCAAAAATCAGTAGGGGAACATAAGAATGAGTTTCCAGAGGACTTGTTAAAGAGTGATTGTAGAGTTGAGAGAATCACAGAAGACAGAGAAGACAAGAAATAAGATGACAGGATTTCAGGAAGGTGCTCCAGTACAGAGAAGAGAATGAAAGCATGAAGTTGGGAAGAACCGTCCAAAAGGAGTAGGACTTAAGCAAAGGAGATGGGGATGGGGATTTACAAGGTCTGAAAATACTTCAGAGATACAGACCCCACTTACCCACAGGGTGTTTGTGCAATTGATGAAGTGCAAGTCCAGTTACACCCCTGCCTCAACACCTCCCAGCCAGCCGAGGATTTCTCCACTCAGCTGGACTGATAACCACTTCCCAGCAATGGAAACCCTTCTGCTTGCTGGGTGCCCCAGTCCCTCTTCCTCCCACCCCAGCTGCTCCTGGTCCCACTCGCTCCCATGCGCAGGCTCTGGTGCTTACCCAGCCCTGCATTAAGCCCGAGTAGAACTAACCCAACAAAGCAAATAGTTTTCCACCAGCTTAGTGTACTATTAAGCAATACTTTAAATAGCAAAGAAAATACATGGGATGACATATGGAGACACTTTCCCACAGAGGCATTAAAGGGAGTTTAGCTTAGTTTCAAGACGTATGAGTATCTTTGAAGTCTGTAGCCCCACCTTTACTACTGCTTGCAGTCTCAGAATACCAGATGGAGAGCAGGATGGATATATAGAGCCCAGTGTTTACTCTGAGCAACAAAATAAAAAGGCTACAATGCTTAAAAGATTGGAGATGCACAGAAGCATGTTATTTCTGCATATACTAAAAGCTATGCAAATTGAAATAACAAGTTCTCATCACACTGTTAAACTCCTTATGTGTTTAACCGAAACTGCAAATGCATCAACCAGGTGTATTTGGTCACAGCCGTAACATAACAGATCATAACTGTGGAAACAAAAGCTGTATCACAAAAGACAGCAGCACAAGGCAACATCCAGCTGTGATAGGGCTGCTTGGCAGTCCCTGCAACATCCAGGGTCTATGGCATCAACACTGGGCTTTGGACTGCATGCCGTTGTAAAAGAACCATCTTCTAAAATCTTAGAAAATGCTTCATCCTAGCAGCAAAAAATGCTGTTTGGTCATACATACATAGATTTAGATTGGGGACGTAGAGTTATTTATTCTGACTATGAAATTGTCATTGAATTTTGTGGGAGTTTAATAGAATGTTAAAAGTGCAACCTACTGGTAGTATTAACATGCAATGTAGTCATTCCCCACAGAAGGACGAAATTAATGTAATGATGAAAGTGTATGTGTGCAGGCAGCTACACACTGCAGTAGTACATTTACATACAGACAACAGCCAAGACATACAGGGACTCCATTTTTATTCCTTCCTCCATTTGTGGAGGAAGGAGTAAAAGCCCAGTGTTTCACTCTCTTGGCTCTGTGTTTGCCCACAGGGCAATCACTGATTTTAGCTATATCCAGCTCACTGTTCAGCCTCACCTCGGTGCTTACTGTCAGCATTTGCATTTTCAAGACTTTGCGATGCTGCCTGTTCATCACGAGCACGGTAGGGTACACACTTGACCTCAGAAGGCCATGGTACATGCCTATGTAGCAGAAGGAACTATTTATTTGGACAATTAGTTGACAATTGTCACTCAGCTTTCTGGCCAGAGTTTGGGAAGGGCAGGCAGCCAGGGTACACACGCTGAGGGCAGCTCTGTCACACCTGTGCCTGGGTTGGGAGGGCATGGCCATAATGTGGTGCTGACCCCGTTTGTTCAGGTTCACAGCATTTTTGTGGAAGAGGGAGACACGTGGAAGCTCTGATCTCCCCAGGCTGCACAGTCCGTGCACCTGCGGTGTGTGGGGGCCCAGCCTGCCCTGGTGCAGACAACGTGAAGTGCACAGGCAACAGAGAGAAAGGTCCACAAAATTTATGGAGAAACCACAGCCAGGATGCAGCTGAGCCACTGTTGATGGCAGAGCCAAGGAGGAAAGCACGGAGCAGAGCTCCCTTTGAGCAGAAAACTCTCTGGAAGTGCTGGCCAATGATTCCAGGCAAAGTTGTTGCATATTGCTGCTGGTCCCTCACAGGGTTCAGGAAAGCTATTTATTCTTTCTAAATAAGCAGGATTGCACCAGAGAATTACCGTCAATCTCACATCCACATGAAACACCCAAAGAGGTCTTAGACGCTGTCTCACATTTAAGACTATGACAGTGGAGCTGGTCCAGTTTCTAACATCCTGAAACACAGAGCTGGACACTGTCCCACCCTGCAGGCATGGGGAAGGGGCTGTCCTGTCTACAGTAGCCTGGCTTGGCTCCAAGGCCCCACATGTGGGGTTAAATCCCCAGGGAAGTGTTGGATATATTAGTATATATCAGGAGATCTGAGGGTTCAAGGCAGGAACTTCAGGGTGGGTCTGGTTCAACTACTTATCCCTTGTACAAAAGATGCCTCAGATAGCTTTAGTATTGTTGATATTTGAACACAATCAGAGGTGACAGGTACAATAAATCTCTTTGGAACAGCTTTACCTGAGAGAGAGAGGCCAGGGCCATCCTGCAGGTACCTCACACAAGCAGTCCTTAACTACTTCTCTGGGGGTTGGGTTTTGTCCTTGATTAAGGTGAGCAGGATCTCACCAACGATAACCTCGCCTTTCCGTGAAGCAAGGCAAGGTAATGAAGTTCACAGCTCTCCTGGCCTGGCCAAAAATGTAAGGCACTTTAATGCAAAGTGGTACTTGAAGGCATCTTAGGGCAGGAAAGGCAGAAGTCCCATATCGGATCCAAACCTCAGATGGAAAATGCATGGGCAAAATACGGTCACTTATGCTGATCCACTCTCATTGGCATGCCGAACTCTTTGGAAAAATTATGTGAGATCTTTGTCATGAATGACAACGGCTGATTTCACATCTTATCCCAAAGGACTCCACTACAGATCCTGAGGAATTTCTTAAGTAACCACATATGTTGAACTGTTACTTATCTTAATGAAAAAAAGACAGTCACTTAACAGAAAGATATCCAGAGATGAGTTCACGCTATGGATTATAAAATATGTATACACACACCCCCACCTCAAAAAAAAAAAAAATTCGAATTTATACAAGCACAAAAATTTCCATCTGAAAATGCTAAGTGTAATTGTTTCCCATCATTTGAAGGAAGTCCTGGCTCCACTGAAGTAATGGAAAAGCTCCCATTGACTTTAAATGAATCAGGACTTAAACCTTTGCCTTTAAGAACATGCTGAATTATTTTTAAATTTTCTTTAAAAAAATTTGAAAGAAAAATCTGCTTGTATTTAAAAGTTTTGATGCCAAGTTTTTTCCCAGAGTGAATTACTTCAGCCTTGATATAAATCTATCAAAATAGGTTTAAAATATGTAAAGATGAACACGCCCTTACAGAATAGCCCTGCTCTCTTCAGCTCAGGTTCATGCAATGAAGCAATAAAGTGAATAAAGGAGAAAAGATAAAATTATAGAACAAATAATATCCTATAGAACAAATAATATCCAACCTTATGGATATAATCTGCAATTCAGAAGTGTTCAACATAGTGTTGTCCTAAGTATTTCATAGGAAAAACATTTATTTACCCAGCTTCTATTTTATTTAGGTTCCCAGTTCAAGAAATAGAATTAATCTATTACCTCATGTAAAATTAATTAATTACAAATACTTAATCTGAGTTTAAAAAGCACCTTTTCCATTTCATTTAATGTCTTGCACAATACAAAAAAGTTGACAGACTAAAGGTCAACCTGTCTCTGTATCCTGTTTTTGGCAATTTTAAGACCATTACTTTAAAGACAAAGTATAAAGCCAGGACGAACGTAGAAGTATCAGGTCAACATCTTCTAAAATGCAGTAGATTAAGAAAGATAATTTAAATATTTTATTCCTTCCACAAATTCAATTGAGATTTTCTAAATCTGTTCTGTATTAGACAATATTGTCCTGTGGAGATCAATGAACTAACACTGCAGTTTGGTGTTAGTGTAGATCATGTTGAAAATTCTACTTAAATAAAATATTTGCATCCTTTCCATTGTAATCTTGATTCATTTGCAGTAATGCTAATCAAGAAAAATTTCTTCTGTACTTTCACATTCAAGTAGAGAAACAGATAGTGTCTTTTGACTCTGTCTGAAAATTAACCAAGCTCCTAAGCTCAAAATAATATCCAAACAAGTTATGCAGTTTTCCCAGATGCATTTACACAGCTCACTGATCATTGCAATAATAGTAGGACATGATGGCAATACAATTTTGCTGTATTAGTTACAGGAATACCAAAGGAAAAAAATAAGACTCGGTACTGCAGAATGTTGTAGAAACGATTTCTCTACTTTCTGATTATGATTAAATCTTGGTGTGCTTTGAAATCCCTGATGTGTAATGCAAACCAGGGTTTGGGGTGTTAGGAATGCATCCCCACCCTTCTTCCAAAACGTTCTGTAAATTATCATCTGCAGACCCCAAATCCTTGAGTGGAGGGGGGAAGGAAGGAGAGGAAGGCAGGGAGTGGAAGAGGGAGAGGAGGGGGAGAGAGAGAGGAGAGAGATTAGAAGCACTTTTCACCTCTTGGTCCCGTCAGTGTGCTCAACGCCGAGAACCGTGCTTCAAATCCGGTGTTATCGTTAGGCCTGATTCAAAGGAAGTGAAATAGTCTACTGAGAAAACAGTGGAAAAAGTAAAGGTCCTGAAGAAGTAAGTGCTGCATGTTGAAACGTATGCATGTCACACCCCATTTGTCTTTCATATTGAAGAATAAAGCAGCCTGTCCCGCAGCAGTTATTATACACCATATTCTTTATTTTAAAAATGCAAGAAATTTGGCACAAAGAACAAAAAAAATCAACTGATGAAAAGCATTTATGTCATGGTTTAAATTAAGACCTTTGTAATGCAAGAATTACATCAGCGGTGGGCTTAGCTTAATGAAAATAAGACAGTGTTTTTAAAGACCATGAACGAACAAATCCCCTCTGCTTTCTGAAAGAGACAAAATGCAGATATAGACAAATAGATAATTTAAGCTGAAATCAGAGCAAATCACACTTTGATACCTTCAGGAATTACTGAAGTTTCTATTCCACTGACAATTCCGGGTCAACGAAGTCAAGCGAGAAGTTATTTTATATTCACATGTGGATTTGAAATATTGTCAGGGGATATTAGGTATTACAAAGTCTCTTCGATACTGTCATTGCTTGAACTTTAGTTAAGATTAATTGAAATTTCAGATTCTTTTCTCTTTTGATGTGTTTTCGTTTTGGGGTCCACCTAAAAAGAATTAAAAGGGCGGATGTTCTACATTATCAACTATTTAAAATGTTTATTAGCATATTATTTTGATATAATGATAGTTAAGGATTTAATAAAAAAATCATTTTGAATGAGAAGAAGTGAACTCGTACGAGCCATTTGGGGTACTAGCAATGATGTAGTATTGATTTGATTAATGTGAAAGTCTACGGGTGGAGGTAACAAAAAGGAAGTGAAGTCTCTGCTCTTTGATGTGTATTGTTTGATATAAACTTTTGTCCTCTATTCTGTGCACATTTTTATCTTTATCAGTCTGCTGAATTGCTTATGCAAATATAAGCAGCAATTTTTTTGATGCAAAAAGAACACTGTAAAGCAAGACAAATAGTGGTTTCTAGTAGAGATGAGAATAGAGTTCAAAATCTAGACAGAAACTTTCTACTGTATTGTGGTGAGTATAATTATATACTATTTTTGTATTCCTATACTGCATTAGTGTGACAGGAAGCTGCAAAGCAATTGGATCAGGTCCACGTTTTGCTGTTATTGAAGATCAATGCAACTGGTTCAGCCACAAAATATCATATATGTTTTGGGTGTGTGTGTTAATGTGTGTGTCTCCAAATATATATTTGTGTTATCTACCTTCTATAAAAATACCATAGGCGACTGGAAAAAAAAGTTGATTTAATTATCTCATTCTTCAGGGGGGAAAAAAAGGGCAATATTTCAATACTGTGTTACTTTTTGTGTATGAGCTGACTATGAAGTAACCATTCACATATTGCATAATGAAGTTATATTAAATATTTGGGGATAAAAAGAAATAAGATGGGCATACACAGCACAGAATGGACACCAACATTTATATTTTATAAGCATGTTTTGTTCATGTATTATTTGTGAACAATGTGGTCAAGCAGTACACAGGATGATGATGAATGTTAACGCATTGCTAGTCAATCTGGTTCAAAGATTTTCTGAATTAGTTATGAAGAATAAATTATTTCTTATCTGGGCAAAACTAGCTATCCAAATCTTGAAAGATCCTTCAACCTAACAACATTTCTCTATGTGTCTGTTGGGGTTTCCAGGAACACAGTCCGTTCTGTGATAAAACAAGCCTTGCTCTCTGTGCACCCTCAGTAATGAAACAATGAGCAGCAGGGGGTTTCTAAAAAAAAATTATGACAGTATTTTAGAAAATAATTGTCATCTTTCACTTCCAGACAACTTCTGATATCTGTTTAATTTTGAAAAAGTGCAGTTAACAATTCACTTTCATTTTCCACTTCCTTCGGGTTGTGGGAATGAAAGGGTGAGGGGAAGGGGTGAGGAAAGACAGGGCCTGAATCTGCAGCCAGAGCAGGTCAGCAGCCAGGGCTGGTGTCGATGAGCCCTGCTTGAAAGCAGCAGCTGCAGCACTGGAGCTGATGCTAAAGGTGATCTGGCATGTAAGAAGGAAGGCAGATAAGAGGGTTGGATTTGCTGCTCCTTTTATTTGTGCACACACACGCACGTTTCTTATTGTTCAAATACAACCTTCCTCTCACAATTGGTGTGTCTCAGGGAGGACTCAGAAGGCTGTTAGGAGTCTGCCCACTCCTTGAAAAATGACATACAATACACAATGTTTACCAAGAAATTCCTCCCTCTTGCTAAGTATTGTTTTCAAGAGATTTAGGTAGGAGGTAATGAAACAAAACAACTTCAAGCTGTCTAAATTGAAAAAAAAACGGGGTTTCTTCCAAAAATTCTTTTCCCCTTGGTTTCTGTAATGTCATGCCAGATATCTTGCATCATCTCTAATATCCACAATCACCAGGAAATAAAGGGGGTCAGTACCTACCTTCCTTACAGCAAAAAGGAGAAAAATACGCCAGTCTCCTTTTATTCAAGAGAAACCCAGGCAACAGATGAAAATACTCTAACATCTAAACCATGGATCACCTTGAGCAAAAGCTGATGCCAACACTGGTGTTCTCTGATGGGATGGCAGCTGTGAGCTGTGGGGGCAGAGGCTGGGGTGGGAGGCAGAGGAGGTTGGTTCCCATCCAGGATTTCCTCCCCTTTTGTGCAGAGCGGTGTCTGCACGCTGCCCTATTGCTGTAACACTGCAGTCCTTGGACATGCAACAAGAGCAGCCTTTCTCATTGGGAAATCAGCTAATTCTGTTCTGCCAAAGGACTTGACAGATGCTGCTTATGAAAAGATAATGTCTTTTCACCCAGTCACTGCTAGGTGGGTTTGAGAATTAAGCTGCTCTCCTGCCCTGCTGAAGTTTCTGAGCTTTCAAAGCACTTCCCCAGACAGAACGGGCACCAACACAAAAAACATTTGTATCAAGGAACTCTTTCTTGTGGGCAAGGTTCTGACAGCTGAGTATGCCAGGCAGGATCCTGAGTGTGGTGTTTCATGCTGTTGTTTACGAAGCAGATATTGCTCCTGATGCGCTAAATCAAAACAGCAGGTCTTAAAATGTGGTCAACAAAACGTGATTTCTGAAGAGCTGGCTACTCACCTGGTACTAAATGCCTTCCTTCTGCTAACTGAAAAATTGCATTAGACACAGACAAAAACCTATTAAAGATTTTCCTTACATTAATTTTCTTAATATTAATTTTCCATGTCGGCAAGGGTTCTCATTACCGCAAATATGTTATGCAACTGCGTGGCCAGATCTGCCCCGCAACTGCTATCTATTAAGGTATAACCCACATCATGAAAATATTAGAGGATGTCTGCATTAAAAAGTGACTATCTACTGTTTAAAGCAGATTTATACTAATAGGAATTCTCATCCTAAAGTGTTTTGGGAAAACAAGCAATCCCTAGGAAGCTTGGTGCGGAGGTAATGCTGGCCGGGCCCGCTCATAAATAGCTTTATCGGCGGCAGGAGCCGTGCGGAGCTGCAGGGCTCGCTCTGTCAGACACAGACGGAATCTGTGTTTGCAAAATGGCCGCGCGGGCAGCCCTGGGAGGGTGAAAACTCCACCTTGGGACGAGCCAGGGGGAGAACCTCACCAGCGAACCTTACCTGAACACGTTCTCTTTTTTTTTTTTCCTAGAATACGGCAAAAGGTGCTACGGCTTTAGACTTCAAAGTTTTAAAAATTATTTGTGGCTAATCCACCTCTGTTACAAGCTCTAACAAGAACTCTGCCCATGCTGTAAAAAGCCACTAATAAGACTATCTTGACTCTAGAGCCTGGCAGACGCCCTCTGTGATGAACAGTCAGCACCACCTTCCCCAGCTGCATGGTCAAATTACAATAAATTATAATCAGAAAATTAAAGCTTAAACAGTCTTCCTGCCTGCTTGAAAGGCAAAAATTGGTTACAAATGCACTTACAGATTGCTAAACTAAATTTTATTGCATCATAGATGTGTCAGTTTTTTTCCACAGAAAAAGAAAAGTCAAACTTTATCCTTCTCAACATCTAAAGTTTAGCTTCATGCACAGATGCATACTTACACACAGGCAAATCTTTGCCCTTCCATCTCCAGTGATTTCAATCTTTCAATTTGTAATTGTCGTGACACATTCCTGCTTCCATTTATTTTAATTGTCGCGGATTGTGACTCCTATTTGGAAACTGGAGCACTTGAACTAATTCAAAAGTACTTTCGGAAAGAAATATCCTTCTGTGCAGCATTTTGTAACACTACTGTTGTAACATGTTACAAATTGGTGCTGTCAGACCACCATAACAGTGACCGTCACTTCCCTGCTCTGCCCTTCTGAAATGTTTACTTTATCCTAAAAAAAAAAATCTAATTAAGCCTCATGATCAGCCTCATTGCATAAATAAGTGTGAGTTGCCTTGGGTTTCTAACAAGGCTATTGAAGCACAGATGGGTTAAATGAGTTGTTAAAAGCCACACAGTAGCTGCATTTTTATTGTGAGGGCTAGCTTGAAGGGTAGCTTCACTGATTTAAAATATGAACAAAGGAAAGAGAATCCATATGAAAAACAAATGAAAAAAATTCACCCTCTGTGGACAAATTTCTGCTGAAAAGGATATGCACAGTGATCAAAGCAAATTTTAAAGAATGAACGTCTGGAAAAAAAAACTTTAAAAGATGTTTTAGTTATAATAACGCAGTTATCCAAATGTCAGTGAATTTGATCAAAGCTGATCTACAGAGCTCAGGTTTAGCATTAGGTGAGTCATTTTCTTTTATTAGGGATGCTTTTTCATTCAAATGGGTAAAAAGGTGAGAGTTTGAATATGTTGAAGGTTTCATTGGCTTACAGTAGGGACAGACAAATGAGGCCCACCTAGTTTTACAATCTGGCCCACAGCTACTTTGTTTTTAATAAAATGCAGCATATTGAAAGGGCATGTCTCAACATGTCTTGACCCATCCAAAGTGGATCAAGATGCAGAGTCCCATATTGAAACCAGTCTGCTCCCAGGATGGGGCCTATTGTCCCCAGGGAGCAGGAAGAGTGGCTACCTAGCCATGGGGTAGACACCAGCCAGCCATGCTCCCATCAGCCATGCACCCATCCCTCTCCTGACTGCTTTGGGAGGAATATATTTTCAGGTTTCAGTGCTGCAGGGAGTCCTGGTAGTTTATTTGACCATCTTGAGCAGCTTTTATACTACCACAGACTGTCTACATTACCAGCGAGAGCAGTGTGGAAACCAGAGTGGTGTTAAGTCCTCAGGGGCAGTTTGCAAAGCCCATCCAATTTTGGGGCAGGGATTTTCTCCTTCCTAACACTCCAAGCACCTGTATGAGAACAGTCCCTGGGGCTTTCCAAGGAAAAGGAATAAGACACTGGACAAAACCCTGATTTCTCCTCTCATGAACCCTGAACAGCACCCATCATTGCATTGAGGAGCATTTCAGGGTGCCTGTTTTGCTGCCTGGCAGAGGAAGCACCTCAAAACTAGATTTTAAGATAGACACCTTCCTAACCATCTGTATTTTGCCTGGGACACTGTAAAGTGCTTAGGAGTTTGTTGGAACATTTAGACAGCAAACTCTGTGAAGACAGGACGTGGATTTCTTGAGCATCATTGGGAGGATGTTTACTATAAGAAGACACTCATGATCCATTAATCTCAATACTATTAGAAAAAAACAGTATTAATAGCAGTGTTAAAGTTGAGGGCTTGGGGAGCTGCTACTTTTCACAGCTTGAGACTGAAACTGTGCAAATGCACTTTACAGAGCGTTCTCTTATCTGCAATTTCCTGTTGCTGAAACCTGAAGAATTTTAGTCAAACCAGGTTGCTGCCTGCAAGTGGCTGTGAGGCAAAGGCCAATTGAGCACAGAAGTTCTGGTGCCATTCCCTCACCTGAATCAGGATTTTACAGTAGGGCTTTTAGGGAAATTAACATTTTGTGCCCCAGAGTTTAGAGAGACAACCAACTGCAGGACAAGTTGTCACCAGCCTACAGTTTGGTTGCTCTGTGGTGGCAAGTGTCCACCTGCACCCTCTTACATACAGTACCTTGTAGCAAAAGCCAGGTATCTCATTCCCTGTGGGAGAGGAAAAGTGAGTTTGCATTTCTGAGGGGGTTAAAGAATACATTAGAGCAGTTTCTGGGCAGTAGCTGGGGGGCTGAACTTCCACATTCCCTGTTTTGCCTGCAGTAACTTGTTCATTTGCCCACATCCTCACTTCCCAGTTGGCAAACCTTGTTGAAGTAGATGAACAAGAGCTTCCTATGTAGGGATAGAACTAGGCAAAGGCAGCAAGATCCCACCTATAGCCCTCTCTCCTGTGTCATAATCCTGGCTCATTTGAACTTACTGGGTGATTTTAGGGGACTGAACCTGTTGTGCACCCTGGAAAAAGACAGGACCACATGGCTGCGTTGCAGACTAATTTTTCGTTAAAAACTTGGTGTGCCTAGAATTTGTTTTTTGTTTTAACCAGACAAATGAGACTCAGAAAAATGTGAGGTGCCCACAGCTGAACTACTGAAAATCTGTTTTTAACCTTTTTAATGGGAGTTTGAAAATATGAATCATGACAAAGCTACGGTTGTAGCTTGGCAGGAACATTACATGTGATAGTATGAGCTGCCACGTAGCTCTGAATGTAGCATTAATTTCAAGAGCCTGTTATATGAAATAAAATTAAAGGAAAATAGGTGCATGACAAAAGAAGTTGGTGAGGATCTGACTCAGTGACCCAGACTTGTTCAGTCGTATATATAACTGAAATCCCCTCAAATGCTTCCTTGTTTTCCTAGCGTTTTTCTGTTGCGGTTCCTGCCCAGGATCGGGCCATCATTTCCTCTGTGGAGTGGGAAAAGAAGACCACAACATGGAAATGAGAGGCAGAGTCATGGGGTGCTTGTGTGCTTAAATGATTCATCCCAGCAGAACCAGCTCCTGCACTAAATCAGCGCTGGGTTTACATTGTACCCCAGCCAGTCCTTTAAAGGACTCTGGAGGTCATGGCACCCTGCAGGCAGGTGCACTGCATTTGCATTGCCCTCACAGGCAGCCTGAGCGTGCCTGGGGCTGGAGCTGCCCATGAATCCCATCTGCCATCACAGCTGGGCCCCAGGGCCTTCTAGAAGGGCCCCTGAGGGTTTGCCTTCCCGCCACGCTCCTTCCCATCCCAGCGTGCCGGCAGACAACACAGCGCGGGGAGCCACAGGGCTGCTGGAAGTATTTATTAGGGCTGTCTCCAGGGCTGGCTTCAGGGACACTCCGGCAGGCAGCCTGTGACCATAGGGGGTGTGGGGCTGCTCCCCTGCAGGAGTTTTGTCCTTTTCCTGGTGACACACTGAGCGCTGCTGCCCAGCTTAGCTGCGGGGGGCCGTGGGACCAGGGAGGAGAGGGTGCCTCCGCAACCTGGGAGCATTCACTCTGCTTGCTGACTGCAAGCCCCAAGATTAAGATAATCCAGCTGTCTGCCTGTGTTTATCAAGCAAAAGAATTTACAGTGTTTAAATAAAGGGACTATGATATAGCAATGAAAACACCTAAAGCATGTCACTTGTGTGGAAGATACTAAGTTTGAAGCAGCCCCTTTCACACAGAGACCCAAGCGCGAGCTCTCGGTTTGTGCTCAGCGTGGCACATGGAGGCCAGGCTGCTTTGAAGGCAGGCAAACTTGCATTAACACGATGGGAAGGAGTAGCTACATTCTAGCACACCAGTGATCCATGCAAATTGGGTCACCAGGAGATTTAGAAACTGTACCTTTCAATTCCAGCCAAAGAGATACATCAAGGCGCATTGACGTGAAGCACGACTGACACACCTTGAGGCATCTTCAGTGCACTGAGTGGTAGTGACGCCAAAGGATGTCAGCTGGCAGTAGTAGAGATAATGCCTTATAAATAACCTCTGAGGGAAAAAAGAAATAAAGGTTTTGCTTCCTTTTACACTTGAAAAAAGAAAAGCAAGCAATCAGTCAATCTGCTTCCCCCAGATGAACAAATGGATCTCCAAAATGCCCCGGCATGTAAGAGAGCCCTCACAAGCGCAGGCGAGGGAGCCTCAGGTCAAGGCACTGCCTGGGGGAGTGGGAGTCTCACAGCACTGCCTGAGGCACGGCCCTGCCAGCAGGTTTCCTTCCTGGTCCCATCCCTGATCTGCAGGCAAGGTGAAGTTAGCTTGTCTCAAAGCCAGAAATCTGGGGGGTTTCTGCAGAGAGGGAAAGTCAAAAGACCTGGGGTTTGTAATCTTCTCCCAGCTGCAGCCCTCAGCCATGTGAGGCGATGGAGCCACTCTCTGGATCCTACAAGAATTTCAGGAAAGCAAAAGTCCTGCTGTTCCCCTTCTCCTACTGAGAGGAGGCTGATTTCAAATGGAGTCTGAAGGCCTGGAAATTCACTTGGCCAATCCCAGTTGTCCCAGAGACTGCCCAGCACCCTCTGCAACCCCCTTTCACTGTGGTCCTGATGGAGGACAGCTTGTAGGAGTGTCCCTCACCTCCCCAAATCCAAGCCAGCCCTGTGATGATTGCAAGGCCTGGCTGCTGGAGCTGGTGGTAGCCTGCAGCCAGGAGAGATGCCACCTTCAGCCAGCACTGCCAGGTCTGAGAAGAGATGTCTGTCCATCCCCTGGGGCCACTTCATCTCCCAGCACAGCATGCAGGGTGTCCACTGGAGCCATGTCCCCGTGCAGCCTGTCCCACGCCTGCTGTCCCCCTGCTGCCTGTACCCCTGCCTGCTGTCCCCTGCCTTCTGTCCCCTGCCTGCCCATGGGCTAGGGACAGAGCCAGTGTGCTCTCCCCAATGATGCAGCCATGCCAACAGGGCCCTGCTGCGTGCACTGCTCACTTCAGGTGGGAGCTTGGTGTTTTCTGTAGCTGTAAACTTTAGATTAAGCTCTTTTGGTCAATCTGTACTGCAAAGTTCTGCCCTAGTGCTGACAGAGGAAGAAACTTTCTCAGGGAAAGGTGACCATGCACCACTCCGGCTTGACTGTGTAGAGATGAAGGTGCAAGGCCACTGCTTTTAGGTCCCACCCAATGCTTTTGGGTCCTGCTTCACTCATCATGAAGTCCCAAGTAGTGTTTGAAAGTTGCACCTGGGAGAGGGTGTTCAGGCTTGCAAGGGGGGTTCTGAGAAGGGGAAGCAGCTTATACTTCCATTGCCTTAATTCTGCAGATCTAGGAAAGATGCTTACTGTTTTCATACTGTAGATAGTTTTGCATCTCATTTGATATACTAGGAGCTTCTAGTAAAAAGTTTCATAAACATCTGCACCTGGATTTTTGAAAATAGATATTAAAATCAATGTTTTATACAGACATGATGCCTCTCTTTTGAATGTAAGTAAGTATTTTTAATCATTTCAATAAAAATAACTTTTTGGCTGGTAGCTACCCTATTTTTGTCATAAATGCACTGTTAAAAGTTGAAAAAAAGAGCGAATACAAGTTTACATAAGCAGGAAGGAAGAAATGTGCCATGAGGGGAGAAATATAAGCTATAAACACAGTACAATTTTAAAATAAATGAACATATGCCTAAACCCTTGTGTAATGCTGTTTGGTAAATGCAGCCACTCTTCTACACTTTATGTATAGAAGACTATCTGCAGTTACAGTATTAGGAGCACGGAGTGATTAGAGGCTCTGAGCCACCAGTGCAGCTTAGCTGACTAACTGCAAACTCAGTCTTGACATTCTGGGGCCAGAACACTGCACCTGAAATCACTGGCTCCTCTTGATCTTCATGAGGGCCACGTAGTTTGGGGGCTGCAGCACTGCTGACAACAGTGCTTCCACCCTGAGCAGCCCAGGCTGCCACCAGCTGCATGTGCCACCTGCCCTGGTCCTCCTGGGACTGTGCTGCTGGCTTTGTGTCAGAGCCAGCACGCCTAAAATGGTCCAAGTACATCTGTGGCACCTGTTCTGATGTCTCCTGAGTGCCACATGGACATTGCATCAATTAATGGGATCAGCAAGGAAGGACTAGCAGTGTGTGAGAAGTGCCACAGGGGACATGAGCTCTGGGTCAGGGAAAAGAGAGGAGCTCATATGGGCTGGTGGCTGAAGGACAGAATGAGGCAGCAAGTGGAAGTTGGAGTGGTTCAAAAGAGGGAACCAAAAAGTCTAAGTGAAGGAAGTTGCTCAGGAAAAGAGATTGAAATGTGGGATGAGACATGGGAAAGCAAGAAAGAAACAGAAGGGGAAAAGGAAGTAAAGAGATGGAGGTGAGACTAGGCGGGAGGCGGAGTGTAGTACAGGATTTCTGGGGTAAGAGAAGCAACTCCTGAAGCAAACATCCAAAAGTAGAGCAATGAGAAGGAAGAAGAAAGAGGAAAAGGGAAGGGGAGAGCAGGCAGAGAGGAGTTCAGTAAATAGTGTTTTCTCACATGTTTTACTCAAAGGGACCCTGGGCACCAGCCCCTAGACTCAGGCAGACATGCTCATGCTGCATTCCTGGGTTGCTGCTGGGTGTTTGACACTTAGATCTGGGCTATGCATATTCCTGAGGTGGAACTGGTATAAAGATGGGCTTTGCCAGCAGATTTGCACTGGCGTTGGATACAGTTCTGTGCTGGCCTGGAATAGCATGACATGCCATTGCTAAGTAATATTTACTGCATAGAAAACTTTATGCACAATTAGCTGGGCTGAGCTGCTCTGCCATCAGCTGTGGACAGCATCTGTTTCAGCAACTGATATGCAAAGAGCTCAGTTTTCAGATGCAACTTAAAGGGCTATAATTTGCCCCTAAAATAAGTAGATTATCGTGACATTCTTATTATCTGCTGTTCTTTTCTCCCTGATACATAGCATAGCTAGTTCTTTTTCCTGCTACAGCACTGCAGCTGCTGCCTCTAACACAGCAAAAGGTGCAGAATGAGCCCATGCCAGTGCAGGCAAAAAAAGCAGTACTGAAAAAGAAGTGGCAGTGGGAGAGAGGAACGTGGAACAGCAGGAGGCAGGTGGTTTGGAAAGCTCTGGGAAACTGCAGAAGCATGGAGCTGCGTGCTGTGTTCTGTGACTGAGCAGAGAACTTCCAGAGGGAAGGAAGACGCTTCACTAAGGCACAAACGGCAGTCACAGGGATATTGCTGTATTTAGTGTTTGCATTGTGAAAGTCAGGATGGAACTTTATGGCTATAAAAACCCTAGCCCTGCCCAAAAAGTAGCTTTACAGAGCTTGTTTCTGTTCCCAACAGGTCTAAAACCAACAAACCATATGTGTATTTTAACATGTTCTTTATAGCTGCCTCTGAAACTTTCCAGGGAGGGATGAATTTTTAAAAAGTGAATGGGGCATGGCACTGCTATAGGCAAGTGTATTGATAGTAAAGAGAAATACTAGATCATTCTCTGACATTTTAAGATGATAGCTACTGGTTTAAATATAAAATAACAGTCCATGGACCAACTGTTAGAGATGCTTGTCACTGACCCGCTTCAGTAATTTGGGTTTTTTTCTGGCTGCTGAACTTTAGAAATCCTCAGAAGATAAATTTACAGTCTGTGTCTGCTCAGGGGGAAGATTATTAAACAAGCAACCTCAAACAATTAAATAAAACCTTAGCTATATACAATCACTTTAATTTCATCCTTTGATATTGTTCATCTGATTAAGTTCTTTCCAAACAAACTTTGCGCAGAACTTGGCCTACGAGGAGCGGACTAAGCCCATATGTATCCTGACAGGAGTGTTTACTCAAACGGAGTTATCCCAGCCTTGCTGCGTGTACTCGGGGACGTAAAACGGCCCGGGGACAGGAACTCAGAGAACAATAAGGACAGAGAAACTTAGAGGAAATAACCTACTGAGAGAACAGGAATGCACTGGGAGTAGAAGAATCAGTCAGACCGGAAGACATCAGATATTGGGAAGATGCCCATGAAGAGGGAGCAAAAGATGGCCATGAAGAGAGGTTTGGAGCGGAGTAGTGTGGGGAGAGAAGCATTTTGAAGAGGGTGAACAAAGGCTGCCAAAATGGCAGGGTGGGGTGTGAAAAAAAGATATTTCTAGGGGTGCAGCACCCCAGCAAAGAAGGGGTGCAAGTTCACAGGCGGTGAAGAGGAAGAGACCAGATGTCACTGACATAAGCTTTGACTGGGGAGGCTGTTCTTCAGCCAGCATACCAGTATTTCTGGCTGCAGAAACATTCTTTCCTTCCCCATCTTCCTGGACAGGAGCAGATGGAGAGATAGGCCTTGACCACATAAGAAATTTTGAGTTTGGCACTGTCAAATCTGCTGTACCAGTGGAAATTCACCTGGCTGCCTGGTCTGGGGCAGAGCAGGGTTGGCTCGTAGTCCCTACCCCATGGTAGCCTTCTGTGGAGGCAGTGCAGGCAGTGATGCAGAGCTTTCTGCACCGATGGTCTGACTGCAGCCCAGGCACTGCTGGGTTTGACTTGCTACTCATTTAACAGTGTTTGGGCAGTGTGGCTCCCTGCAGAAGTACCAACGAGGATCAGGGAGGGGACAGTGTAGCCACACGAGCTCTGTCAGCACCTGCTGCTTTTGGGCATGCTAGGATCTGTGATCCTTCCCACGGATGGACCAGCCTGGAGTTCTGGTACCCTGCTAGACGGAGCCCAGGAGCGAAGCCCTCCCTGCTGAACTGTGTGCGAGGGGATTGCTCTCTCCTTGGACAGGGCTCCCTGGGCCTGGGGAAAAGATTTCTCCCTGCCATTCTAACCTGGTCCTTAATTTGGCAGAGGAGTAGGGTGGGATGGTTGCCCCCAGCCTGAGAAAGAGCAATTTTTAGGGCCCCAAACTACTCAAAACACTGTGGAGAGGATGCCAGAAGTGACAAGAGCAGTGGGAGGGTAATGAGGCCACATCTAAGTCACCCTGCAATAGATCAGGGAAAATGCCTCCGTGTTGGCACCACACCTTTCCAGAAGAGTCCACAGGCACTGGTGAGGGGCTTGCAAGGATGGCAAGGGAGGAGAGCCCATTGTTCAGTGCTACCATCCTGCCAGCTGCAGACCTGGTGCAGGCACTGAGTGTGTGACCCATGGGGTGGACATGCTGAGTGGCCGAAAGCCACCCCGGCGGGGAGTGCCTGGGGCCCCCACGGTGGGGTGAGGGTCTCCCGAGAAGGGGGGAACAATCCCTCTCCTCAGCGCCTCTCCGTCCAACCCCCTGGGCGTGACTTGTGCTCCGCAGATGGAGGAAGGGAACGGGGTGAGGGGATCCCTGCTCCCAGAGCCGCGGCTCTGCCAGGGCCCGCGGATGAGCCCGGGGCGGAGGGCGGAATTGGCGCCTCGCTGTTTGCTTCCAGAGCTGTCGGGAAAGAATCGTCTTCTGCAGGATAAAGTCCCTGTCTAGGCGGGTGAATTGCCTGTGTCCAAAGTCTACAGGCAGGAGGCTGCCTGCTGCAATCCCCGCGAGAGGGATAACTTTTACAATATACGGCCTGATTGCAAATAAGTTACTAATAAGCCGCTTTGGCGTAAGAACGGCTCTATGCATTATTTCCTAAGATCTGTTTATTTGCAAATATTTCTTTTTCTTCTTTTAAAAAAATCGTTCGGGAAAATTAGGGAAAAAAAGTACAGAAGTTAATATTTAGACATTCATACTATTAAGTAATAGAGCTATAAACTCTCAAATAAGGCACTTTCATTTTACTTAACAATAGATAACACAACAGCGACAGTGGAACAGACCAAACAAAAGCGATCACCAAAATTGTTGTGACAGTACAATTACCCGGCTAGGAAATTTATTCAATATGCTTTACCATTGCATCGACACAGCAGGAAAAAACAAAGCCCAAATGCTCAGAGAATAATACAACAAGGCGGGAGGTATTTGGGAAAAAAAAAAAGGATTTATTTTGAAATACATTTTTAAAGAGATACTTTGCCTCCATGATTTGTTATCGATGTGCATCTGACACGATACAAAACAAACAAACGAAGAAAAAAACAGATTCTGTACAGAGCTCTAAAATGAGCCGCGATTATCTACAAGATGAGCTTTACGCTTGGGTGTGGGTTGGAGAGGGGCCCGATCCTGCAGTCCGCACTCTCTAAACGAGTTTCGCAGACATGTGGTAGGAAAGCTTGGCCCCGAGTCTGCGTGCGTGTCTCCGTGTGTGAGTGAGCGCGCGTCTGTGAGTTCCTACAATACACTCCTTGAGTAAAGTGGGCAAGTTGGAGCTGCCGGAGCGGGCGCGGGTCCCTGGCTGCTCTAGAAGTCCTGCCGCGGGGTGTGAGTTAGACTGTGCCGCCGTAGATCACAGTTTCGCCTGAACACTTTGCCGCACTGCTCACAGTTGTAGGGCTTGATGTCTGTATGGGTAAGAAGGTGAGTTTTCAGGTTACTTCTTTGATTAAATGTTCTTCCACATGTGGGGCATTTGTGTGGAGATTCCTGTTCAGATTTGAAGCAAGCAAAGGATTAATCCTTCACAAACCACCTGGTTTAACGTATTACTGCACTTTTTCTCACCGCAACGCACAACTTGAGGTATCGGGGGAGGACACGAACGAGAGGAGCCCCGTGCGGCCGAGCTGCCGCCCAACTCTCCCTATCCTGCCCCAAAAGCCTTATTTTATTGTTCTCGACTCGTGATGTTCCGCGCCCCTGAGGCACACGAAAAACAGCCTCCGCGCCGCCCTCCCGCTCCGGGACTCCCGCCGCCCGCCCGCCCGCCACGGCGGTCCCTCCGCACCGCTCCGCACCGCATCCCGCCGCCTGCCGCCGCCGCCAGGGCAGGGCTGCAGCCCTCAACGAAAAACGCCTCGAAGCAGCGGCGTGGACAATCCCGAACCCGGGGCTCACTCCCCGCCGCCAACCGCGTCCCCGCTGGCTTTAAGCCCGTCTGCCAAGGGCGCCGTTTTTCCGCGGGTCTCCCGCGGCCGCGGAGGTAGCCACGGGCCATTGTTCCCCCGCGGACCCACAGGGCCGTCCAGTACCGGACCCCCCTCGCTCCCCTCTGCACCAGAACCCTCTTCCCCCGGTGGCCACCGCCCCTGGCCCGCGGCGGGCCAAGCCGAGCCGGGCCGAACCGGGCCGGGCCGGGCCGGGACAGCGCCGCTGGCACATGCGTTGAGAGGCCGGGGAAGGGCGGGCTCACCTGCATGTGTAGGGTTTTGTGGACCGCCAGGGTCCTGGACTGGCAGAAGCCCTTCCCGCACTCCTGGCACTTGAAGGGTTTCTCTTTGGAATGGATGTACCTGGAAGGCAACCCGTGGGGTGAGCAGCGCTGCTGGAGGTGCCTGGGCCACGCGACCCCAGAGCCCGCTTCCCCAAACTCGACTCTCCCCCCGCCCCTGACGCCCTCACCCTCCTCTTCCTTCCTTTCCCCATTATTATTCTGTGTATGGTTAAACATCTTGGCCGGTTCAAAACATTTGCAATAATTCGTATCGAAGCGTGACTGCACTCTCTGGTGCCAGACCGGGACAGCATCTGCGCTGCCGGCCGGACCCGAGCCCGCTCTTCTCCGAAGGCGGAGAGGATTCTCAGCTCTGTGGCCGCGGGCGCCTCTCAGCACCGGCCGCAGTGTGCGGAGATGCGTGGGGGATCAGCAGGGAAGCGCCCACCTGCGACCTGTCCTGTTCCCTGCACCCCCCAGGGTCATGACTCAGAAGCACAAAAGCCCCGGGATCTTCATCTCCGGCTGTGAACCCCTCTGGCTCTCCCTCAGGCGGGTGCCCTTCCCACACAAAGCGCAGGTTTCGGCTGCCCTGGTCCCTCCGTGGCCTCGGAATCCGAGCCGGGGGCTTTTCCTGTGCTGTTTCCGTGGCTCCTGGAGCCGCTGAGTCTCATCGCCCTCGAGCGGCTCACCCCACCCCGGCTGCCCACGGCCCGACCGCGGTCGTGGTGGTCCCTCACCGGTGGTCCCGCAGGTGGTCCTGCCTCCGGAAAGCCTTGTGGCAGATGTCGCAGGTGTAAGGCCGCTCGTCCGTGTGGGTTCGCTCGTGGATGAGGAGGTTATAGGACTTGGTGAAGTGCCTGCCGCAGAACTTGCAAATGAACTCCTTTTTCGTCTTGGAGGGCAGGCGGCCGCGGGAAGGCTTCCTGTCCGGGGACAGCTTGCTGATGCCCGACAGGGGCGAGGCCAGTCCGGGGCTCAGCTTGGCGAGCTCCCCCACCTTGGGGGGGTCCTCCTGCGTGGCGGCCACGGCCAGGTTGGCAAAGTCAAAGCGGGGCCTGTCCTTGTGCAATGCTGGGAGGACGTGAGCGATGGCCCCTTGCTTGGGGTGGAAGAGGTGCGTGGCAAAGGGGAGCGCTGGGAAAGAGAAGCGGGAGTCCACCAAGCCCTGCGCGGCCGCCATCTCCGTGATGGTAGAGCGGGTGATTTCATGCACATTGGGGTAGCCCAATGTCCAGTGGTTCATGTGCATGGTTTGCACGGCGCTGAGTCCGTACAGACCTTGCAACTGGTCCACAGCAGCGGGGAAGGTGTTCACTGCCTGGAGGAAGGAGTAGTTAGTGAGTTGCAGGGACGGGTGCAGCGGGATGGGGGCTGGCAGAGCCTTGCTTCCCATCTTCCCGAGGTGGGCGCGAGCCGGCGGAGCAGCTGGTGCCTCTGATGGGCTTCCGAGACGGTGAGAAAATCCTAGGAGAAAAGAGGGAGAAAGGAGGAGAGACTTTTACTGAGAGCAGCGTGGTACTCCTTAGCCGAGGCGAGCGCAGCAGCGGAGCCAGGGAGGGCCAGGCACGGCTCCGGTGCGCTGCCTTGCCGCGGCCCCAGCACCCCGCCGCAGCCCAGGCTCCCGTCCTCCGCCGGGACCGGCGGCCGACACTGACCCACGGCGCGATCGCTTCGACAGGAGAAGCTAAAGCGTGGGAAATAAATAAATAAAAATAGCGTTCCCAAAACACCTACCCCAAAATAAAACAAAAAGGAGAAAACCCAGCACCGAGCCAACCGAAGGCGCCGCAAATTCAAATTAAACGAATCGTGTAAAAATACAGGCAGAACGGAGACGCGGCCGGGGACGAAGCCTCTCCGCTTTCCGTCGCCCTGCCACCTTCTCCCCCAGCGCCCACCGCGAGGACCCCGGAGCCGCCTCCCTCCTGCCCCCCGTGCCGACCTGGCCCCCGGCGTCGCTCCCACCCTCCGCCCGGCCTCCTGCGGGCGCGGAGGCCCCGACCCCGACCCCTCCTGGCTGGGGCCTCCCCGGGATAGAGCAGGGTGTTCACGGAGCGCCGAGTCAGGCCCGGGGGGCGGAGCGGGGGGGAATAAACCCCTCGTTCGTCCTAGCTCCGTTGCTTATTTTTCTTCCTTCAACAACAACTCATTTATCAAGATAACCGAAGGAGAGAAAAGGAGCCCCTACCCCGCACGCACACCTCCTACCCAGCCCCCCGCGCAGCAGCCATCCCACCGGCGGTGAGAAGAGCGGCCGGCCCGGAGGCCTCCCCTGCCCGCCGAGGGCCGTCCGGCACGGCGCTGCCCCGCAGTCGGCTCCCTCCGTGTCGCAGGGCCGAGAAGGGCGAGCGCAGCCCCGGCGGGACAGAGCCGTGCGGCCGAACCCCCCGCACCCCCTCGGGCGTCCCCCGCCGGGAGCTCCGCCGGAGCGGCGGGGCCGTGAGCTAATGAGCGCTGTGTGACTGTCAGAGGGTTTCACTCAGCCCATTCAACCGAAACCGCCGGGCCCGCTGCTCCCGTCGCAAGGGGGTCCCCTCGGCGGACCCGGGGCCACGCTCCCCCCCCGCGGGGCAGGGGGACATCGGCGCGGGGGGCAAGCCCCTGCCGTTTCCTTTTTTTTGCTTTCGTTGAGGATTCAGTTCCAGCAGCCAAGAGGCTGCCGCGACCCAAGAAAGCGGCCAAAGCAAACGCCGGGGTCTCTCCGGGCCTGTAAACAAGAGGTAGGGCCGAGGGTGACCCAGCACCTCAAGGGATTTGTGTGGAGGGTCTGGTAACGCGCAGTTTCCAAAATAAACAAAAGAACGACAACCCCCCCCCCCCCCCCCATACACCACAACCACCACACCCCCNNNNAAAAAAAAAAACCCCCCCCCCCCCCCCCCCCCGCAAAAATCCTAAACCACCCCATCCAAACAACAACAAAAATTAAGGAAACTCTCGGAGTGCAGAGCCCGCGCTCCGTGAGCGGTGTCCCTGCCTCCCGGGCCGCTGCCGCCCGGCTCCTGCCGTTCCGCTGGCACCGCGCGCACTCCGGCTGGAAAGATACTTCTCAATTTTTTTCCTAAAATACCTTTCCTCCACGTTTGTGGCACCGCACAATTGGCCGACTGGGGAAAAAAATGTGGTAAGGAGGTCGGGTGTGAAGTGCAGTGCTCCCTACTCCTGTTCTCGTTTGCCTCGAGTCGTGGGTCTGCGGAGCTTCCTCCGCTGCTGTCCAGTTTTCCTCGTTTGTGATTGTATCGACACCGGAGACAGTTATCGATACTATTATATATGGCGACCTTTTCGTTTTATTGGGGGGGGGGAGGGTGGTTATATATAGAGACTTATTTTTAAAGATGTCGTAGTGTGAGTTCCTATTCGCTTTCCGCGAGGATCCGAAACAGAAGCAATTAAATCACTTTTCGCTAGCTGCTCCGGTGGTTCCTGCCTCCATCCCGGTTGTTTGAGGCTGGGTTTCGGAGCCACCGGCTGGGAGCTATGGTCGAGGTAGGGGCAGTGTTTCTGCAGGGCAGAGCTCCCTCTGTTAACAGCCGCGTTTGGTGGCTGTGTATGGGGGTGTCATTGCACTACGCTCGTTTTGGTGTCCAAGAACCAACTCTGAGAAAACTATTCTGAACACGACATCCTCATTTTAAGGTAGAAACTTCTAAAACTACACTTCTGTCTGAATGGTGGTACATCTGCTACTATTTGTATTTGGAGGTAACTTTAGAAAACGTTATCAAAAAAGACCAGAAAGCGCCTTTGTGCATGATTTTAAGGCCATTTATATTAAGGTGTGTTGGGGCGGAGCGGGGGGGGGGGGGGGGGAGAGAAAGTCAACCAAAAACGGATGTTACTTAGACCTTGGCACTTCCTTTTCCCTTTCCATTGAGAGAGAGCTTAATTAAATTAAGCCCGGTGCCAGGACAGCCCTCTCTACCTGCTTGCCGCCGACCTGCTGGTCCGGCCCGCGGTCCCCGTTCTCCGGCGACGGGGCCAGAACCGTGCCCCGAAAGCGCTGCCGTCCTACCCAGGGAGTGGGTGGGCACCGGGTCGCCTCTGCTCCCCGCCTCACCCGAAGCCGCGGCCGCCGCTGCCCGCGCAGCCAGGTGTTTCCCCCGACCGAGGTTTCTCCAGTGCGACCCGCGGCTTAGCTCGCAGTCCATGCACGGACCGGCTTCTCCCTGCCAGGAGTTTCGCGTGAAGGATATCGAGAGCGCATCCCGGGAGGCTGCCGTCCCCCGGCCTCGCACCAGCGCGCCCGCGGCGTGGAGGGGGGGACACCCGCACCCCAAGCCGCCGCGGAGCTGCGAACTGAAAGTAAACCCGGCGGCCCTGCGCTCCCGGCTGAGCTCACGCTCCGCTCTCGGGGCAGCCGCCCTGCTCCCGCCGACGGCAGCGGGCAGGGCGGGCTCCGGTGCCACTCACCTACCGCAGCCTGCTGCTCCTCCCGGGGCAAAGCTGAGGCGGCAGCCGCGGCACCTTCACGGAGACATTAGATCCACAGCTGGGGCGCTCAGCGGGGCCGGGGCCCGGCGGCGACCGGCATGTTGCGGAGGGTTGGGCGGCGGCTGGGAGCTCTGGCCGCGGCGGTCCCGGGGCCCCGGCATAGACCGCCGCCTCCCGCCCGCAGCCTCCCGCCTTCGACCCCGGCGAGGCTCGGCGCGAATCTGAGCCGCCCCCTGCCCGGTCCATCACATTTCAGCGGTGACTGGCGTGGAGCGCTGTCCCCGCCCGCCCGCCGCCGCCGCCGGCCCACCCCGCG